>CM075809.1:44315792-44879677 GCA_037975025.1 Excoecaria agallocha
TTCCAAACTTCTTTGGAAAAGTCAATTGAAGAAATTATTGGTTGAATGGCTTCTGTACAGCTACCAAGAATTGCACTGAAAAGAATTTGATATTGCCTAAACCAGGTGGTATAAGTGGGATTAATATCTTTTCCTTCATTATCGAGAAACTGGGATGGTGTAGGTAGAGTACCATCAACATATTCTAAGAGATTTAGGCCAATAAGAGTTAACTGGATCTACTTTCTCCAAATAGGGAAATTTATAGGAGTAAGTTTGATGGAAAAATGAGTAAGTGCAGTTAATTGCATAATAGTTGGTGCAGCAGCAGTGGTGTTTGGCATGGTGAAGAAAGTGGATCGGGACTCGTTTGAGTATTTTAAGGCTCTGATACCATATAGAGAATTTGGATTTTTGTATATCTTATTCACTGTTACAATTACAATTTATATACAGATTGCCAAAGTGCATGAGATAAAATAGAAACTAGTTACAACAAAACAGAGAGGTAATGAGGAGTTGTTACAGATAGCAATCCCGTACTAATCTACTAACCGAGAGATGGTTAGCCTTTGGACTTCTCCTTTACAATATTAACCCACTATATAACGGTGGCACGGTTCTTCTCATCCCAAGTTCCTCGGTTCTTACTTCTTATTCCTAAACTTTAACTCCCGAGCTTTATCTTTGCCAAAACATCAACTTAAATTTTTTTTTTCAATTTTTTAGAATATTTTCAACTAAATATTATTTCTAATACCTTAATTTAAATCTCTTTTAGTTATAGTTAGCACTGTATATATTATCTGCATAACAAGTAAATCTAACCTTATTTATGATTCAACTTTTTTTTTATAAAAAAAAAATCACTTTATTATAATACATAAATGAAATAGAAACAAAAACCTAAAATTTAGAAATGGATGTGCCAATTAGACCTGGTAAACAAATCAGGTTCATGTCAGTTGTTTTCAAATTCAGATTTTTCAGATTACTTATTTTCCAGATGGTTTCAAATTGAATTTTTGGGTACAATTATAGCTAAAAAATAGATAAAAAATTGAATTGATCTTTACTGTATTGAATTTGACCGAATATGTGTTTGGTTTAATTTTAAAAAAAATCGATTATATCGATATATTAAGTTTCAATATTTAAAAACTGTTAGAATCGAATCGACCAAACTAATAGTCTAATTACGTCATTTTGATGTCAAAACTTCAAAGACAATCTGATTATATAAAGGTGAAAGAAAGAGAACAAAGAGATGAAAGAGATGAGTAATAAAAAAATGGGAGGTTAGAAATTTAAAATTTTACCAATATGTATTTTATTAGTGTGTGTGTGTGTATATATATATATAAAGAGAGAGAGGAATGGAAATATTAACAAAACAATATATTATTAATATATATATATATAATATTTTTTAAAGCAGATATGTATAAGATTAAATAATTTTATAAATAAATACAAAAAATAAAATTTAATTGAAAAATTTATGGCCATAGGTTCAGATTGGGTTGGATCAGATTTCAAATATTTTTGGACATATTTTTTGGGCTTTAGGTTTGAGTCGCGTTCAATCCTAAATTTCTCGAGTCATTTGAATTTATTTTGAGTTTGAATTCGGATCACATTTTTTTAGCAGATTTGGATAGGATTTTTGGATCGAGTAAAAATATAATGGCCTCAACGTCGGTCTAATCATGAACAATATTTTTTGTAGTGAATAGTATTTTTAGGTTAAAAATTACACCCGAAAGTGAAAAAAATTTTATTGGACTCACGGGTAGTTTGGGGTTAAAATTTGAAGTAAATTTGAGGTCAAATAGGCCTCCAAAAACCAAAAAAACGAAAATCGAGATAATTAGGGTTTAGGATTTTTAATTGCTTTTTTACCGTTTTAGCTATTAAAAATAGCAAATGGAGCCTAAAAATTATTAAAAAGTACATATGTGCCTAAAATAATATATAGATTATTTTGGTAACAATAAGTAAATTTTTCAGTAACACCGATAATTTTCAATCGGATCGATAAAATTAAATCGGACCCGAAATGAACTCCGATTGGGTTAAAATTTTAAGTATAGCCTATGTTTAATATGATATGAGTAATGGAATCAATTTTAAAGTGATTTGAAGTTGGAAAGTGGGAGAAATTAATTAGAGCTATTTATCGGGTAATTATTGGGCTTAAACAATTAAATTGTCCAAGCCCAATTAAAGCCAACCCATTAACCAGCCATATTTAAGCCCTTCTTCTCTAGAAAACTCCAGCAGCAACTCTCTTCTTCTTCAGCCTTCTTGGTGGCTGAATTACACCTCTCCTATTTTATTCTCTTTTTCTTTCAATCTTTCACCAAATGTCATCAAATCAAAGCCTAAGAAAGTTATTTCAACCCCTCTAGAGTACCCTAGCTAGCTCTAATCTTTGATTCAAGGAAGAGAATCAAGGAAAACCAAGGGTTAAAGTTTAGGTGTAAAAGTTGGGTAAGTGAAATACTTGATTTTAATTTGGTTTTTAGGTGCCTACTACTAGTTTTGGGTGCCTAGAGTTCATTTTGCTAATAATTTTAGCATTTAAAGTCAAAATATTAGAGTTTGTTTTGATAAAGAATTTGGCCGTTAAAGGAAATCTTAAGGAGGAGCAAATCTCACAAGCCAAAGGCAAAGGAAAGGAAGCCTAAGCAAGGATAATCACTAGAAAAAGGTTTGTGACTAATTAATCCTTTTATTTTCCTATTAATTAAGTGAATTTCCTTTAGGTTTATTAAAGAAAAATTAATATATTGGGGTATTATTGAAATTAATAGTATATTCATGTATTAGGGACTTAATTATGTTTATTAGAACCTTTGAATGAGTTTAAAATAATTTATATGGTAGAGTTTTAGTAGAGGTCGAATGGTGATTCAAAAGAAACCAATGTGATTTTGAGTTATTTTAGTGATTTTAAGCTTTCTAATGTTAATATTAATGAAATTTGATATCCATGAATTTTTACAGAATTTATGAAAATTAAATGAATATTTTCAAAATAAGTATTAGTTAGTTATTAGTTGAAAAATGTGGAACTATGTTGAATTGTTGCATAATTTATAGATAAAATGGTAAATTATTGCGAAATAATTCACAAACTGTATAAAGAAGACTGATTGTATTTGTTATGCACTGGTACAGTATTGATAAGTAATGAAAAAAATGGAAAATTGAATAATAAAATAAAAATTAAGGAAATATATGCCCTTAGAAAGAGTCAGGCAGTAAAACCTAATTCAGGATATAATTGACTGGCCATAGGGATACCTATACTGCGGTGCAAGTCATGGCGACTTGCTTCACTATGGTTGGATCGTTGATCTCCATAGTATATATCATACGTACTATCATATGTTCATATGTTATATGAGGAATGATTCTTGAAGGTCATTTATCATTTTGTTGTGGTCCTGTGGAGTTCACATCCCGTATATCCGGTCTGAGAGTCTTATGTCGGGTCGGTACTAGGGGTATATAATAAGAAAAAGGTTTAAAAGTGTAAAAATAAAGTTAAAATTGAAGTTTAAGATGAAAAGGGACTAAAACGAAAAGAATTAAAAAGTATAGGGGTAAAATGGTAATTTTTCTAAAAGATGAATTTAATAGGTAAATATGAGAAGGAAAGAATTAATAAGGGTAAAATGGTAAATTGACCAACTAACAGTATAAAAAGTCAACTTTGTAAAGTTAAGGGACTAAAATGTAATTTGACATAAAAAAGTCAAAACAAGGATTAATCGGTAATTTATAAGTCAATTAATAGACTAAGATGAGAAAATAAACTATTAAAGGGCGATTTGGTAATTAAATGCATAAAAGGGCATTTTTGAAACAAATAAAAAGTTTAAGAATTAAATTGCAAAATTAAATAAAGTTTTTAAATTAAATCGAAAAATTTGTTGTTAAGAATATATATTATGTTTTTAAATAAGAAAAACTAATAACAAATAACTTAATTGAAAATAACTAGGAATGTATGCTTGTAGGGAAATACTATGATTTTTAGTCACCACTAGACATTTTAATGCTCAGCACGTAGGATTTACTGCGTGCAGGTTCTGATGTTGTGGGAGCATAGGTACACAAAGGACAAAAAGGACGCTGAAGAACTATAATGTTTATTTTTGATGGCATGTATATATTTGTTTTACTGTTAAGAAGAATATAATGTAATAATGATAGTATTATTCTGTATTGTATATAGAAGTGTGGATAAGGATTTGCAAGGAATGAATGGTATGTTTAAATGATGTGATGGAATAGGTGGATATGTTATGTGATTGGATATATAAACTGTAGTGCCTCAGAGAAGTTGTGTTATTGTCTACTTTTCAGGGGGCTAGCTAAGAATATAGCCGTTATATTGCCAAATTTTTGTAAAATGCATAATATTAACTGGATAGTTGTAGGTCAGCGGTTAATAAAAGTTAGGTGAAAGAAAAAAAAATTAAGTTTTAATGGTAAAGCTATTAGTTGAAAAAAAAAATTTCCGACCATTCGCATAATCCGACAAAACTATTGCAGTAATGGTGTTACAAAAAAAATTGTCAAGTCTAGTGCCAATATATATATATATATAACATAATTTTAAATTGGAACCAAATTCACAATAAGTGGGCATGGACTATTTAACTAGTTTATGATTTACTTTTCAAATTCAATTCATTAATATCGATTTTTTAAAATTTAAGTATAAAAATCAGTTCATTAATAACCAGTTAACCACTAAATACAGTCTATTAAACATTAACTACAAAAAATTAAACATATACAGTTACTCTCTTTCTCTCTCTCTCTCTCTCTCTCTCTATATATATATATATATATATATATATATATCACAGAGGGCAGATTAAAGGCTCTTTCCAGCATCGGGATATCGATTGCTGGAAGTTCTTGAGAAACTTAAGTGTACCCGTCCATCATTGTACTGAATAATTTCCCTCAGATAAGTATTTGGTTTAGATTTTTCTAGAGATTTTGGTTTACAGCACCTTCTAAAATCCATTCTTAGGAAGATTGATATCCTTCCATAGGATGTTTTTTGAAATTATTGTATTTGCTCTAGATAAATCTATTTGTAAAAATAGGGTTTCACCTTTTTTAGTTACATTTTTTATCAATGTAAAAGCAGAAAACATTGCTTTATAATGTATCCTAAAAATGATAGCTACTTGTGATAAGTGTAAATTTAACTATATTATTAACGCATATTTTTAGGTTGTTTTTATGTTAATTTAGTTGTTTTATTGGTTAATTTCTTTAATTGGTGTTTTATTAATTATGTATTTTGGTGTTTTTAGGGACCTAATTGAAGAAAAAGAGGAAAACTTTGAAAGACTTAAGTGAAACTTTGGTTTTTGGAAGTTTTAAAGAAATAAGAATTTTGATTTTATTTAACAAAGAGTGGTCACTCCGTGGAGTGGGTCTTAAGGTAAAGTAATCGGTAGAGTGAAAAATCACTTTACCAAGCTAGGCAATTCAACCGAACTTGACTCGACCGTTTTAAATCTTACTTCACCGATTTTAGCAAATCCTATATGTGACTGGATTCTATTTATCACTAAACAGAAAGTCTTTTACTGGAATAAGAAGTCTTATACTGAAAAGGAAGCCTTTTGCTGGAATAAGAAGTCTTGTGCTAAACATGAAGTCTTTTGTTACAATTGGAAGTCTTGCAAAATAGAAAGTAGAAGTTGGTTTTAATTTTTCTTTTTAAGCTATATAAGGAGCAAGGAACACCAAGAGAAGCATTCATTAATTCAGAGCTCAATTCTGTGCGTAATTCATAATTTTTTAGTTTAGTTTTTAGCTTAGAATTTGGAGAGCTTTTTATTTTCTTTACGTAATTCATAATCTTTTAATTTAGTTTTTCACTTAGAATTTGGAGGCTAGAATTGAAGAGTTCTAAGGAAACTTAAGAATAGCTAAAGGGTTTTATATGTATTGTTCCTTTATCTTATTTTTATTTAAGTTTTATGGCAATGAGTGAGTAGTTCATTTTCTTTTGTTGAGGGAAACTTGAACCCTCATATTTCTTTATGTAATGACTTAGTTCATTCTTTAATTAAATGCAAGTTGGTTATTTCTTAATTCCTAAGCAGAAATCCTTATCTTGAGTTATATTTATGTTGATTGTTGATTTCTTCAGAAATAGTTAATAATCAACTGTAATATTGGCTTAAGGTATGCATGTTCATAGTTTAACTTGTTTAATTTGATGCATGGTTATTTTCTAAAAAATGTAATAACTGTATATTGACTTTAGGTGAATTAAGTCTATGAAGAGGTGAATTAAAAATGAATTAAAGTGAGATTTCTTGAGAAATGATCTGACAGATATTTAGGAGTTTATGAACTTGATTTTTATGCTGAGTATTGAATTGTTCTAAGTAAGAAAATTTGATGCTTAGAAAGATATTCTGAGAAGTTATCTGAATTTATTACCAGTTTTTCATAATCAAATGCATTATCTTTAACTAAGTTATATGCATGAGAAATTGAGGTGAAAAGTCCTTCAGTAAAAGTGTTTTAGTTATTGTCTTTAATTAATGTTAGTTTAATTGTAATTTTAATTTTGCTTTATTGTTAGTTTACGTCTAGTCTAGTTCTTGTATTTTAAAATAAAAAACCTAGAGACTAATCTCAGATTAATTTCACTCACCTTTAGATATTGAGCTTAGCAATTTATGTTCCCTTGGGTACGATATCTGGGATCGTAATCTATATTTTTCTATATTACTAGCTGATCTAGTACAATTATTGAACACCTATCAAAGTTTTTAGCGTCGTTGCCAGGGAATAGATCACATTTTTTATGCCGTTGCCTGGAAATATGTCAACTAGAATAGATCTTTCCAGTATTTTGTAATTATGTGTTTTGATTTGTAAAATCAAAGATTTCAAAATGTTTGGATCTGTAAGAGATAAGGAAATATTTGATGAGCATTCAAAAGAGATTGGTCCTTGAAAAAGACTCGATTCAACTGAGCTTATAATTCCATCTTAAAATTTTAAAAATCTTGCATCCCTCGAGACACGGAGAATTGAGGTGTTTAAAGATTTCCTTGTTAAAAGTATATTTTCTACCTGGATAAGTCCTATATGTATGTATTCATATTTCTTATCTCGATGTTTTTGTAAAGTTTTTTATGAGAGAAGATGAATGGTTTCAAATAATTTTGAGATTTAAATTCCTTTTTCTTATGTTTTAATTATAAAATTAGTTTTTGTGAGTTTTTGAAAAAGACTATTCTCTTAGACTTGATCTCATCTAATTTTGGGAATTTTCTAGTTATTAATTGATTTTTGAAAATCTTCAATGGTGATTTCTTCACTATTAATGATGTTTGATTTTTGTGTATCCAGATCTACAGAGTTTGAGGTGGAAGAACTAGATAAAGAAGTAGTTCTACAAAATAAATTATCCATAATTTAAAATTAATTATATTTTGAAAAATTATTATTTCTCACCTAGATAACCTTACAATGTATTTACAGTCCTAAATGTCTATCCGTCGGCTAATACGGGACTTACTACCTTACCACTAACCTTTACCTAGATAATATTTAAAATTTTTCAAAGAATAATTAATTTTAAAATTATAAATGACTTAATATATAAATCTACCACCCCCTAGGCTCTGATACCAAGAGATGCCCCCAAAATCTAAAGATATGAATGCAGATCATGAAAAACAATAGAATTAAAATAAATAGATAAAAGATATATGATGCTAAACCATGATAATCGAGTTATCCTTTGAAAACTAGTAGTCTGCAGGTTTAATCATTTCAACCGATATACCTTAATGAAACACAAATAGAATGTAAATAAAATTTTTGATGCACAAGATCAGCATAAGATGTAGGTGCAGAGCATACTTAACAAAATACAACAACACTTGAACACAAGAAATGGAAAATATGATCTTTTTTATAAATGAAAAATTAAAATATAGAAAATAATGCTTAACATATGAGCAATACTTACGATATCTAAAAATATAAATAAAATACAAATTTTTGTATTTTTGAAGATACACTCAACTCAAGATTACAAGGAATGCTCAACACATGAGCTCCTATGTTCTACACTTAAGTGGTTTTGTAGTGAGAGACTTGGAAAATTTCTTAAAAGAAGACTCTGTCTTGGCTTGAAGATGGAGAGTCCTTTTATAGAGAGATTCGCCATTTGTTTTGCCAAAAATGGTGGGAGCTTGGACCAATGGTTGAACCATAATGGAATTTTTAAGGGATTTATTTTTAAGAAGAAGAATAGCCAAGTGTGGCTAAACTTTTAGTTTTGAAGTAGGAACATATTGTACCAAGCTTGTTGATAGTCCCGGTATGTGAAAGTCCTATAATGGTTTATTGTGATTTTAAAATCAATGAAAAAGTATTTTAGTGTATAAAACGCCTATCCCCAATCAAGTGGAGATAGAATTTTATAAATTTTAATAGTTGAATAAAGGATTTCATATCCACCTTTTGGGTTACGGATGACGATTATAGATCTTGTTAGTTTCAAAATTACCATAAAGAAAGGTTAAGGTTTGTTAAATCCCATAGTTTAAAATACCGACCTTTTGGGAGAACTTGTTGAATGGCTTGTTGAGCATTTTGAAGATAAAAACCTTCCTCAATAGTCCAAATGTATTGAAAATCATTTTTGACAAAATATTCAGGTTTTGATCATTTTGCTTCAGATAAAATTAATTCAGAATTTTTTGAGATAAAACGATTTGAAAAAATTGCTCTTTAGAGGATTTTGAAGATACTTCATCACAATAAACCTTTTATGAGTTTTTTGAAATAATGATTTTATTTAAAGATTTCTCTTGCAAGGGTTTTGAAGTTTTTTAAAAAAGGATTTTTTAAGAGGAAAATTCTATTTTCTCTATTTTTGGAAGAGGTGAAAGGGCTTTACCTATAAAGGCTTTTTTATCTTTATTTTTGCTTAAAGTTCTTCAATTTCTATAAAGGCTTCAATCGCTTGATGTCTTTTTTCTTCACGAGATTTTAAAACTTCAATTTTAAAAATCTGGAATTGAGTTTTGTTATCCTCTAATAAATTCAATTTCAAAATCAAAAATGTTGAGGATTGCCTGCCATCTGGAAAAAAATTATTTTGATGCAATATTTTGGATATTTTTTTGCAAAACTTCTTTTACTGATTTATAATTAATGCGAAGTAAAAACTTTTGAATAAGTAAATCACTTTGAAATTGTTGAATGCACATGACAATTGAAAGAATTTATTTTTTAATGGTTGGATAATTTTTTTGACAGTCATTCCAATGTACATATGTATATTGAACAATGCATTCCTTGCCATTGACTTTTTATTTTAGGATTTCCCCATATCCTATATCTGAAGCATTTGTTTCCACTATCTTAAATGCTAAATGATATGCTAAATACAAACAAGGGATTTCTTTAACTTGTTGTTTAATTCTTTGAACAACTTTGGTATGTCATCAGACCAAGCGACTGGATTTTTCTTTAACCTATCATGAAGAGGTTTTACCAATCGATTGATGTTTGGACAAAATTCTAAGATATAATTTAAACTTTCCAAAAACCTTTGTAGTTGGGTTTTGTCATGAATTTTATCAAGGAACTTATCTGCAAAAAGTAGGATCTCTTAGTTGGAGTAATTGTTCCTTAGGAAATATAATGACCAAAAAAATGAATTTTCATTTGGAAGAGAGAGAATTTTGATTTTGAAACAACTAATCCATTTTTCTTTTCCATATGAAAAAACGTTTTTAGATCTTTAAAATGTTGTTCCAAAGTTTTTGAAAATATGAGAATATCATCTATGTATATTGTGCAAAAATATGAATAAGGAGTGAAGATTTCATCCATTATTCATTGGAATTCTACGGGAGCATTTTTTAATCGAAATGGCATTACTTTGCATTCATATGAATCGAAAAGAACAATAAAAGTTGTTTTGCTATGATCTTTTGGTTCAATTTGAACTTGCCAAAATTATGAATTTAAATCAAACTTTAAGAATATTAAAGCAGAATGAAGTCCTTGCAAAAGATCTTTTTTTTTGTTTGGAATCAGATATCGAATTCATTTTAAAGTTTTGTTTAGTGGTTTGTAATTAATTACAAATCTCGATGTACCTCTTTCTATTTCTGAGTTTTTGTTGATATAGAAAACTACACAGCTCTAAGGAGACCTGGTTTTTGTTATTAACCTCTTTGAAATTAAATCTCGAATCTCTTTTTTACAGTGATTTCTGAGTTCTCAATTTATTTAGATTGGTATTGCTTTTGTTTTAATTAGCATATCTGAAAAATCATTTTCATATGGTAAACTAACCATATATTGTTTTCTTTGCCAAAAAGCATTTGGTAATTCCGAACAAATTTACCTTTTTAATTAACTTTTGGAAATTTTGAATTTTTTGCTTAATAAATTCATCTTCCAAAGTTTTTTGAATTCTAAAGAAAGAAACATCTTGTTTTAAAAATTATAGATATTTTTCTTTTCCTTGAATTATGAGATTCAACTCATTTTTGTAAACAGAACAAGCTTTTAAAAGATTTAAATTTCTTGTTATGGAGTTTTCAATGAAACGAAAAATAATTTTATTTCCTTGATATTTAAAAGAAATACTATCATAGTTGACAAAATATGGTGTTATCATGTTGATAAACAGAGTCCCTAAAATGACACTATGATTTATATTTTCTTATAAAACGAAAGGAGTTTTGATCGAAATGGAACCATTCTTTAAGGTAGCTTCGATTTTGCTTTTGATGATCATTTTTGAAATGAAAAAGTCTTTCATTTGTTTTTTGACCAAATATTTTTGGAATAATACCATTTTTTAAACAGTTTAAATCTTCATCGGTATCAAAAAGAGCAATTGTTTCAAGTTTAAAATTATCTAAAAAAATAAGTGTTATTTTAATAAGATATTTTCGACTTGTAACAATTCTTAAAAAAAAAATAAGAAATCATCTAGAACTATTTCCAATTTTTCTATTTCCTTTTTTGTTTTTCAAAATCTTTTTCTTCTTCTTCTTCTTCAGAAGATTGTTCTTCTATTTCATTTTGTTCAGTAAATTTTAAAACTAGCTGTTGAAGAAGATTAGAGTTAGATTTTTATTTTTGTTCGATGGTTTTTAGCTGTAATGATCTCAATATCGGATCATCAATGAATAGTATTTTCTGATAGTGAATAGTATTTCCAGGATGAAAAAGTACATTCGAATGTGAAAAATATTTTATTTGACTATTGAAACAAATTGATCATGGTTAGTTCGAAATTAAAATTTGGAATGAAATCGAGATCAAATAGACCTTCAAAAGTCAAATATACGAGAAAATAATCTGTTCAGTTCAAAGGTTAACTAGGTTGACTAAAGTTTGATCAAACCTTTAAAAATAGTGATTGAGCTCTTAAAATTACCAAAAATTACAGATTTA
The DNA here is from genome assembly GCA_037975025.1 of Excoecaria agallocha. NCBI lineage: Eukaryota > Viridiplantae > Streptophyta > Magnoliopsida > Malpighiales > Euphorbiaceae > Excoecaria > Excoecaria agallocha. Next base: position 44,327,265 of record CM075809.1, read on the forward strand.
CCTAAAATGATATTAATTTAGAATCTTTTGGCTACAAAAAGATAATTTTTTAGTGACACCGATAATTGTCGAATCGAACAGATCTAATTGAATTGGATCAAAAATGAACTCCGATTGAGTTAAAATTTTATGTATAGCCTATTTTATACATATTATGAATGATGAAATCAAATTTGAGATGATTTGAATTTGAAAAGAGAGAAAACCATACGCAAATCGAGCTTAAAACTAGAGTTTTGGGCTTGAGGGGGTTGGATCAAGGCCCAACCCATCAAAGCCACTATAAAAGCAAGAAAAGAGAAGATATTTTGTGATTGAATCCTTATCTCTTCAGCCTTCTTCTTCCTCTTATGTGATCAAACTCCATTTCTTTATTTCTCTCTCAAATTTCTTCCATCACTCTTTTAAATCCTTACTAAATCCAAGCATTCAAGTGTAATTTTATCTCTCTATAAGGTTTTCAAGGTCTCTACTCCTTGATTACAGTGAGAAAAATGGGAGAAAATAAAGGGTAAACTGAAAGGGATCAAAGTGAGGTAAATGAAATTCAAGATTTTAAATTACTTTAAAGGTACCTATAGATGTTTTTAGGTACCTCGAGTCCATTTATGAGGTCAATTTGAGTATAAAAGATTAAAATCATAGAGTTTTGTTTGATGAGGAATTTGGCCTATGTAGGTTCTCAAAGTGAAGTTCAAGCTTCCAATGGAAAACACAAGAAAAGAGAAGTCTAAGGAAGCTAAAGCAAGTGAGAAAGGTTAGTGACTATAAAATTCATCAATTTTCTTTAATTTGGTATGAAATTTCATTATGTAATCTAAAGGAACTTATGTAAAATGTATGTTTAATTGAAATTAAGCTTAGAATAGTGAATAAAAACCTTGGTAATGGCCATTAAAAAGCTTAAATAGAATTAAAAGTAATGGTGTGATATAACCTTTACTTAGCCAAATTACACTTTAGTGTGTATTAGGGTGTATTTGATGTATTTTTGACGTTTAATGCCTTAAAATGAATATGGACATGAAACTAAGTGTCCATGAATTTATTTGAAATTTATGAAATTTATATGGATATTTTTTAGAATAAATTTGTACTATATTTAAAGTGAATTTGATGAATTATGGTGAAATAATTCATAAAATGAATAAAATTGATGAATTATAATGAGATAATTCATAAAATATGCAAAAGTGATGAAAGAATTGAATGACTAGTAAATTAAAATGTAAAAGAACGTGAAAATATTAAAATGTGAAAAGTAATTTTGAAATAATTAATAAATTTTGCCCTTAGTAGTGGTCAAGCAGTTTAAATCTAGCTCAGGATATGATTAGCTAGCCATAGAAACACTCATACCATGGTGTAAGTCATGGTGACTTGCTTTGTTATTGTAGGATCATAATGATCTTTCATAACTTCTGTATTGACTGTTTTATTATGTGAAAGTAATGAAATAGTTCTTTAGGGCCATTTCTTATTACATTGCTTTGGGTCTGTAGGGTCCACGTCCTGTATATCCGCTCTAAATATTTTTATCAGGATTGTATTAGGGGAATAATGGTAAAAATAAGCTTAAAGTGCAAAAATGAAGTGAAAATGAAAAATGTGAGTGAAAAAGGACTTAATTAAAAAAAATAAAAAAATTTAAGGTCAAAATGGTAATTTTTTTAAATAACAAGTTTAGTGAAAAAAATGACAAAATAATAAAAAGGGTAGAAATGGAAAAATAATGAATAAATAGCTTAAAAATGAACTTTTGTGATTTTGGATGACCAAAATATAATTTGACATTAAAATAGTAAAAATGAGGACTAATCGGTAGTTTGTAAGCTAAATAATGAATTTAGAGTGAAAATAAGTAAACTAGTGGCAAAATTATAAATAAAGTGTAAATTTTATGTAATTAAATGAAAAATTAAGGACTAAATTGAAATTTTACCATAGTAATGGTAATTAATATCATAAAATATTAGGTGTAATGATAATGGTATAGTATTAAATAATTAAAGAATTTTGAATGATTAATGCATTTGTGTATGTGCTGAAAATTTCTAGGTGTATAGTCACCACCGTGAATATTTAATATTCAACACATAGTATTTATTGCTTGTAGGTTTCGAAGATTGATTAAAGCAAATTAAACGGTGGAGCCTAATTTTTGAAGAAGAAAGAATAGTTAGAAACTCTTTTGTATGGCATGTACTTATTTAACAAATTTTGAAGTAAAAGATGGGATTGTATTTAAATAGTATATTGATGTATATATTGTTTATAATCGTTATGCCTTGAGAGGCTGTGAAAATTATCTACTTTTCAGGTTGGATAGGCAAGTTTTTAAGCCATTGTATTCTGGATTTTTATTTCATGAATAGTAAATTGGATAGTTATAGGTCATTAGCAAGTTTTAAATTGTAATCAATAATGATTGGATAGGACTTTTAATTATTGAATAATGATTTTGGATCAGTATAAGATTTAAAAAAATAAAAAAAATTATGGCTTATCGCTTAAATCGATAGAACTCAATTTTAGTAAAGTATTACATTAACTCTTGTTTTACTATTCCAATTTCTTCTTGAAGTGACTTGATAGTTACATGAGGTTTTGTCTTTAATTTAACTTCTAGGATTTTTGTTAAATCATAGGTGTTGTTTTGGATCAAATATATGAGGAAGAAGGTGAAGAGGATTTAAATGGTTTTGGTTCAAACAAAGGATTTTAAGAATTTTTCTATGATATCCTTTTGATGTTTTTTATCCTCTACTTGTTTTACAATATCAAGCATTAATTCTTGATTTTTTTTTAAAACATTGGTAGATTTTTGTGAATCGCTGTCAGATGAAGAACTAGAAGTTACTAATTCATCATATTGTAAAGGTTCATCGTCTTCTGAAAAACCTGTTTGGGTTTCTTCTTTTGAAGTTTCAATTAGAATTGTTGAAAGTTTTTGAATTGTTTCTTCTTTTAATTGTAATTCATGAAGTCTTTTGTTTATCCTACAATATCTTGAAATATGTCCAGGCTTGCCTTACTTATAGCAAGTAACCAAATTTTCATTTTCTTTTTTGAAGGATTTTTTGAAAGTTTTTTGTTTCTTAAAAGAATTTCTAGGTTTGGATTTCCTATAGAAACTTTCTTTACTTGGTTTTGAAGAAAACCTTCTGTGTGATTTTTTGTAAGACTTTGAACACGAAACTCCATAATATTTAGTTTTTTTCCTATAGAAATATTTAGTTTGTTTCATCTCTTTCTTTAAATGTTTTTGAAGTTTTAAATCCTGACAAATCTTTAAACCTTCCTTTTGTATGAAACTAACCAATTCACCATAAGTCAAATGATTATACAGAATTTGATTAATTCCAAAAAATTCTTTGATTTTATTTCTAGCTTTTTCTCCTAAGAGTGTTGGTAAACCTGCTAAGAATTTATTTTTCCAAAACAGTTGATTGGAATCTTCTCTAAGCATTACCCTAGTTAGAAATATGTTTTTATAATTTTGGAATTTAGAAAGCTTCTTACACCTAAGGTTTGGAAGCAATTTTGCATTTTTATCTTTTAAGTGAGATGGATCACCCATGAAGTGCAAGCTAATCATGTGGATTAAGGTTGCTACTGCATCTAGGATTGGGTTTTCTATCTCATCGAGGATGGGAGTTCCTTCCTCTGTGGTTTGGATAGCACCTAGGATTTCTAGTTGCTATTGTTGAGTGAGATGGTAATTTCACCAACCTTTTAGTTGTTTTGAAAAATCTGCTATTAAAAGTTCAGCTATGGCTCTATTAGGGGTATTGGTTTGGGTTTTATAGGCATTGAAAGCCATAATTTTCTATTGCAGAAGACTAAGAATATTATACTCAGACAGACCATCTATGTTCCATTCATAAATAGTAGAGGTATTGAATTTAGGCTAGGATAAAATGTCTGGTTTATTTTCTATGCCTACATCTGGAGCAGTTGTTATGTCATAGGTGAAGGTGAACTTCGTGGCCAATGGAGTCTGGACAACTCCTATTTTTGATATTAGTCTTCTTCAGAGTAAGAAGTCTGATCCAAAATACTAATCATTTTATTTTTGTCAAGGGTATCTTATGCAACCATTGGAGTAGAGGTAGAAGATGATTATATCTTATTTAGTTGGTCTCGCAAGGTTTAAGTAAATTATGATATACTCTCCTGGTATAATTTTTGGCTCATCTTAGATACTTGAAAATGTTTAAAGATAGGGGTTTTGAGTTTTAATCCTATTGTTTCAACAGGGGAAACTGCATAAGTTTTTTGGTGTTCCTTGATCCTAGTTAATTGTTTTGCAATCGTACTAAGATGAGTTTTTGAGCGATTGAAGCCTTTGCGGAACTTTAAGCAAAAATAAAGGTAAAAGAAGCCTTAATAAGTAAAGCCCTTTCACCTCTTCCAAAAATAGAGAAAGGAGAATCTTCCTCCTCAAAAATCCTTTCTCAAAATACTTCAAAACCCTTACAAGAGAAATCTTCAAATAAAATCATTATTTCTAAAATTCACAAAAGGTTTCTTATGATGAAGCATCTTCAAAATCCTCTAAAGAGGAATTTTCTCAAATTATTTTATCTCAAAATAATTTTGAATTAATTTTGTCACAATTAAAAATTATCAAAACCAGAATATTTTATCAAAAATGATTTTCAATACATTTAGACTACTAAGGAAGATTTTTATCTTCAAAATCCTCAGCAGACCATTTCACAAGTTTTTCCAAAAGGCTGATATTTTAAATCATAGGATTTAACAAAATCCCAACCTTACTTTATGGCAATTTTGGAACTGACAAGATTTATAATTGTGATCCATAACTTAAAAGGTGGACCTAAAATCCTTTATTTCACTGTTAAAATCCATAAAATTATATCTCCATTTGAATAGGGATAGGCGCTTTATACCCCAAAATACTTTTCCATGGATTTCAAAACCACAATAAATCATTATAGGACTTTCACATACTGGAACTATTAACAAGCCTGATAAAATGTATTCCTACTTCAAAATCAAAAGTTTAGCTACACTTGACTATTCTTCTTATTAAAAATAGATCCCTTAAAAATTCTCTTTTGGTTCAACTGTTGGTGAAAATTATATGTAGCTTCTCCTAAAATCCTAAGACCTTTAGTTCATAAAGGCTACCAGCTCTTCAAAATCACTTATAAACCTTCTGATAGGGAGTGACGTTTCCATCCATTGATGCTATTTGCTTTAAAATTCTATTTACCATGGATTTCAGCCTGGTACTTAGAATATCAACAAAATGAGGCCTCTTAATTATATGCTTTCAAATTCGTTGGTGGACTAAGTTTGCAGTTCCAACCAGCATAAAAAAATATTGTGTCAAAAAATGGCTCCATGCTCAAGAATTTATTAAACAAGGCCCAGAAGTATCCCAATTCTTGGCCAAAAAATCTTTTGTCCAGACCTAACTGGCAGCAACAAAAACTAAGGAGAAATATTTTAAGATCTTGGCCCAGCTTCTTAAGAGTGAGGCCTCGTCTTCAAAAATTTTCTCAGCCCCTTCAAAGGCTGATTCATCTTCAATCTTCGAGCCCATCATAGACTTGGGAGATGAAAATGAAGATGATTGTTATGGTATTTTTTCACCACCATAACAGGTTTACATTTTGAACATGGACTTTTCTTAAAGTCCATTCTTTGTAAACAAATCTGGCCCAAAAAATTGACAGACCGATAAAAAGAAAGTAAAAGTAAAAGTAAAAAGGTTGTTCAAATAGGAAAATGATTAGATTCTTTCCTTTGTCAGATATCTGCTCCCCATATGTAGAGTTTCCACCAACTCCAAAGTTGATGAAAAAGCTTCTTCATAAGTCCAAGCTCCCGTGATAAATAGAAGACTTTCCAGCTTTTGTGGGTTCAAGCTCCCGCCATTTTCGACATAACAAATAGGGAATCTCTCTATAAAAGAACTCTCCATCTTCAAGCCAAGGCAGAGTCTTCTTTTAAGGAATTTTCCAAGTCTGTCACTACAAAACCACTTAAGCTGAGAATATATGAGCTTATGTGTTGAGCATTAACTATAATCTTGAGTTGAGTATATCTCCAAAAATAAAAAAAATTATATTTTATTTTTGTTTTCAAATATCGTAAGTATTGCTCATATGTTGAGCATTATTTTCTGTATTTTAAGTTTTTATTTATAAAAAAAATATTATATTTTCCATTTCTTGTGTTCAAATGTTGCTGCATTTTGTTAAGTATGCTTTGCACCTGCAACTTATGCTGATTTTATGCTTCAAAAACTCTATTTGCATTTTGTTTGTGTTGCATTAAGTTATATCGGCTGAAAATATTAGACCTGCGGGCTACTAGTTTTCAAAGGATAACTCGGTTATCATGATTTAATGCCACGTACCTTTTATCTATTTATTTTAATTTTGTTTTCTTTTCGTGATCTGCATTCATCCCTTTAGATCTTGGGGTGTCTCTTATAATTTTTAGAAGTTTTAAATATAAAAATAGAAGTAGTTAAAATTTATGACTAATACAATAAAAAAAATTATATAAGCATTTTGAAAGCTAATGAAAAAAATAGTTCAATACTAATTTAATTTCATCAATATCAACAAATGAATAATTTTAGTTAATTAAATTATAAAATTTAGTCTTATTTATATAGAGCAAAATAATAATTTCAATCATGTAAAAATTGGCTCCATATATATGTGTGTGTATGAAAAATAAGATACAAGCATCAGTTAATCGTTAATGCACCCGTTAATCATTAAATCTAAGTCAATTAATAATTCTTAAAAATTGAAGTTTACATTCATATCTAATTGAACCGATTAACTAACTGCATAAACTGATTTGAATTCAATTTTAACCATCACTTTAATAATTTTTTTTTCAATCGTATTCAAAAATTTTGCTATGTGGATGAACTTGACACACAAAAATAACAATTAATTACAAAAAAAAAAATGATTTTGTCATGGAAATAAGGAGCGGACAGAGCGTTTAAGCGTAAAAGGATTGATTTAGTGAGATTTTTCCTCACATATCTTTCATAAGAAAAAGCTGCTCTATGGCCTCGCAGTGTCTTGTTTAGGATTTCTTTTAGTTTTAAAAGGACAAACAAAGTTGACCACCACGCCTAACTTTTACACAACAAAGTTGCTATTATGCCCAAATCAAACGTGTAAATTCCTTTTTAAATAATAATAATAAAAAAGATCACACTGAAATATATAAAGTATAATGCAAAATGACAAAATAGCACAATACATGGCATCAAACGAAGTTTTGCATTTTGTGTTTAAAAAAAAAAAGTCTGTAAAAGTTGTCAGATGAAACCGTCATTATCAGTTTTAATTTTAAGCTATATGAAGCCATATGAATAGCGCCATTTTCAATGTCAGTTGGTAAATTTGGTGAATCTCAAGCACTAAAGCTGAAATTCTGTGAGGAGAGATTGGATTTTACGTACTATGAAGATCCATTGATTAAAATTTTGAATCACATTCAACATGTACTAATGTATAGCAATGAGAAAGCATACTAAAATTCATGAACAAGCCTTGATTTGATTAATCATTAATGACAAGTATTGAAGAACTAATTCATGAATAAGGGTCCTACCAATTGATAGAAAACAGCAAAAACATATCAGCATCAACTATTTAGCTGCAAATGGATTTTCTCTATCCACGAATTAACTCAATGATAAACATGTCATGTCCAAAATGTAGCCATGGCTAAATGCAGAAACAGGAGCAGAAGAAGGCACCACAAAGTGACCAAAGTGGTAGGTACGGAGGGGGACTGGATTTAACAGCTACACCATACTGAAATAAACATTATTTTTGGGTTGGGCAACATTTACATTAATACATACATAAATTCAAACATTTTGTTATGCAAATTATTTGCATCACCCCACCTCCCTCTCCACCACATTTGTGCTACTCCTGCCCCTCAATTCCCTCTAAAAGATGCCCATCAACTAAAATATACGAATTCATTGGAGAGTTAACAATATTAAAAAAAAAAATTTGTTTGTTCATCAATTAAAAAATATATTTTTTAATCTTTAAGACTACTATATATGTGAATATAAATTCGAGAATTATACAAAACTGTCTTATTCAATTTACGTGTCGCCACCTGAAATGAGACTCTTGAGAATTCCATAAAACCACAAAACAGAATCAAAGTCTATTTCCAATCTGTTTTTAGGGCTTCCCCACAATGAAATTCATCAAAAATGTTTGGTGCCAAAGCCTGTACCCCACTTTCCTCCCACTTAAACAACCCAACTTTTTTATTTTCTTTTATTTGTTTTTTTCCCCCTTAAAAAAGACCCTTTTATGAAATCATCCCAACTTTTTAAAATTATTGGTCCAAAGAGGATAAGCTTCTCCTCATCACCATATATTCTTAATTCATCTAATATAATCTTTCCTCTTCTGCTAAGTTCTTAATTTAAAAGTCATTAGTTTTTTTTATGTGTAAAACTTTATCTTACCCATAATTAATTATACTAATGTTTGGTGGATGCTGCATTTAGAATAATTAATACTAATTAATATACTTTGTAAAGAATAATTAACTCGCACGCATGTGTAGTAGTTCGTGCATAACGTATTCTAATTAAGGTCGTAATCCACTAACAAAATGTGGATGTTAAAGTTTCTTTAATTAGGTGCTATAAAATAAAACAATAAAGTTGCCATAGCTAATTAGCAGTAGTTAATTTACTCACTAATCATCCTCTAATTAATAACTAATGGTGGCACGTGTCGATAGATAAAAACTTGAAGAACAGAAGATGATTGGAGATTTCAGAATTTGGCACCATCATCTATATTCTTCCTAGTATCATATATAAATAATATAATGTTATGGTGTTGCCGAACTTGCAACCAGTAGACGTGCCACAGTAATCAATCTCTATCTATCTTTATATATATACTGTTAATTTTAATATCTATTTTATTATTTATACTTGTCTCAATGATGAAGCTCCACATGTTTGGTAAATTAATACGAGTTGTTTTAATCGTGTAAAGCTCCTTCTGCTAATTCATTGGCTGCCTCCTTAGTGATCTCATGCTACATAACTTTATTGCCGTGCAAATATTACATAACTTTATTTATAGAACTCTTCTATTGCCGTGCAAATGTTACATAACTTTTATGACAATTTATGTGGCAAAAGTTTAGATAATACAAGCTTAACTTATGATATTTTTTTATAATATTTACATGGATGTCATCAGATCAACTTCTTGTGCTAATATGTACACATGATATGTTGTCTCTCTTTCCTTTATATATCCCTTACCAATTATATTTATAATTTTTACTTTCTTTTTCACTTAGTTTTTTTTTTTTTTTTTGTTAATTAAAGAAGGAATTCTTAGTGGAATAAAAATATTTGTAAGGCCAAATAAATGTGACAAATAAAGTAAATTAAAATTGAGAAATACACGGAGCTTTACATGATTTGAGTGGAAGAAAAAAAATCAGTAAATAAAAATGATATTCCGTATAAATACTTTGAAAATTCAAGTTGAATTAAATTTAAATTCATTTTTTTACATGGTATCAGTTTTTAATGTTGGCTAGATGTTCGATCCTGCATGTTAATGTTTATGATATCATCATATCAACATGGTATAAGAATTGTGTTTATTTCATATATTAAAACAATACTCTTACATTTTTTTTTGGTTGAAATTCAAATAGAGAGATATAATTAAGAAGTTTGTTATCAAACTCTAAACCTACATATCGACAAAATCAGATACATAAAGATTTTACAAAATTTTGGGAAATTTTCTTTTTAATAAGTATTGGAACAAAACTCTCAAAATGAGGTTATACTAATTTGGGAGCACATGGCTGTTTTCTATTCCCATCCTTATGCACAATTCACTCGGTTACTACTTGTCTTCTTGTATATCTCTCCTTGGTGGCAAGAATCACAAGAAATTAAGACGAACTTATTCTTTGCTTGTACACCAAGTTAAAAAGTCATGAACTTCCCAAAAAGAAACAAATATCCAAAGTTTTAATTAGCAGAAATCCAAAGCTTTATGTATTGAATTTTGTTGATACGTAGGTTGAGAGTTTGATAACAAACTTCTTAATCATATCTCTCTATTCTATTCCATAGATTTTCTGCTCCCGTTCGCCTTATGAATATAGGTTTCATGTCAAATCATGTAAATTTTGTATGTTCTTCAATTTTAATTTATTTTATTATCCGTGTTCTTTTAATTACAATTACATATTTTTGTTCGTCTTCAGATTTGTTCTCAACAGCCTATTTTATTCTATTTCTTAATAGAGAATAGGAAGTAAATCTAACTACCAATTTAATATATATCTGAAGTAGGAGAGAGCATGATTAAGAAAATAAAAGGAAGGGCATTTGCAAAATTAAAAAAAAAAAAAAGGAAACCACAAAGCTGTTTGATAGTTTGGGTAGCTAAATTGCCCCACCATTAGCAATCCAATTCCTTAATGGCATTAAATACACAACCATATACTCTACACAGTATACAAAGGCAATGTGGAAAATGCACAATGCTTTTGTTATCATCATCATCATCATCCTCTTTGAAACCTAACCATTTTTAATTATATAACATGGCGTAAGCTTATGCATGTCAACTTCAAAGCTTTTGGCCTCTCCATTACCAAATTATTAATTATTGCATCATTTATAACCTTAATTAACGTGATCTCAAGTTCCCAATAGTGGATTACTTAAACCATGGTAAACCTAATTAAGTTCCAACATATGGATCATCTGCCACTTTCTTCAATTATTTTCTCCATCCAACACAACTCAACCCCCTTTTCTTGATTTATTCTAAATTATTAGTTTATTATTAATATCCTCACTATAATAATAGATCATATATTGCTATATATTTAATAGTAACTCTTAAGAGATGAGGTAGAATTAATGGCAGGATATCTTTTTCAGGTCTTACTTCAAAGCCGGCAAAATAAATAAATAAATTGTTCAAAAAGATGGATTTGAATCTAAAGCTATAACTTGTAAGGTGGAAATTGTTCAAATCGTTGTAAAAGTATTATAATTTTATAATCAGATGATGTAAGATATTTTAATATGGTTTTTCATGCACAAGCAGAATATATACAAAAATTTAAAGCGGAAAATTTATAGAACTAAGCATTTATGAGTGAATCAACATCACAATACTGGTAGCTCTGATACTATATGGAAAAATCAATTTAAACTTAGTTCAATACTAAAAGTTAGCCAATAAAATAAAAATTACTCAAACTATTATAAAAAAAATGCTATATTATTGTAATAATCATGAATGTGGAATACATAAAAAAACACAAATTCTTTTCCCACATACACGTGTTTGCTGTATATTTTCTTTATTTATGAAATAAATTATTCTAACCACTAACTTTGTATCAAATTTGATGATGCAATTATAGGATTCTTATTATAATTCTACAAATTATAATATAGCATACAAATCAGTATTACTATTTCATATATATGACAAGAAAAAGAAAACAGATGGCTAACTGTAGTTTTCATCCTTTTCGTGTGGTATATATATATATATATGAGACTTAACATAAAATAAATGTCGTATAAAACAAACGTCACTAGTTTATAAGTAATAAAATCATATAATATTTTTATTTTAAGGGGTTCAGTTAGGAATTTGAGACCTCATAGTTTTATAATGAGACTATCCAAGTACAGAATGTAAAAACACTTCAACTGCAAAAATAAATTTTAGTACACATATTTAAACGAATTAAATTTGCAACGATTAGCAACATATACTTAATTATTCGTCAAAAAACAACATATACTTAATTAAGATATGTTATAAATCATGAAAACAGTGTATTTTTGTATACTCTCTAATGAAGTTCAAGAAAGCTGTGCTTTTTCAATTTTTTTTTAAGCTGATAAGCTAATGATTTTAGCAGTTATTTGGGTATTGGCATTTGTGACGTTTAATTTAATTAATTGAAGAAAATAAATAGCAATTATTATTTTTTTCCTGAAATATTTTATTTTTATATGTTGACCAAAAGCTGCATAATCCAAAAATTGGGGGTTGGCTAAAATATCACAAGAGAACAAAGGAAGTGCAAGTTCACACAGAACAAACGAAGGCCATATGTATTGAGTCCTATGTGGTAATGATTGCCTGTTTTGATTAACATTTGAGCAACTAATTAATAGATGCCCTACTAGCTGCCCCCATTCTTCAATGGCGCAACTTTGTTTCTTTGTCTTTTTCCTCTCTATCACCCATATATATATATATATATATATATATATATATATATATATATATATATATATATATATATAATGTTTCTTGTTGCCTCTAGTCTTTGTGATTTGTGGTAATGCACTTTGACTATATGGATCTATTCTAATTGATTTACAATTTAATGCCCTGTTACACTATCTTGTTATTTCATCTCTAGAAACAATATATATATATATATATATATATATATATATAAAGAGACGATAAACAAAGCACTACAACGAAATAAATTGAGAATTAGATAAATCTCTACTATTATATGATAGAGCGCTTTAATACTGAGAGAAAAAACATCAAACCAGTTGAATTTTTGTAGTTTGAGTCATGTCATTTTTAACTAACAGATCAGCTACACAATTAGCCTTCCGCTTAATATGGGTGAAACGAATTTGTCAATTCCGAGCCAAAAGCTGTCTAATATCATCAACGACATCGGAAAAATGGATTTGAAAAGCGTTACTATGAGTTAACTGCAAATCAACTTCAAGACAACCCGTTTTAATAATATCTATTTTTGATAATTGCATTTCTTTTCGCTCTATATTAATTTAATAAGAATTTAGAAAATAAAATTATATGGTTAGGTTAGTGAACCATTTAAAAAAACAAAAAAATACTACGTATGGAAATGAGATGGAATGGTAATGATTTATTCCCCTTTAATCAGAAATCTATAATTTATGTTCCAAGTATGAAAATATTTTAAAATAATAGCGAGTTAGCATTTTACTTTTCTTTATAAAATACGAATTAATTAAATTACTAAATTTCAGATATATTATGGTTATAAGAAAAAGATATATAGTGATTTTAACAAAAGAGTCAAAACCTATCATTCATATCTATCACAGGGCATCATCATATTCACGTCCATATCCTACTTTAATTCATTGTGTATATATATATATAGAGACTATGCTTGTTTATCACATATTTACATTTTACAGGTTCACAAGTATCGTTATCATATGCACTTGTCTCTACACATTAGAATCATTATTTTGGTTAAACATTACAAGTTGCATACTATTACTATTACAATTATAAAATTCTTTTCAAATGTACATTTACATATCATGAAGATAAAATAAGTAACACATGAGACACTCATGTCCTAGCCTTTGTATTGACCATCCTTCGGTAAGCTTTGTCCTTGAACGATCCTAGCAGAACAATTACACAGATAAACACTCGTACTAAACTAAAAAGCCTAATAGGGAAAAGTTCAATAAAAACAACTACTCACAGTGGTTAATACAAAACATGCAAATAAAAAAAATCTGAAACATAATAAACTTTGTTCACATACATACCATGCTAAGAATAAGTAGAATAAATCATTTATATGAACCATAAATTATCACTTTCTATAATAATAACGAAAATTCATATGTAAGTACATATATTCAATCATAGATGTTCGTTAATTTTTACATGATAATCGTACATTCTGTCATATAACTTTTTACTTTTGATTCACATTTCAATATAAATGTTTGCCTAAGTTCTACGGACGTGGATAACGGCTATTGTGGATATCCAAAGGTATTAATCCTATAGGATATCCAAAGGTATCAAAATTATAGGATCCAAACATGATCAAAACTATATATCTCAATTCAGGACTAACTGTAGGACTCAAAAGGTGTCAAAACTGTAGTAGCTGTAATTACCCTTATATGCATACCTATTTATCGATCACATCCAAGTACTATATGTAGACATTATTTTTTTCATATCCTTTCACTCTTTAGATTTATATAATAACGAGATCAATAAGCACATATATATTTTATCAATAAAACCAATTATACCTATCAAATAATCAACCATATAACATTTCCCTTTTCAAGTTACTTTGCTCATTGTGCTAATATAGTATTATATTTTGCATAAATTTATATACACATACCTGGTTCTCAAATGAGAAATATGCACATATTCATGCACACTTGCACTTACATGATCTTCTTTACACTCTTAAAGCACAACACGTTAATGTTAAGCATATATTACATTATCATACATAAGAATTTAGTATCAAATCATTTAAGTCACGTACATATAAGTACTTATTGTTCATATTGACATGCTCATTGGCAATTATTATATACATGACAGTAATGTGTTTGGACGTAGTATGTAATGTCCACCCTAGTTTTATTCATTTTCTATCACCATACATATTGTACTACATAGAACTATGTATATTATAGTTAAGAGACTGTAAATGAGAATTATTACAATTCATACTCTACTGTTATTTTTATATTACAATTCATTTAGTACAAGAAATTAATTACATTATGCAACAAAAAGACATTAACTTGCTACAATAACTCTTCCTAAAACTGATGTTGGCCTTACTGATTCAGATATGTATAGGTTTAGATGTTTCAATATCTTATTTAGCCAAATTTTCTCTCTTCCTTTCTACTTTTTTTCTTTCTCTTATTGGCTTCTTCTTCTTCTTCTTCTTCTTCTTCTTCTTCTTCTTCTTCTATACGTATTAGATTTCATAAAAAAAATATTTACTCTTTATATCATTTCAATCTTCCACATATAAATCAAAAGAAATAGTAGCAAGAGAAGAATATTTTACCTCTAAGAATTTAACCCTAAATTCTCTCTCCTACCCCCTTTAAGAAACCTTGAGCGTAAAACTTTTTAAAGAGGAAATTGATGAAAATGAGCAAAATTTTTTTGTGTTTGGAATCCCAAAATGGCCAGCCACCTTTCCTCTTTTAATCTTTATGAAATCTCTTCCATTTTAATGAGATTTTTAGAAATACACTATTCCTTATTTCATTAGTCCATTTGTTAAGTTTAGATAAATTGCATTTTAACCCCTCTTTCTTTCACACTTTATTAATTTTACCCCAATTCTTTCATTATTCCTAATTTAATATATATTTACATGCCTTATGTCATCCTTAAACATGCATATATATGTCACTTGCTCAATTTACCATAATGCCTTTGACTTTTAAGTTAATTCCTTTTAGATCATTTTCTACCCTTTAAAAATTTATCTCTTTATATCTCATTTTTAATACATCCTAGACATATCCAATTGCTACTAGGGTATAGATTGAGGCCTTACATAGTAGGATCATGTCCATATACATATATTATTTGGGTTCATAAGGTTTCCAATTGCAAATCATACTTCCAAATATCTTTCATGATTTAGTCTTAAATCCTTATGTCTAAATATGTGTATGTATACCTGTATGATTCGTATTTTACGTCTTCTATTAATCCTTCAAAAGCATTAAAGGTGTTAAGAGTAATTACATAAATTACATCATATGCTAATAATTATTTATACTTAGGCCCAATTGGTGTTCATATCTCAATGTGCTATTATGTATTTCATGTAAATAACATCATGTTATGTCCCTAGACATGTATTCATAATGTTATAAAAGTGTTCAAAAAATTTTAAAAACCATTCAGTAACATTTCAGAGGCTAAAAGCTAAGTATAGGCTGGAACGAAGGGACTCGACTGGGATGGCCTTTGTCTTAGTCAGAACAGTTGAATATGGTTCAATTTGGAAACTTTGACCTAGCTGGGACAGAAAGTGGCTCAGCCAGGTCGATTCAAAAACCTGGATTTTTCAGCAAAACAACACTTTAATCTCAAATTATGCAAGATTTTTAGCCTAATTAATAAGGTTTTCTGGGAAAACTTTCTTCTAGATAAATGTTACCCTATGTCTAGTTTTTATATCATTAAATACCATGTCATTTGGATATATACAAAGGGAGATATCTCCAATTTAGTCTAAACTATTCCAATTGATAGGGCAGCAAACATCCCAAAACTTTAAGCTAATTTTTACAGACTTAGAGATAGAATTCAATTTCAATTTCTTCTACAAAATTATATATATATATATATATATATATGTCTTAACTTTCATTTTCAACTAGAATCACTCCAATTTGTGCTCTAGAACTTGTGTTATGCCTAAAATAATCTTGATAGGTCCAATGATTCCTATAATAGAATTTTACTTTAACACTACTTTTATATCATTATCAATTTATTTGCATGTCTAGACTTTTCAATCATATCTCACATGTTTAAAATAACCTCTAACCATTTATACTCAATTTCTATTTAATAAACATAGGTACAAAGAGTTTGGATTTTCCTTATCTCAAAGTGTACAAATCCTATCTTCAAACATTGTTTGCTTCATTTCCCTTCCTTTTGCTTAACTCTTCTTCTATAACCATAGATTTCACTCATCAATCTTCAATTTTTGACTCTTAAATCAATGTTACATAAGTTAAAGACAAAGAGGAGAACAAAATAATAATAACAACTCACCTTAACTTCAAACCTTTACTTATCTTTAATGCAATTCTTGATTCACAAACTTGAGAAGCTTTGAGAGAGAGGAGTAGTAGAAAATGAAATGAAAAAATGCCAAAAAAGGGGGGTCTCTATAGCCGGCTACCTCATCTCCCCTTAATTACCCACTTTCAACCATATTCTAGAATCACACACACATATAACTCTTCTATTGGTCCACTTGTGACCATTAAGAGAAATTCCCTTTTAATCACTTAAGTATTTTGTTTTTTTAAATTAATCTCATACTTGTCAATTGATTCAATTAGGTCCTCACTCAATACTTCTTAAATACATAAATACATGTTAAATTGTCAAATTACCAAATTGGCCCTAACTTTCCTCATTATATATGTGTGTGTGTGTGTGTGTGTAATGTGTTACATTACATTGGGTTATTAAAATGTTTGGTTTATTATACATAAGAACTTAATATAGTGAATAAGAATGATTGATATATTTTCTAGTTTCTATGCATTAAAATAATATTTTATTTTATTTTATTATACAAAATTAAATTTTGTGAAAAAATAAAATTGAACTCAATTTAATTTTGAAAGCCAATTTACGAGATAAGAATTATCCAAACTCATATAAAAATTATTATATTTTCTTATAATTACTCGGTATGAGATACTTAACATACATTCTCACACCTAAAGGAAAACATATACTAGAAATTTAGAGAGTGAAGGTTGTACAACTATATCTAATTTAAATTTAGATCTAATTTAAATGTAAAAACTAATTTGTGATACTATAATGCCATCTTTTGATTGTCTATAAAAAAACAGGGTTGTAGCACTGACTCTTCTTTAACCCAAACTCTTGGACAACCTCATTGAATTTACCAAACCAAACACGAGAACTCTGCTTTAATCTATATAAGGACTTCTTCTAATGACAAACTTTTTCATACTCCTCCTGAGCAATAAAGCCAAGTGATTGCTCCATATAGACTTCTTCCTGAAGATCACTATGAAGAAAAGCATTTTTGATGTTAAGTTGATGTAAGGGCCAATGATGAGAAACTGCCAAAGATATGAAAAGAAGAACATAACTAAATTTGGCGATTGGAGAGAAAGTATCAGAATAATCCATCCCATAAGTCTAGGCATATCCTTTAGCAACAAGTCGAGCTTTCAATTAAGCCACAGAGCAATCCGTATTAACTTTGACTGTAAAGACCCATTTGAAACCCACAACCTTATTTCCTTCTGGTAAAGGCACCAACTCCCAAGTATTATTTGAATCCAAGGCATTCATCTCCTCAATCATAGCACCATACCATCTAGGGTGACTCAAGGCATCTTTAACTGTCTTTGGGATAGATATAGAATCTAAAGATGCAATTAAAAACATGTCGAGGGAGACAAATGATCATAGAAAACATAATTAACAATGGAATAAGTGGATTTACAATTACGTATACCTTTACGAAGAGCAATAGAAAGATTGGGGTCAACAGGAGCAGGATCAGATGACGAAGGTGCTAGTACAGGACATGTATCATTAGTGTCTCCTCTTCTAGAGTAGACCTAAACAATCTGTGGTATTACTGATATTGAAGGATCATTACTTGCTATCTGCTCAGTACCAAAAGATGCAGTAGATATATCAATAGATTCTTAAGAAGATATCACCGTATAAATGAGCCACTCATTGTCCTTCCCCTGACTTCTAAGATTGGATGGAGATGAAAATAAAGGATTATCTTCTGAGAATACCATATCAGTGAAAACCAAATGTCACTGCAGATCAGGAGAGTAATATTTATATCCCTTTTGGAGATGCAAGTATCCCAAGAACACACACTTCAATGCCTTAGGATCAAGTTTGGTAACATAAGGACTGTAACACCCTTATATCACCTATCACTGTTTCGGTACGTCAAAGGCCGAAAATGTTTTTCCTAAATACATAAAGGGAATTAATTTTCGACCTTTGACGTACCAAAATAGTGATAGATGATATAAAAGTGTTACAAGGACGTACATCTCGAACGTAACAAGTACTGCCAAATATCCATGGTTCCACTGAAAATAGTATTTTATTTGGAAATAAAATACTATAAGATACATCACCATTTAACACCGTAAAGGGCATCCGATTAATCAGAAAATAAGCTGTAGAAATAGCATCGACCCAAAAACACTTGAGAACATTCATTTGAAATAATAAAGCTCTAGTTGTCTCAAGTAAATGTCTATTCTTTCTTTCAGCAACTCTACTTTGAGAAGGAGTATCAACACAAGAGGACTGGTGAAGGATACCCTATTGAAACATATACCGCTGAAAAAAATCTGACATATATTCCTTAGCATTATCACTTCACTATATATTCATGGAAGCATTAAATTGGATTTTAACTTCAGCACAAAAGGAAAAAAAATGGAAAAAAAAACTTCAGAATGATTCTTCATAAAATAAATCCAAGTCATACGGGAAAAATCATCCATAAAAGTAAAAAAAGATCTGTACCCAGTTTTGGACATAATAGGATAAGGATCCCAAACATTTGAATGAACAAGTTGAAAAAAAAACTCAGCTCGTTTATTAATAGGACCCAATGAGCTACAATAATGTTTAGCAAAATGACAAAACTCACAATCCAAAGAAGATACATCATAAAACTACGGACATAACTTCTTTAACATAGGTAGATGAGGATGTCCCAACCGATAATATGCTTTAAAAGGAGACACTACACTGAAACAAGCAACAGATTATGGTACCCAAGAATCAAGGATGTATAGACCACCAAATACATGTTCCTTATCAAAAATCTACTTCGTCATAAGATCCTGAAAAAGACAATGATCAAGAAAAAATGAGACACAACAATTGAGTTCTTTGGTAAGTTTACTCACAGATATCAAATTAAAAGCTAGGTTATGCAGATTTAGAACATAGAATAAAGTAATAGAAGGAGTTGGTTTGACAGTTCCAGACTTCACAATTTTGTATGATGTCCTATCAGCAATAGTAACAGGTAAAAGAGTTTTATGAGATCAAAAATCAGAGAAAGTATTAGGATTACCTGTCATGTGATTTGTGGCACCAGAATCAATGACCCAATTATTGCTAGAGGAGATAAGATATGTGTTACCTACTTCAGTAGTAGCAGAAGTTGAAGATCCCTTTAACATTTCCTAGTAATTAGCATATTCCTCGGCAGAGATAGTGACATTATGCTCAGATGATGAATCAGAAGTAGCAAAATTAGCAACTTATGCCCTCTGATTGCGATTCTGTAATTTCTTGCAGTAGCGCTTTGTATGACATCGTTCTTTACAATAGTAGTAGACAATATCAATATTTCGATTATCATTAGATTTATTTCCCCCTTCGGCAGATTCTTTTTACCATTATCACATCCACTTTCTCTGGCAATAAAAGCACTATTAAACTGACTAGAGGAAGCATTATGAGCATGCAATAACCTACTAAATACATCTTTAAGAGTAGGAATTTCAGAATCAGAGAGAATTTGAGATTTGGCTATCTCAAATTCAGATGGCAAACCAACTAGAAAACTCATTACTGCCATTTTTTCTCTCTGAGCCTGTTGCTCTCTAATATCCTTATTAAAAGATAGAAGCATGTTAAATTCTTCATAAATTTTCTTAAACTCCATAAAATAAGTAGTGAGTGATTTTGCCTCATTCTCAACATGATAAAAGGCTTTACAAACATCTTAAATACGAGACTCATTTCTTTTTCCATAATATAAAAAGGTCAAATAATCAATTAACTCTTTTACACGCTTACAATGAGAAATTAAGCCAAACACATTTCTTTCAATTGAATTTCAAATTTGTAAAAGTAACCAAGAACCATCTCTCATCCAAATCTGTTTTTCAATTTTATCGGTAGGAGGGTCATTAGTTAAATTATCATCTTTATCCATACTACGAAGATAGATCCTAATCATTCTACTCTAATCAAGATAATTAAATCCATTTAATTTTTCTTCTGTAATCTTAGATAAAGGAATAATTTCACTAACAGTTTCCCACATACCTCCTTCATTGTCGGCCATAATATCCACACATAATAAAATCAATCAAAGCAGCAAATGTAAACTCAGAATACCCAGCCAAAATAAAAGCTCAAACGACCAATAAGGATCTTAACAGACTAAAGGACACAGAACAAAGAAGGGACAATATCTTATTGGAGGCAAAAGTACCAGCAGAAGAGGGAATCAAGCCAAAATGATACCGAAATCTGATAAAAAATCCTAGGCTATGCCGGAGATAGAATTGAAAGGCTGATGGTCAAGGCACACGCGTCTATATGCCGACGTATGAAAGAAAAAGTGAGAGCTTATGGCGACGCGTGAGGATCACTTGCCGGATGGAAGGATGTTGAATTTTATAGAAGGGTCGAAAATCATCTTGCACTTCTTTTGATGCCGGCGGTGAGACAAGATGGTCATCGAAAAAGGTTACCCAACCCAAACAGTAACCTTACCTAAAACAATAATCCAAACAGTGACTGAAACATGTTATCCAACCCAAAAAACCCAAAAAAAAATCCCAAATCAAGCCTAGAAGGCTCTAATACCATATAATAAAATACTCACAAGATTGGAAAATAATTTTCTGTATTTCTTTCATCAATAGTACATCTACATATACAAGTATAAAAGTGTCTATCTAAGAAAACCTATCCAAATAAGGAAAGCTGTATCTTTACCGAAGATCATGCTACACATTATATTTACATTCTATAGCAAGGATTAGGTCTTTCATGTTCAATAGTAATATATACAAGTATAGAAATGTCTATATAATAAAACCTATCCAACTAAAGAAAGCAGCATCTTTGCCTAAGATCATGCTACACACTATATTTACATTCTATAACACTTAACAATCTAAATATATGCTAAATAAATATAATAATTTCAACCCAATAAAAATTGGGAAATTCAATCAAACAAAAAGAAGTTATGTTTCAAATATCCTATCGTTTGCTGAAAATCTATTTGGGAAATAGAGCTTTTTTTTGCCATAATGATTTCTTCTTCTAATCAACCTTTGGAAATTCGAAGTGTTATGTTGTGCTATGGACCATACATGGTCCCAACAGGTATTATTTTATTTTAAACTCTATTGGCTATAATTAAGTGCCTCCTTCATTTTGATTGTCCATTTGTAAGAACTCAATTGAATCATGAAGCATTAAGTAAAAAAATGCTCTAATTTGAGAATTTCAACTACTAATTAACTATCTTCTTTATCAGAGCCTTAATAAATTTATTAATAATATAACTATATGTCCACATATTGAATTTGGGACGAATTACAAGCTCAATAATTTAATTTAACTATTTTAATGTAAAAGTGGATCACCTTACATTATTTTTTCATATGCTAATTCATCTGTTGTACTAAATTATTGGTTTGATTAATTTGAATTGATATCGAATATACTTGAAAATAGAGTAACCTGCTCTCTTTAATCTTTTGATTACTTAAAGGTGTTTGATACGAAACACTTCTAATTAAAAAAATAAATGATAAAGAGTAAAATGACTTTATCTAAGAAAGAGAAGTGGCAGCTGGTTTGCCCGGTCGAATGATTGATCCTGCAAGAAGGAGTGCCTAATCGAACCAGGCATCGGCACTTCGAAGCTTAAGTTAGTAGCTTTTTAGAGAGATAATATTTAGAGAGAATTTCAAATGTTCAATACCTAGAGCCATTATGCTTTTGGCTATTTATAGGAGATAAAGGAGGGGTACTCGAGTACCTTGGGATATGATAACTCGTAGTTGGAGCATGTGAGCGGCGATATGACAAGGAGCAGGTGGAAAGTATGGGTGCTAGCTTGTGTCAGTGGATTGACAGAATGTGTTATCCCATCAGTCCAATCGGACATTATGCCATTCTGTCTTGTCTTCCAACACACACTTTATCTTCCTTGTTAATGGGCTTTATACCCTGCTAAGTATTGTTGGGCCGACTTGATTGGGCCTTGGGAGATATTTTTTCCATAGTTATCACTTGTTCCCCCCTGAATAATCCAATCGGGTGAATCCAATTTTTTGGCGGGATTTTTTTTTTGAATTTTCAAGGGGTGCTGATCCGAAGAGTCGCGTTCGTTCAGTTTAAACAACTATTTTACATTTAATGTATAGGCGCATGCTGAGAATGGTGCTTCGTTATCTATAACATAATAACGGATTGATGACATGTGGCAATCATCCGATGGAGAGATGCTTGGAGTATTCCAGAAGTTTTTTGCCTATAAATAGGTAAGTTTGATGCAATTTTCCTCATTTTTCAGCGATCCTTGCCAAAATTCTATCGAATTTTCTTTGTGAACCTTTGTTCATTGAAACTCTATCAACAATTCTTGGCTTTCAAGTTTCCAAGATTTCAGAGTTTCTGCGAGATTAACCAAGTAAGTAAATAATACCTGCCTTTGATTTTCTTTCTCATTCATCACATTCTTTATTCTTTCTCCTCCACCAAAAATGGCTTCAAGCAGTAGTGGGTCTATAGATAGGAGTTTCATTGAAGAATACAAGAATCAGAAACCTCTTGCTCACCCTTCATGACTGACAGAAAAGGAAGTGGCGAGAATTCCTTCACAGTATTATTTTCCTGCAGAAGTGTCAGTGATAGCCTGCCCAAATTCCATGGCAGTGACGGAGGGACCTTTTGGCCATGAAAAGAATGAATGGTTTATCTGCCATCTATAGAGCTTGGATGTATGAATGAGGCTCCCTTTTGGTGCATTTGAGATGGCGATTCTTATCGGTTATGAAATTGCTCGTAATCAATTGCATTCGAATGGATGAAGGATGGTGGCCTGCTTCAAGATCCTTTGCAAAATAGAGGCGGTGGCTCCAACTCTGAACCTATTCACTCACTTCTTTTATATTTTCGATCGGAGTGATGGGTCGGAGTACTACTTTACTAACCGACAGCAGTGAAAACTCTTCACAGTTCTATCTTCGATGAAGGGCTTCAGGGAGAGGTACGTTTTAGTAAGGATGGCTGGTGGGTTTGGAGTACCACTCAGCCGGTCGGAATGAGCCACCATCCTAAAAGATCAGGCTGTCGATCAATCTCTTTATGAATGTGACATCAAAAAACTTATGGCCACCGTGGCGAGGAAGGGATGACCCTACGACTCTAACTATCTCCTTAGTACGTTGTTCGGGTCTTCTAGCTTTGAAGTTGGTGAAAATACATAACGTAAGCATTATAGTGGGAGTGAGGGGGAGGGTGTACATTTAACAATTCATGCATTGTATGTGCATCGATTATGTTTATTTTAAGGAAAATACTTATCTTATTTGATTCTGTGATGCAGCTGTGAACGAAATGGCGAAAGGAGATGACATCGTGAAGCTACTTGCTGATCGGGCTAGAGCCAAGAAAGAGGCCAAGCGCTTGGCCAAAGAGGAAAGGAGAACTAAGAAGAGAAAAATCTTACCCACCTCGAAAGTTCATGATTCCAAGAGTGCAGCAAGTGTTTTTGCACCTTCTGCAGTGAATTTTGCTTGTGTTGCGACTGTCATTCTTGCCTTTCGTCCTCCTTTAACCATTGCTGGATTGACGGCTCCCCTTCCAATCATAGCAGGATAACGCCCACTTAGGCATCTGCAGCTAAGGGATAAATCTGATGATGAAGAGCCACAGCCATCTCTACGCCCTCGATCGTCAATTCAGAAAAAAGCAACACCGATAAATGAGGCAACGTAAAAGAGGACCGATGAGGCAGCCAAGAAGAAAACTGCTAAGGTTGTGGCTACTGTGGATGCCTGAATTTCTGAAAAGGGCAAAGTGATTGTCCAAGGCGAGCCCATCCGATGGCCTTCAAGGAGAGCTCTGGAGGGTCGGGCTCCTTCCTTAGATGACATATTGAATGAGCGATTCGGGGAGGACTGGATCGTGAATAGCAGGGGTGTGTTGAGCTTCGTTTGCCAAGATCTCGCACAAGAGAGCAATTTCAAGGCAATGGGGGAGCTCAACTTGCTCTCTCGAGAGTTCGGTCTATTTCAGCAGCAAAGTATAGAGGTAATGCTCATATTCCTCTGCTCCCCCTCCCTTTCTCTTTCTCTTTTTTTTACTGACCATTTCTTCCTCTTTGTTTCTTAGTTAATAAAAGAGGTCTTCATCTGCACGGTACGACAGCCTTTGCCCGATCAAAATGGGAGGATGTCATTCATCAGAGGGAGGCAGAAGTCGTTAGTGATACGGCTAAAAAGGAGGCTGTGCTGATGAGGTCAGAGGTGGAAAAGCTGAAGAGGGAAAGAGCTCAGCTAGCTTAGGACCTAAAGTCTCGATAGAGCGAGGTGGATCATCTAAAGAAAGACGTCACTCATCTTATAGCAGACAGCACTCTGTGCAAGCAACTCGAAGAGGAGGTAGCCAGCCTTAAGGGTGATGCTCACATCTCTCTGCCGAGTGCACTAAAGCCAAGATAGACAGAGATAAAGCCAATACGGACAAAGATAAGGCTTTATTTGAGCACGACATTCTCCAAGCCGAGAGGATTTCCATGGAGATAGCTTTGGCGGAGAAGGAGGCAGTATGGGGTGAGAGGCTAACAAAGGAGCTAGATTCCTAGAGAGAGGAGATCCTTGACCAATTAGGCGAGGCCCAAGGAAGGCTGCTGACTTAGTTGATTTATATAGTCAGGCAGCATTTTCCTGAAGTTGAGCTCGATTGTATGGAGGACCCAAGAAGCCTTCCTGATCCTCCCTCTAGCGATGATAAGGAAGAAACCCCCCAGATTGGAGTGACTGAGGGAACAACAGATGAAATTCCTTCCCAGGTAGGCATCAATTTATCGAATGAGCCTGAAATAATTCCTCCTTTGCCAACTGAACCCGAAGTAGTGGCCCCTCTACTAATAGAGCCTGCTACTGAAGGAGTCATCGGGTCTTCCTAGCCCTCTACCAACACCAAGGTCGAGCCTATTGTTCAGCAGACTGCAGAGCCTGATCCAAACGGGATTTATCCTGGCATACATGTCTTCTCTCCTTTCTTCTACCAAGTCCAAATCTTGGCATCTATCCTGGACGTTCATCCGATCGGAATAGAATACAGACCAATAGGATGAGAGGCTGATCTCTACAGATATCATTACTTCAGAACCGTAGATAAGAAAGAATGACATTTGGTGACTTCCAGCTCTTGGAGAGGTCCTGTAAGACCATAAGATATTTTGCAGCTCTTTCGTCCAGTTGCCTTTTGCCTCACCCAGTCGTTTCTTCAGCCCTTCAAGGAGTGTTTGATTGGAAACCTCAGTCATCCCATTGCTCTGTGGATGGATGACTGAGGTGAACTTCAGGCTAATGTTGAGATATCGAAAAAAGTTTCTAAAGATGGAGCTATCGAACTGCTTGCCATTATCTATAATAAAGATATTGGGTAAGCCATACCTGTAAATGATATCATTCCATGCAAAATTTTTGACCTTCTCTGCTGTGATTGTTGCTAGAGGCTCTGCCTCAATCCATTTGGAGAAGTGGTCGACGGCTATAAGGAGGAATTTTATTTGTCTTTTGCCTTGGGGAAAAGGTTATAGTATTTCCAAATCCCACTGGTCGAACGACCAAGAAATTTCAATCGACTATTGGTCTGTTGTCGGTTATCTAATATTCTTCCATGGATCTGGCATTGTTGGCATCTTCTCACTTTTTCTTGGGCATCTTTAAAGATACTTGGCTAAAAGTATCCGATTTGGAGTACTTTTCTCGCCATGGCCCTACCAGCTTCGTGTGCACCACAAATGTCTTCATGGATTTCTCTTAGGATGTAGTTGATAATTGTGAATTATATGATGTTTTTAGTGTGATTTTAGGTATTTAATCGAGTTAATTTAGCTTTAATTGGGTTGATTTGTAGTTTAAATAGTTACAATTGTGTTTTAGGAGCTAAATGTAAGTTTTGGTGTTGTTTCAGGGTTAAATTGAAAGAAAAAAGGACTTAATTACAAAAAAGGCAAGAAGATTTGAGCCAAAATTGTGAAATTAGAAAAGTTATGTTAATAAATATTCGTGAAGACCAGTAATTCCTTAAGTGGCCGTGCACATGAAAGGTTTATTCTTTAAGTGGCCATGCAACCCTCTTTGAAGAAGTCATACACGGCAGTGCATGGGAAAAGGAAGAATTATGAGTGGCCACTTAAGCCCTAATGAGGAAAAATGCACGGCAGTGCATCTCATCAAGGCAACTTTTGCTTGGCCGTGCAAATTAAACTTCGATGCTGCGAAGGATTTTCCCATTTAAGAAGAATTCTTTTTCTATTCTAATTGAGGAAGTTTAGAAGATTTATATGACTTATTTTGCCTATAAATAGACGACTCAAACACCAAAGCAAAATCAATCAACTAGGAGAGCTCATTAGTTTTAAGTTTTTACGTAGTTTTTATGTTTTTATTCAATATTTTTCTTTTTAACTTTGTTTTAGTTTTTTTAAACATGTTTAGAGAGTAGTTTTCTTCTTTTGCTAATGGATACTTGAAATTTTATGTTTTCATTGTTATGGCTTTATTTTAAGCTTTAATTTCAATATCAGTTGATTATTTCTTAGTTTTAAGCATATTCTTATCTTTAATTGTGTTGAGATTGGTTGTTGGTTTATTGATTCAATAACTAAAAATTGGTTTAGACATAGTTAATGATTTGCATGTTTTTGGGTTAACTCTTTAGTGTCAATGCATGATTGTTTTCTTATTTTGAGGTAATTATGTATTGAAATTATTGATTAATACTAAGAGAAAAAGAACTAAGAATAAATTGAAATTGAATTTACTTGCAAAAGAGTTCAATGAATGTTTAGGAAGTTAAAACTGGATTTTTATGCTAAGTGTTAAATTGTTCTTAACAAGGGAATTTAATGCTTAAGAAATATAGTCTTGTTTTAAGGTATCAGGCTTTATTTCATCTAGTTTTTTCTGTAATCACTGGTGTTCCTATTGAATTTAAGTCATTACAATGAAAGTTAAGGTGAATAGTTCCTTTAGCAAGAGAATTTCAGTTATTATTTTATTTTTAATACATGTTAGTTTAATTTTAGTTTTTGTTTTGTTTAATTATTTATTTAGTTTAATTTTTTCCTTTAAATCAAAAAAATTTGGGAAACAATCTCATATTAATTTAATATATAGATATTCTTCTTAGCAATTCATGTTCCCTTGGATACGATATTTGGGATCTTAATCTATATTTTCTTATATTACTAGCCG
This sequence comes from Excoecaria agallocha, assembly GCA_037975025.1. Lineage (NCBI taxonomy): Eukaryota > Viridiplantae > Streptophyta > Magnoliopsida > Malpighiales > Euphorbiaceae > Excoecaria > Excoecaria agallocha. The sequence goes on from CM075809.1 coordinate 44,355,178, forward strand.
ATCTAGTATACTTGCTAGACACCGGTCAGTAGTCTCTTTCCTCCTCCATCATGTCATGCATTTGAGCCAGGGGTGACTGAAAGCTTTTTTGTATAGAACACCATTAATAATAGAGTAATTTAGGGATTTGCGGGATACCTTTCGGGCTTCCACCTTGTCTTTAAATAGCTGCCCTGTTTGTAGGTACTGCTTGATGGAGCTCATTCATGTGTCTTAAGCTGGTTCAATCTCCATCATCTTTGGTTCGTCTAAGAAGGAGGTCAGTTGCTCGACAAAGGTGATGTTTTTCTCTATCATCCCTTGCTCAGAAGCAGACATCTTGGCAAGTCGATTGGCAGCTATAGTTTGATCCCTTGGCACCTTCTACAGGATCCATTCCGATCCAGATTCTTCCAGCATCTTGAATGAGGCTTTGACTTTTGCCAGGTACTGAATCATGTTGGTTTATTTGGCCTTAAAGGTGCCTAAGACTTAACTTATTACGAGCTGGGAGTTGTTCTTGATGATGACCGACTCCGGTCGGATGGCATGGAGCAATCTCATCCCTTGCAGAAGTGCCTCATACTCTGCCATATTATTTGAAGTTTTGAAGCTGAGTTTTATTACGTACCTTATGACAATGCTCGAGGGGCCTATTATTACGATGTCTGCACCTCCTTGGATGTCGTTTGCGGCTTCATCCATGATCATTTTCCATTTTACATGTTAAGGCTAATCGATCATTCCTTTGCCAGCAAATTTGGCAATAAAATCTGCCAAAGCCTGAGCCTTTATCACTTTTTTGGGTTTGTACCTCACGTCCCACGACTGGAGCTTAATTGCCCATCCCACCATTTTTCCTTCCAAGTCCGAGGTCTGGAAAATTTTTCTAAGAGGCTGTCCCGATAGGACCACTATTTTGTGCGCTTTAAAATATTACCTTAGCTTTCTCGTGCACATCATGAGGGCAATGATGAGTTGCTCAACCAGACCTTTCTTCAACTTTAGGCCCCTAAGTACTTGGCTCACATAATAAATAGACACTTGCTGGGTTTCTTCTTCCCTGACTAGGACACTTGTAATAGCTTCATCAGAAGTTGAAAAGTATAGGTACAAATTTTTACCTGGAAGCAGTCGACTGAGTAGTGATGGGTTAGTGAGAAACTTCTTTAATTCATCGAAAGCTTGTTGGCAATCAACTCCCCAGCTAAAAGCTTTATTCTTCCTTAATTTCTTGAAGAATGAGGTGCACCGCTTGGTCGAAGAGGAGATGAATCTTCCGAGGGCTGTTATCCTGCCATTCAATTTCTGAACATCTTTCACACTGCTCAGAGGTTGCATCTCTAAAATTGCTTTTATTTTATCAGGATACCTCTTTGGGAGACTATAAAGCCAAGGAATTTTCCCAAGGGTACCCCAAAAATGCATTTCTCAGGATTGAGCTTCATCCGAAACTTATTTAGCATGTTGAAGACCTTTGCTAGATCGGTGGGATGTTCTTTAAGGCTTTTGCTTTTGACGATCATATCATCCACGTAGACTTCTACATTCTGCCCGATCTAATATTTGAAGATTTTGTTCATCAATCGCTGTTATGTGGCACCTGCATTCTTTAGCTTGAACGGCATGACCTTGTAGCAGAAGGTGCCATCATCTATGATGAAGTTGGTCTTTTCTTGATCCAACAACCACATCATAATTTGGTGGTATCCAGCGTATGTATCGAGGAGAGAGTAGATGGTGTGACCAGTAGTAGCATCCACCAGTTGGTATATGCTAGGCAGGGGATAGCTATTTTTTGGACATGCTTTGTTTAGATCTGTGAAGTCTACACACATTCGTAACTTCCCCGACTTCTTTTTTACCAGCATAATATTTGCAAGCCATTTCGGATAAACCTCTCGGATTGTACCCGCTTTTAATAGTCTATCCACCTCTTTGAAATGAATTTCCTTTGATCGAGAGCATGCCTTCGTAACTTCTGCCCGATCGACTTATAAGCTGGATTCACATTAAGTTTGTGGGTAATCACTTTGGGATTGATTCCTAAGATGTCTTCTGGCTTCCAGACGAAGGATGTTTGGTTGATCATTAGGACTTGCATGACGGCCTCCTCGACCTCTGGACTCATGCTGGTGCCTACTTGAATACTCTTGCCTTTTAACAGTGTTCTTGCCTTGACCTCTTCTACAGGATCCAATCTCTGCCCCTTTGCCTTCTTAAATTGCTCTAACCATGGTTCCACCATCATGGCTTTTTTTTGTGCTTGATCATGGTGATGTAGGCCTCTCTGGGTGCCTTCTAATCACCTCTTAGAATGGCGATGCCTCCCCTGGTTTGGATCTTCATCACCATATACTGGTTGCTGGTGACAGCTCCAGTTTGAAAGAGTAGAGGCCTGTCAAAAATGGCATTATAGGCAAAAACCATGTAAATAACCATAAAGGTTACCTTGCAGGCGTGGACTAGGGCCTCCTGGCCAAGCTCGACGAAAAGCTCGATAGATCCTACCACCGGAATAGTAGCATTGCCAAGTCCAATTAGTGGTGTGGCATTCGGCTTAAGCTTTTCAATCGGCATCCCCATGGCTCTGTAAGCTTGGAGGGTGAGCACATTTATATCACTTCCATTGTCCACCAATATCCTTTTCACATCGAAGTTATTGATTCGTGCCCTAACGATAAATGCGTCCTCATGAAGGAACATTATATCTCGTGCATCCTCACTGGATATGGTAACTGGGGCTGGCCGCTCGACTATTTAGGAGATGTAAAAACCTTTCCCTTTTCTTTTCCTGGAGAGATCTTCTCCATAGGATGACCCACCAATGATCATGGTTATGACCCTAACGTACGATCGGCGGGGATCTATATTCTTTGATTTTTTTCGCTCGTCGTCATCATCGTTGTCGGAATCATCTTTCTTAAGGTCCGACTATCTACAGGGATTTGCCCCTTTGGTCGAACCTATAAACTTTTTGAGGTACCCTCTTTACAGGAATCGCTCAATTTCTTCTTTCAGCTAGAAACACTCATCGATTGTATGATCGACGTCTATGTGGAACTTGTAGTACTTGTTATGGTTTTGGGTGTTTTTGCTCCTCTCGTCCAGCTTCTTAGGCTAATTTACCTTTTAGTTCTTTTTCTTGATCCACATCAACACCTGTGCTGGGTTGGTATTGAGTGGAGTGAAGGTTCGAGTCTGTTGGCCACTATCCCGATCGAATTAAAATCGCTCAACCTCCTTTTTTTCCCAGATTTCTAAAAGTGGAGGCTTTTTTGGGACTCTAGCTATCTGCTCGAATATAGGAGCTCGATTAAATGATCGTCCATCTGGGTGCTGGAGCCTGTCCTAACATTGCTCCTTCTGCCATGGCTAGACCTTAAGGCATCATCCAGTTGAATGTGTTGCCTAACTCTTTTCATTAGATCGAAAAAGCTGGTTAGTGGTCTTGTTGTAATTTACTCGAATAACAGCCGATCAATGGTGCCGTTGGCCAAAGCAGTGGATGTTATCTCCACACTTACATTCCTCACCTCTGACATTGTGGCTTGAAACCTGTCGATGTAGTCTCGAACACTTCCATTGGTCCTTTGATAGAGGTTGCATAAATCGTTCACAGATTTTGACACTCGTGTCTGTATAATAAATAGTATGATAAATAGTTCCTTGAGTTATCGGAAGGAGGTGATTAACTCCTGGCGAAGCTCGTGGAACCATTTAAGGGTATCTCCTCCCAAGGTGGTGGAGAATATCCTGCAGGTAATCCTTTCATCATAGGTGTAAACCTACACTTTGGTTAGATATTCTGCAAGATGAGTGGCATGATCAGTTTTACCTGTATACCTATCCATTACCACATCTCTCCATCTGGGAGGTAGCTTAAACTGCGTGATCTCCTTGCAAAATGGGAAGGCTGTGTGTGCTGCAGATGTTTCCCTCGAACATACCTTTTTTGGGGCCGGTCAAACCAAACTGCTTGAGTTTCTACTTGAACCATTTGTCCTCCCTGCTCATGGCTGTTGAGATGAACTCATCTCTCCATCCCTTCGTGCAGCTGCGATTCGACGTGCACATGAAGGAGAGATCATCCCTAATGGATGAGGTGGAGGATCTACTGGGGATATATGAAAAGTCTCTATTTGAGGACATTGTCTCCTTTCCCTTATCGTACCTGCCTGGGGTTTTGACCCCTACTTTTCTATTATTGTTAGCTTGTGGCTCGTTTATGGAGGTTCCCCTTGTTTCTCCTTCTTTCAAAGTCTTCGGCCATAAAGTCCATTTCGTGGCCTCTTTCAGAAGTCCTGGGCATTTTGCCCTTTTCAGCATTTGGACGATGCTCTTAGTGAAGTCACTAAGAATGGCACGCATGTCCTTGATAGTAACAGGGGTATCTTCTGGTTGCCGCATAACTACATCGTTAAAATCTGGGAGGAGGTTACCCCTGGTAGGTGATCTGGGAGATCTCTCTCTTCTTCCTGAGGGCCTAGATCTGTTCTGGCTATTGCGATCATGCTCTCTAGAAGTTGTGTGCTCATTGGATCTTGAACCTGCCACGCCTCTCAATGAAAGCACCAAATGATAAAGCATAAAATGACTTTATATAAGAAAGAGAAGTGGCAGCTGGTTTGCCTCGTCGGATGATTGATCCTGCAAGAAGGAATGCCCGGAGGACCAGGCATCAACACTTCGAAGCTTAAGTTAGTAGCTTTATAGAGAGATAATATTTAGAGAGAGAATCTCAAATGTTCAATACCTGGAGCCGTTATGCTTTTGGCTATTTATAGGAGATAAAAGAGGGGTACTCGAGTATCTTGGGACGTGATAACTGGCAGTTGAAGCAGGTGAGTGGTGATGTGATAGGAAGCAGGTGGAAGGTATGGGCACTAGCTTATGTCAGTGGACTGATAGGACGTGTTGTCCCATCAGTCCGATCAGACATTATGCCCTTCTGTCTTATCTTCCAGCTCACGTTTTGTCTTACTTGTCAATGGGCTTTGGACCCTGCCAAGTGTTGCTGGCCCGACTTAATTGGGCCTTGAGACATGTTTTTTTCATAGTTATCAAGAAGTATTTCGTACCATTTCATTGACCCTTAAAAGTCAAAATCTATTTATACTTACTCCATCAATCTCACAATATTTGTCTTTTTACAACATTTATTTTTTTGTTTCAAAATATCTGTCATCTTGAGAAATTCTAATCTTGAGAAATTCTAATAGAATTATATTTTTTTTCAAATTTACCTTCATTAATTATTTTTGTAATTTTTAAATCATTTGCTTCTCGCTCATTCTCTCTAATCCTAAGTAAATAGTCAACACCAAATTAAATCAGAACATTTTTGACAAAACATTGTAAATTTATCGAAAAATTAACCTTATTAGTTTGTGTGTTAAATACAACTCAGCTCATATTATTCAATGTAATGTGTGTGTGTGTGTGTGTGTATATATATATATAGGTACAACGGTAGAATTATAGTATGATACATACATCGGCGATGTCGGGTGGAAAGGAAGGAGGGCAATTGCCCCCCTTATTTTTAAAATTTTTTTTATTTTACATGTGTGTGTCTATATATATATATATATATATATATATATATATATATATATATATATAGTTTTATTCACTTAAAATTTTATTTTGACCCTCTTCTTTTAAACTTATTTTTTAATTTTAAATATAATTTATATTTTTGTCTCCTTAATTTTAAATCCTAACTTCGCCACTGGATACAAAGATATATACAAAGCATAGAGAACTAGATAGCAGAAAAGACTACAGAGAGTAGAACTCTTCCCTATCAGTTTGGATAAAAGAACCAAAAACCACATAAAAATTGAGAAAGAATGAGTAATATATATTCAGACAATTTTAATATGGTGGTATTATCGCAGCTAATTGCATTGCGAAGAACATAGTTTGAGAGGCAAAGAAGTTGTTAATAGAGTGTTGGAGTTAAGGTTACATATTGAAGCAAGTTGCCTGACAAATGTATTAATTTGTAAAGTTGCTGGATCAGCCATCAAATTAATATCATTTTTTTTTTCTTTTTGTTTGATATTAAATCCTGATGGATGTGTGCAGTTTGTGTCAATTTGTTCAACCCAGGCATTTTTCCTTTTATGCTGCAACACTATCCTATAATTTACACATGGAGATGTCATGCATGCTTGTTTTCATATGGACACATATCTATGTTCTGTTGTCCACCAAAATAATATGCCGTGTTCTGTGATTTCACTATATCTTATTACAAAAGAAAGTGTATTATAATTGCTTAAATTTGCTAGATTTTGGCTTCTACAAAGTAGATTGATTGCGGATATTTGTTTTCTGAAAATCTCAAAATCTGCACTCTAGTAATTACTAGTAAAAAAGCATCTTTAATTTTTTTTCGTATAATCATTTAGTATTTGAGTTTATCAATCCAAGCAATTTAAATTTGTATCAAGTATTTCAATCAAACCAAATTCGTATTGAGTATTCTTAAAATTTGAATTTGAGAATTTTAATTAAAAAAAAAGACCCATCCCATTTGATATGATCATCTCTCATGTGGGTCATCCTATTGAAATTTTGAAATAGGCTTTTGATATCATTTTGCTGTAAATGGAAGAACAGAATAACAAAAGGCAAAAGGACTCTTTTGTTATGAATAAAATTCCACTTAAATGAATGATTCTTCTAGCCTGGCGTCACATAAGTCCTTCAAGAATCAGTCAAACTGTCATAATACTTTGTTGGAATTTTAAATAGGCTCTGATACCACTTTATTAGTGAAATAAACTTGTTTTGATTTAATTTTTAAACATAGGTCTTTTATGTATGATGTATTTAGTTAGATTCATGTGATAGGATTTTAGTTTGATTAGACTTTAGTTACTTGGGCCGTTGAGTGGTGTTGATATTTCTGCCTCCTCTATTTATTCTCTAATCCCTCCAACACATGCTACTGTCAATTCATTGGCTTATGGCTCCATTACTTGCTAATCAGTATTCAATCACTTGTCAGATGCTCTCTCTCTCTCTCTTTTAGCCATATTAATTTCTTCTTAAACAAATAACCATTGCAAATAAGAAGATTCCTTGTTTTTTTGGCAGTGCAAAATATTGAAGCCTACATCTAAATTGAACAATGAGGATTTTGAAACAGCCAAATGTGCAGTTTCTCAACCAGAAAACATATTTTCATCAATCACTTAACTAATACGAGAAAGCTCAATTCTCTATTTTATTTTCTAAAGAAATCATCAAAAATACTACTCATGTGTCTTATACAAAATGGCCTGATTAACTTCTGTGCATGTGCTTATGCCCATTTGGCCATCAATGACATGCCTCCCGCTCCTAGTAAAACAGCAGCATATGCCTTTATCTGAAGCTTCACATTTTGCTGCAGTTTAGGCCCCATAAAATCAGCAGCTAAGAGATCCACAAGTGCCATATAATTCAGCAATCCCGCAGATGAAGCATTTAAAACCCCAACTACAATGAGCGCTGTGGGACTGCTCTCGCTATAAACATTCGACAACCCAATTCCTAGTACAATCCCAAGTGGAGTAGTAGCCGAGAAGAAAAACACCATAATTGCTTTCACCTTCATTCCATATTCAGCCTGATCATCAACACAGTATTCATATAAATTAGCTATTTTATTTTGAGTCAAAGCTCATTTAGTTTCATGTGTATTGGGATTGGCCATTCACCTGTAATATGCATCCTCCGAGTCCCATTCCTTCAAAGAGTTGATGGAAGCAAAGAGCAGCAATCAGTGGTCTGATTTATTGGGCACAGCGGATAAAATAAATAAATAAGCAGAGCAAAATAATGACACCAACAATTTAACGTGGTTCACCCAAAACGTTTGGGTTACGTCCACGGGACAAACTCCGAAAATATTTCTTCCACTAATAAAATTAATGGGTACAAGAGAGAGAGGTAATCCCACAATTTGAGATAAACCCAAAATAATAGCACACAAGTGTTTCCCAAACTTACTATTTTGTCACTCCCCTTTTAGAAAAATATCCCAAATATTTTTCTAAAATACTTCTCACTCTCTTACTCTTAATCTTTTTCTCTCAAAGATTAGATCTCATACATCTCTCTAATGTATAGCACAAAAATGAGAGATCTACATTTTTCTCTCTATTCTCTCAATCCTTTATCTTAGGATTGCTCTCTCTATATCTTGAATGCAAAATAACCATGCCTATTTATAGGCATTTTTGCATCCCAATCTTTGAATTTCAAAGATTACATTCACACTTCTTTTTCATTTTTTCAACAAACATGTTTAATTTTTCTTCATTCAAAACCTAACTAAAGTTGTGTGAATTCTACTATGTGGAACAAAACCTAACTAAAGTTGTGTGAATTCCACCATGTGGAGGGATAACTAACAAATCTCCCCCTCCCGATCACATGGGGGGTTCCATTAATCTTGTAGCGAGCAGATAATACTCCTCCCCCGTCAGTGAGTAACACGCATACTTCACCATAAAGAGTATACCCACTTGGAATTAACACTAACTCCAAGAATTTCACCTTGGTTTTGTATCCCAAACCAAGGACCACACAACACGTGGCTTTTCCTCCTGCGATATTCCACTGATTCGTCAAATCACCTTGCACCGCCGCTATCAACCAACGGGACACGCCGCCTGGCCATCACAATATACCAGGAAGACTTTCGATACAAAGTACGAAACACGAATCTCCAATCGCGAAAACATACCGAGGACCTCCAACAGCTTATGTCCTCCCCTCGAGCGATAATCTATTTAATCCGTCAAATCATCTTGCACCGCCGTTTTCAACCAACGGGACACGCCGCCTGGCCACCACAATACCAGGAAGACTTTCGATACAAGACACCAAACACGGATCTCCAATCGCACGAACAAACTGAGGACCCTTCCACACAATGCTTTACATCCAAATACCCGCAGATGATCATAGGAAACATCTTTTCCTGACCATACTCTATCTGGAACATCCATCTTGAGAGGAGTGCAGGGTGAAAGATTCAACACACGTGCAACTGTGAGAATAGCTTCACCCCAAAAACTTTTAGGCAACTTTGCATGTGAGAGTAGACATCTGACTCTTTCCATCAAAGTTCTGTTTATCCTCTCAGCTAAACCATTCAATTGCGGTGTCTTTGGAGGTGTCATCTGATGCCGAATACCATGCTCTTTACAATAAACATGAAATGGTCCAGTGTATTCTCCACCATTGTCTGTTCGGATGCATTTTAACTTCTTCCCAGTTTGTCTCTCAACTGAGGCATGAAATTTTTTGAAGACATCTAAAACCTGATCTTTTGTCTTCAGAAGATACACCCATGTCTTCCTTGAATGATCATCAATGAAAGTCACAAAATACTGAGCACCACCAAGTGACTTTGACATTGGTCCACACAAATCTGAGTGAATCAGATCTAACACATTCTTCATTCTGGAATATGCCTGACATCCTTCAGAATTAATCTGGTACCATTCTCTGTTTCCAAGCAAACATCTCCTCTGCCAACAACCTTTGACAGGCCTGCATTTCCATTCTAACAACACCAAAATCTCCAGGTGTGTATGATGAGAAGAATTCTCTACGGAATGTAGCATGAATGGTAGCACCACTATCAAGCACCCAACTGGACTCCTGGGATGCAAGATTAATAATATCTTCATCATAAACGATATTGAATTCGTCTATGATATTAGTTTGCTCATCATCACTGCTGTCGTCTTTCTTCACAGCTTTGCTTCGGTTCTCTTGCTCCTTTTTGAACTTTCTGCAAAACTTTTTAATGTGGCCTTTCTTCTTACAGTGATGGCATTCTACATTGGCATATTTGTTTGACTTCCCTCTGCTCTTGCCTCTAGGGTTTTGTTCCCTAGACTGTCTCCTTCCTCTAGATTCTACAGCTAGAACATCTGATTGTGATGAAGAAGATGAGGCTTGTGATCTCCTTCTCATCTCTTCATTCAGGATACTGCTTTTTACAATCTCCATGTTGACTACACCATTAGGTGCAGTGTTGGTGATAGAGATCTTCAAAGTCTCCCAAGACTGTGGCAGAGAGGCTAACACCAATAATGCAAATACTTCATCATCCAATTTGACTCCCATTCTGTTTAGCTGGTCCTGGATCCCTTCCATCTCATTTAAGTGATCTGGCAAGGAAGTTCCTTCTTTATATCTTACTTGAACCAATTTGGTCAAGTAAAATAATTTATTATTCCCCGTCTTTAAAGAGTACAACGTCTCCAGCTTACTCCAAAGAGTTCGTGCATGTGTCTCATTGCAAATGTGATTGTACACATTATCTTCGACAAATTGTCGGATAAAAACTGCACACCTGTTCATGGTCAAACTCCCACTCCTCATCAGTTTTACTTTCAGGTTTAACTGTGGTAAATACTGGCAAATGCATCTTCGTCACAACTAGAAGATCTTTCATCTTTTTACTCCATATGTGGTAGTTTGATCCATTTAGATAGATCATTCTGCTCATTTTTGCCTCCATGTTAAAAAAAAAAATTTCCGACAGTGAACAGTAACCGTAGGAAAAATCTTTTCTGATGTGGAAGATCAGACTATGCTGCAACCACAGAGCATACTAAGATAGAACCTTAGCTCTGATACCACTTATTGGGCACAGCGGATAAAATAAATAAATAAGCAGAGCAAAATAATGACACCAACAATTTAACGTGGTTCACCCAAAACGTTTGGGTTACGTCCACGGGACAAACTCCGAAAATATTTCTTCCACTAATAAAATTAATGGGTACAAGAGAGAGAGGTAATCCCACAATTTGAGATAAACCCAAAATAGTAGCACACAAGTGTTTCCCAAACTTACTATTTTGTCACTCCCCCTTTTAGAAAAATATCCCAAATATTTTTCTAAAATACTTCTCACTCTCTTACTCTTAATCTTTTTCTCTCAAAGATTAGATCTCATACATCTCTCTAATGTATAGCACAAAAATGAGAGATCTACATTTTTCTCTCTATTCTCTCAATCCTTTATCTTAGGATTGCTCTCTCTATATCTTGAATGCAAAATAACCATGCCTATTTATAGGCATTTTTGCATCCCAATCTTTGAATTTCAAAGATTACATTCACACTTCTTTTTCATTTTTTCAACAAACATGTTTAATTTTTCTTCATTCAAAACCTAATTAAAGTTGTGTGAATTCTACTATGTGGAACAAAACCTAACTAAAGTTGCGTGAATTCCACCATGTGGAGGGATAACTAACATGATTGTGCATGGATTATAAGAAGCTCCCATTGATAAACCAATCACCACTGAGTGCACTACAATTCCAAGTTCTAGTACCTGCATTTTCGTTATGTTTGCTAGTTGATTAATTTATTAATATCCAACTATAATCCACTAATAAAGAGAAACAAACTTCATTATTTCGATTAATTATATCAGCTATTCATTATTCTTTCACGGATCCAGGAAAACTAATTGTTGCAATTTATATTGATCTCGTGAATGTCCTACTTTGCAATCACAAGACAGAACTAGCAAGGCAATTTAGAGGCTCTATTATTCAAATAATGCTGCTATAGATTAGAAGTTTATGATTTAACGAATAATCCAATAATGGTTGTTGCCAGTTTGGCCACTTGCCCTCAATCAAATGTGCCGAATATTTCAATTCTAATAAACCAAAATAAAATATCAACAACTAAACAAATTAACTTGGTGATTAACAACCAAATAAATCTACAGGAATGTCTCGATTAAAATAAAATATCAGCCAGTAATATTGGCATTGGCATTATAATCAATAGTTAACATGTATAAATGTACCTGAGCAACAACACGGTTCCTTAACAATGTTTCCGGCGATCCTTTCTCATAAGAACCTTCCTCTACCTTAACGGTTTCTAAAAATCCATGTCCGTTTTCTCCAATTTGGTGACCACCACCCCCACTTGCACCATCAAATCCACACTTCTTCTTATAATAACTCATGGAAAAAGAGTCCACCATGAGCGTCACCACAGCCGATAACATTGCAATGAATGTAGTGAACGGGAACTTCCGCCAGGGATTTTCTGGCAAACACGGCGACTCCAGGTACTCGAAGGAGTCTGGTAACACGTGCATGTATCCAGTCGCTAGAATAACTCCAGAAGCAAAAGCTTTAATCACAGAAAACAAAGATTTATCGGGATCAAAAGCAGGAACTGCTCGAGTGAATAATGGCAAACACACTCCGATCATGCTCGCTACAAGAATTGATGCTATTGCTATGAACTTTAGCTTCAACGACTTCGCCTTGTCTTGGCATCCTCGGCCTCCTGATTTTGACTCGCATTGCTCTGCAAATGTTGATAATGCGAAAGAGAGAATGAGAAGAAGAGTAATCTTTGCCTGTAATTTCGTTGATAAAGCCATGGCAATACCACTGTTAGTGAGCTTCAGTGAGTGATAATGGGGTGAATCTTTGCGTATTTATATCCATTGCTCTCTCTACCTGCATTAATATTTTGAATATTTCATATGAAACTGCAAAATTTTTTGGAATTACTGAAGTACCCTAATTGGAGACCATAATGACTACGTTAAATGGGTCTAGAGGGATGTAGATTTTGAAGAAAGATTAGGTTTTTTCGACATTTCGCTGCTGCACCAACCAAAAGTGTGGGGGGCGTGGGGCTGCGCATGACCACTACAGTTCTTTAGTATATTGGTTTAAGCTTGTCAGCTTCGTCGCTGACGTGGCAAGTCCTAATCACATCTCTTATCTATATACCTCGATTATCGAAATCTGACCTTTTTCTACTCTTCGCAGTCTATCACGCTTCAAAATTTTTTCGCTAAACAATCAGAAATGAAGCCTCAGATATTATTACCACATAATTTCTCAGTTTCACCGTCTTTTAATCTTCGTTCTTGTGCGAGGAGGTCATTCCGGCTCGCTAAGTCTCCGCTAACCTTCGGGTTACTCGATAGAACCTGTCCCATTCCCTTCAATCTTCTGCGTTTCTCTCCGATTTCAAACTTCGATAACAAGGTTTTTATTTTTTTTTTTCTTCTGCATTTGTTTCCTAATTTGGGTTCGAGTCTGACCTCAGTGTTTTGCTGTTATTTTTTTGGTTAGTTTGTGGAAGCGTTGAGATTTGATGGTCCGATAATGGATATCGAGGAAACGGAAAGTGATAAGGATTGTGAGCTGGTGATAGAGACCTGCATTACTCGTACTCTGTCTCCGGCTTTGACGTTGGAGCGTGGACTTGAGAGTATTAAAGCGGCTTTGGAGGAGTTGAAATTGAATCCACCTGCTTCTAGTAGTGGCGTTTTGAGATTTCAGGTACTTGTCTAATTTTCAAATGCTTATTGTTCCTGTGAGCTGCTTGAAGCTGAATATTTGAAATTACGGTTGATTTAGGGTGCTCTGCTCATAGATATAGGTGAATCGGACTATATTTTTTTTCTCCATATGTTTATGATATAACGGTTGAATGTGATTAAAATGAAAATCAACTAGGCAACGTTTATGTCCTTGCTGTCAATCATGTATGAATGGTTCCACTGCAAAATGCATATGAGAGGAAATAATGGATATGATAATTTAATGTCTTGAATTGTGCAAGGAAACAGAATGTGAGATTAGTGTTTGTGACGTTACTATGCATTTACAGGTTGCTGTGCCTCCCAGTCCAAAAGCTTTGAAGTGGTTCTGTTGTCAGCCAGAGTCATCTGGAATGTTTCCTCAGTTTTTTCTTTCAAAGGAGGTGGAGAATCCATCATCTAAATCTCTTCATCTGAACAGAACCCGTGGAGTTTTTGGAATTGGAACTGCAATTTACTTTATGCAGTCTTCTTCTCATACATCAGAAGCACCAAGATTGATTAGAAGGTCCATCTTATGCTTTGTGACATTGAATCTTCTTTTTTATCTTTTCCAATAAGCAATCGCTGGGAAATTCATATAACGGAGGGTTATTGATGTTTTGTTGGACACTATGTAATTGACAATTAGAGGTTGTTTAGCTAGCTAATAATATTAGTACTATGTGGTTAATGTGTCAGAATGAAAATGATAGATGAGGAAAGGTAAGGGTTGTTGTGGATATGGGAGAAAGGGTGATAGAATCTTGTCGATTCATACATATTCTTTAATTTGGAATTCATGGTCAAGAAAGTTTTCAACCCCCTTTTCCCATATACAATGTCGCAGGAAGCTAGTGCAGGTCTCCTTTATCAATGTTGAGTTTATTTAACATTTTAATATTTTGTTGACTTCATTCTGTGGTTAAATAATGGCCTTGTAGTATATCTGCAGATACGTGTCAAGTGATTCCTTCGACATAGCAACTTATGGTTTTATGGATATTAAATTTGACACAGTCTCATCTTCAATTAAGCACGAGACTGGTTCTTTTTATCTTGTAATTCCTGAGGTACTGACATTCTTTCCCATCTCATGCATGCAACTTTTAGTCCGTAGCTTGCTAAGAAACTTGAAGCTTATCCTTATAATAATACTCCAAAGATAATGTTCTGTCCTTCGGGATCTCTTTAGTTAAAAATATGATTGAGCTTCAGTTGATAGAGCACCATCCTTGTTGAAAGTCTAATGGAAAATTTGGTTTCCAACAGATAGAATTAGATGAGCATGAAGATGTCTCTATTCTGTCAGCAACAGTTGCCTGGGAGGATGCTTTCTTTTGTTCATTTGAACAGGCAATACAATCTCTTGAGTCATCTATTTATCAGGTAATTTGATGTTATCATCTGTTATTATTCCTTATTATGATTTAGATTTTCTCATTTGGTATTGTTGGTAAAAAATTTGTCTTAAAAAAGATAATGTGTTTCACTAAACTGAGAAATGGAAATTTCTTTTGTTATGCAAGTCCACAGCTCCATTCCTGCAAAATTTGAGCAAAACCTTGCCATGTGCATTTATGTAGTTCTTTTTGATTCAGTTGTTTGTATATTCTTCCTGTTTTTTGTGTTTCTTGTGCATGGCATAGATTTTTCAGTGGTACATTAAACTGGATACCACTTGGGAATACTTGAGCTTTTCTCTTCTCTTTGGTGGTAATTTGCTTTTCAGACTAGTCATCGTTTTTGGCCAAGTGGACAGAGATGCTATAAAGACTGCATAAAAGCTACTATAAATAAGGTCAATATGGGGGAGGATAACAATTTACAAATGGTATGATCTCGCACTGTTTTTGGAGTTATACAAATTTAGTTTTCCTATTACCATATTACTAGTACTGCAAGTATAATAATGACAACATATGATTTTAATTTATAATGCTTTCTTTTTTCTTTTGCTCTTCTTGAAATAAAAAACCACATGCATGTTTGTAAATAAGTTGATGTGTGCATCTTTGGAAGGGGTTGCTACCTTCAATGGCAGACTTCATGGAGTTGCATGGTTATTTTTCAACTGGGTGTTCAAAAACTGTTTCCCTCTTCCTCTTTTCACTCTCATCTTCTTCTTTTTTTTTTTTTCTTTTTTCTTTTTCCACCTCTTGTGGTTATATGTGTAACTTTTGGTAAACAATGTGGCTAACTCTTCATAAGCACTCATTTTGGTCTTCCATTTAGAGAGCTAAAAATAGGGTGGAGGGTAGGTGGCCAGGTGTGTGCAGGTTGGATGATAGTGTTATGGAGATCTGGGATACTTGATATACACAGTTAAATAATTAACTTAGAAACATCGACTTGTTCTTATTTAGCCCTTGAGCACTGTGATTTTCTAGGTTTCTTCAGATGCAATGTTGTTGAAACAAAGGGCTTATCAGGATGACCTATTGGAACTGGTATCTCCTTTTTCCTGGTAATTGTTCTTCCTTTCTAAATCTCAATTTAAATTGATAGTACTGCGGCTAATCTAGAAATTCTTAGTATATATCTTATGTGTTATAGTGAAAATATCTGAAACTTTGTTTCTGCTAAATTTACTTTGCAGAGAAGTTTCTGTCAATTCTATTTCAGGCATTCACCAAATATTAGTGCTTCTAACAACATGGTAAGCTGCTTTTCAGTTTATCTAGAGAAAGTTCCTTTTTCAGTTTTCTGTTTGTTCAACATGTGCGGTAGTTGGAAAGATGAGGAAGCTTTGACTTATTGCAGCTACTGAGCCTAGAAAGATTGAATTGAAAAGAATATGTTATCTGGCAAATTTTCAAGGCTGCTTATTCATTGCTTGGACAATTATATATGATATCTTTCCTATCACTCTGCTAATTGTTGGATTAAGAGCTTAGGAAATACTCGATTTGCTGATTCCTGGAAAATCATCAATCCAGTGCAGTATTTCATGAATATTTTATTTATTGGGAAAACAGAAAATCATGAGTTTTCTGTTGGACCATGTATATCCTCACAAACATGGTTAAAAAACAAAATAGTATAGATGTGTGCTTTGGTTGCTTTTTTAGGCCCAAACAAAATATGGGAATATTTGGAATGCATGAACTAGGGTGCACATTAAAATATCTTGAAACAGTACAAAGACAAAGGCCTGGATTATAATTGTTTGAGTTTTATTTCTTTTATGACTATCAGTTGGATTGTGCTGGTGAAACAAAGTGCTCGCTGCTAGATTGTGCAAATATTAATTCAGTTTGGGCATCACTTATAGTGGAAGAGTGTTTTCGTCTCGGGCTAACGGTGAGACAGCTGTTGGTCTTCTGTTATACATTATATCTATTTAAGCACATCCCTGATTAAATTCTCTGTTTCCAGTACTTTTGCATTGCTCCGGGTTCAAGATCGTCCCCCCTGGCTATAGCTGCTTCAACTCATCCCCTCACAACTTGTATTGCATGCTTTGATGAACGCTCATTGGCATTTCATGCTGTGGGTTATTCCAGAGGTTCTCATACACCAGCGGTTGTGATAACATCTTCAGGAACTGCAGTTTCAAATCTTCTTCCTGCTGTGAGTTTTATCAAATATCTATAGTAGCAAGACGTTCACTTAACAGCATTGATGCATGAATTTATTACAATAGGTGTCACTCTGCAGGTTGTCGAAGCCAGTCAAGATTTTGTGCCACTTCTCTTACTGACTGCAGATCGCCCTCCTGAGCTTCAAAGTGCTGGGGCAAACCAATCAATCAATCAGGTATGGAACGATGAGATCATGGAAAATTTGTATTTTACAATTTTTTCCTTAGCATCATTTTTACAATTTGCACCTGATGCCTTCTTGGGAATGTGCCTTGTTTATATTCATTTTATGTTTGTGTATATTGTTTGCATGCTGGCTAAAACTTTTTTATTGAAGTACTATGAAAAAAATTGCTGAATTCCTATTTTAGGTGAACCATTTTGGTTCCTTCGTCAGGTTCTTCTTCAGTCTTCCTACTCCCACAGATAACATTCCTGCACGGATGGTGCTTACGACTCTTGACACTGCTGTACATTTGTCAACATCTTCACCATATGGCCCTGTTCATATTAACTGTCCTTTCAGAGAGCCATTGGATGGTAGTCCAAGCAAATGGACATCAAACTGTTTAAAGGGATTAGATATGTGGATTTCTGGTTTTGAGCCATTTACCAAGTATATTCAAATGCAAAGCTCTCTTGCATCTGGTGGTGATTATTGCCTCCCAATGTCTCAAATCTTTGAAATAATTCAAGGAGCTAAAAGGGGGCTTCTTCTTGTTGGTGCAATCCATACAGAAGATGAAATATGGGCTGCTCTTCTCTTGGCAAAGCACCTTAATTGGTCAGTTGTAGCAGACATATTGTCAGGTTTACGATTACGAAAGATCTTATCATATTTTTCTGAAGTTGAAAAGAATGCTCTATTTATTGATTATCTTGACCATGCTTTACTCTCGGATTCAGTTAGGATGTGGTTGAGGTTTGATGTAGTTATTCAGGTATGACTTGTTAATCTCTTCTTTCTTTCTTCTCTCTCTCTCTCTCTCTATCTATCTATCTATTTAAATTATTATGTATGGTGTTTATTTTGAATTGTTCTTCTATATGTCCCAGACAACTGAAATTTAGTATTTCACAAAGATGATTGAAGGACAATGTTGATTTCTGTTGCACATCTGAAGTATTTAAGAATGCGTCAGGAAACATACCAGTCCCTTTGTTCTAAAGATTACTTTTTGTTGCTTACCTAGGTCCCAAATTTGTATGTCTTCTGTTTAGAAGTCGGTTTCAATTGGTAAATTTGTTTCTTAGCCAAAGATGGATGCTCATACTTAATATATGTTCTCCAGAAAGGAGTAAAAAGTGTAGTATGACAACATGTGAATGGAAATGCAATCTCACAGAATGGGAAATTATAGGAAATTAGAAATTAGGCATATTTAAAATATGATGCTATATGCATTCTTGTAATCACCTCAGAAGTTGTGTATTTGAAGTATTGTGCAAGGAGAGAGTTGGGGCATTCTAAGAAAAGTTGGGGCAATGCAAGAAAGTAGTTTTTGGATAATGGAACCGTTTTATAATTCATGATAAGCTTATAAAACATCTAAAGCTTTACGGAATCTGATGAGTCTCGGTTAGAAGTCAAATAGTTAATTGTAAGTTGCATTTGTGAGCCTTGGTAATTATGTAATACAGTTTCTGCCTGTGTGGATACGTGTTCGTGAGCAAACACTGATTAACTGTTTTCGTATGATAAGTAGAAGTTATTGAGGCATAAAGTGTTTTCCTGCTTGACGAAACATTTTGACGATTTCAAGAATGGAAGATGGCAAGAAATTTTTATTTGTAAGAATGGTTTTATATGCATTTTATAGATTAGTGGTTGTATAATACAAGAAAGAACTACATGTGTTTTCATCTTTGATGTAAATAAATATAAAATATGTAATTATTTCATAGTTGCTATTTTTCTCCTTCTGTTTTGTCATAGCTCTCTGAGCATCCTTCATGGAATCAGACATAAAACTATTATTACTTCTAGGGTATATTATTCTGGTAATTCAAATTTTGAGCTGTTAGTGTTGAATATATTATCAATAATGTGCTCTATGCCTTATAGATTCTGTTGTTGTTCTGAACTATAAACAGATTGGAAGTCGAATAACAAGCAAACGTATTGCTCAAATGCTGGAGGATTGCTATCCATGCTCATACATCTTAATTGACAATCATCCATGCCGTCATGATCCATCACATTTTGTAACCCATAGAGTGCAGTGCTCTGTTGTTCAGTTTTTGGACAAATTAATAAAAGCTCAATTGCCATGTAAGGGCAGCAACTGGTGTGGTTATCTGAGAGCTTTGAACTGGATGGTATTTGATCCCTGTGATATTCTTTTCTTATTTTATTTGTTCACCATTTTAAACCTCTTATCAAATTTGATGGACGTGATAATTGTTGCTCAGGCAAGCTATGTATATTGTTTTAAATTGGTTTCACCCTACATGCAAGGATCTAATTGGTGTTGTAAAAGTTTGAATAACACTGCTCAATGAAACTCCATCTGGTATTATACAATAGTACTACGCAAATTGTTTGATAATGTTTTTGCTGTATTCTGTAAAATTAGCTGTTATTTAATTCTATTTTTCCTGCATGGGGACTGGAATATAACTTTGCTGGTGGTTTTAGCTTAATTTGTTTTAGTAAATTTAACTGTCTTGATATAGTTTTTTTTATTTGATGTCCTTTTCCTTAAAATAAATTGCTTTCTCTTCTCCTCCAAAAGAACAACATAGCGTAGCAGTTTCTTTTTGCAGTCTCATGCATTGCTAGAAATAGATGACGAAGAAGTTGTTAACTTACCTAAATTTATTTGATTAGGCAGTTCTTGGTCCTGATTTTTCAGAGATTTGTCCTTTTATTTGTTTATTTCCTCAATTGTAAACTTTCCTAGTTAGGCTTTTTTTTTTTTTTCTTCCTGTATAAATTCAGTTTGTACTTTGCTTCTACACACACAAGAAGAGAAGAAATAATTAGTTTTTGTCTTCTCCTAAAAAGTCTTCGGATGGTTTGATTTTGACTTCACTTTGTTTACGTTGGATATGGTCAATGGGACTAGGTCTTTGGTCTTGCATAAAAGCCGTAGTTTAGAATCTGCTTAGATGTTTTTGGCATTGTTTGCTTGTGCCATTATTTATTTTTGTTTATATTTTGTGAATTATTTTGAGTTTTTCAGTTCACTGTTGATGTACCCTTCTTACTTTCTTGCCAACCCCTGCAGGTTGGACAGGAATTATCCCTTCAAATTCTTGCAGAGAACTCCTTGACTGAGCCACATGTTGCACGTGTAATTTCAGAAGCACTTATGGCTGATTCTGCTCTTTTTATTGGCAACAGTATGGCAATACGTGATGCAGACATGTATGGATGTAGTTACAAAAGTCATTCTTGTAGCATTTCAGATATGGTGTTGAACTCAGAACTTCAATATCTTGGAATTTGGGTGGCTGGAAACAGGGGAGCTAGTGGTATTGATGGTTTGCTTAGCACAGCAATTGGTTTTTCAGTTGGATGCAACAAAAGGGTTAATTTCTTGACCTTTCGAATATCTTCTATGCTAATAGTCTCTGGCATTTGTTGGGATCATTTTCTTCAAGAGATCAAATTGGAGGGCAATTCATGCCTTTGTTTTAGAAATAAAAAGGGAGTATGAGCCCAGAATCAAATGCATGGAATGCCATTTGATTCTTGAAAAAAAAATTCCTTAATTCTTGCAGTTTTGTGTGACAAAGTGACATTTTTAGCATTATTAATTAATGTATTGGTACTTGAAAAGCGGCCAGTTATCATTTATTTATTTGTTTTTTTTTTACTAAGAAAAAAAACCTCAGTTACTGTACCCTATGATATTTGTTGCCATGATTAGTGAAATTTAAAACTTGCAAAACCAAAATTGATTTCCATTTTTCTCATAACTTATTGAAACCAAGAAGGGATGCCACTAAACATGCTATTCATAATTTATGTTTGTTACAAGCTTGATAATTTGCTTGGAAGTGAATAGCTTTATGCCATCCTTTTCTTGTAAATTTCTATTGAAACTCAAGCCTATTCAACTTTTGTGCATATGTTCCTTTACAGTTCATCAGCTTCCTTTATGTATCTATTTTAGTTTTACGTTTCTAACCTCTTACGAATTTATATATCTATATTATCGTTAGGTGTTTTGTGTGATTGGTGATGTTTCCTTTCTTCATGATACAAATGGCTTGTCAATTTTGAACACAAGGTACATAATTTACTTCTGTTCTGCTGGTCTGTAATTGCTTAATGTTCTTTTGAGAGGATTTTTGATATCTAGTTCTCATTAAAAGTGATGCAATTGTACACGATGGTATGTGCAAAATATTCAGATACATGTTTTCTGTGCAATAATTGGAATTGCCCTTTACTATCTTATAACCAGAATATATTCATACACAGGCTTTTTTCCTTGAATGTTTATTAAGATTTACTTTGCATGAAGGATGTCAAGGAAGCCAATGACAATCATCGTGATAAACAACCAAGGTGGAGCAATCTTTAGTCTCCTCCCTATTGCAGATAGAATTGATCAAAGAATACTGAATCAGTATTTCTACACTTCTCATAACATTTCAATTTATCAGCTGTGCATGGCTCACAGGTAAAGAAACCTGTTCAGCTAGCAATTCACATTTGATGCGTGTTTATTCAATTAGTTCTCTAGCTTATGACCTTCCTGTAAAATAAGCCTTTCCTTATACTATTTATATCTCAACAGTATACTCCCTATTGTTGGTAATAGCAATATGATTTATGTTACACTGTTAAATAAATTGCTGCTTTAATTATAACTGCTCCAAATTTTGTTTGACTTTGCTACAGAGAAAGAAGCAACAACAGCATTTTTGGCATATCAGTGGTGTTCGTCATATGAAAAAGCCAATTAATTTTTGTTGCATTATTTTGAAATTTTTCGAGAATCATATATTGACAATTTGTCGAATGTACTCCCTAGTTTGGATGGTTTTGTGAAACATCTTTATACATGGTTACCTCTTGTATGCTGTTTTTAACCTGCCAAGTAGAGTACTGCATGGGAGTTGAGAGTTGATGTACATCAAGTCTCCATATTTTAATTTTGCACTCCACAAATAGTTCTTTCTGATCCCAATACAAGATCATTAAATGGAATGCAGTGTGAGACATTTACAAGTCGAGACAAAAGGGGAACTTCGAGATGCTTTACTTGCATCTCAGCAAGAGAAGACTGACTGTGTTATTGAAGTACAGAGCTGCATTAGCGCCAATTCAGCCTTCCATAGGTTCCTTTTTCTATCTTCCAATGATAACTTTCTCTTTTGGAGTTATAAGCTCATCACTTGTATATTCTGCTGACAACTAATGGCTCTCATCACAGCATATTAAGGCAATTTGCATGCCAAGCTGCAGATCATTCTTTAAACATCCTATCAAGTCTTTCTGTTCCTTATTCCATACCAGATGGGTTTTTTATTTGCAATATCCTCAAAATGGAGTACTCATTGTACAGGTTAGTGTTTTCTTTGTAGAAAAGATTTTTGAAATTCCTATGGAATAGTTTGTTCACATCTTTTAAATATTGGTTGCAATAGAATTCAACTCTGCGCTCCTCCTACTTCAGCATCAATGGATCAGGGTCTTAATGAGGTCCATAAGGAAGGCTACATTTTGTCATTGTATCTTGAAGATGGAAGTGTTGGGTATGGTGAGGTTAGTAATTAATTCAATGCTGTAGATATAATGCTGTTGAATATGCAATTATAGGAGCCATTTTACTTATGGTTTTTTCTTTATTTATTTTACAAAAAGGGATAAAAAGAAACGAGCATTTATCAATGCTAAATTGTAAAACCTATGAGCAGTATAATAGCATCATCATGCATGCAATTGCACATTGTTCTTTTTCTTTGTGTTTCTTATTCCCCTAGATTGATGTGATATACACCAAAATTGAAGCTGAGCAATTTTAAATTGATCTGTTGCACACCAACAATGAAGATGTGCAATGTGCCATAAGCCTGCAATTAATATACATTTAAATTTTAGTTGAGAAATTTTGCTTCGGATTATATTGTAACTTGCACTTCCTTTATTATAAAATTGAGATGAAGAGGGTTGTAGCTTTTTCGTTCCAAGGGCAGGCTTGGTCAACCCCTCCGCATCGTCTTCACCTCCCCCTCATCTCTTCTGTTTTAAGAAAAGGAATTTTCAAATAATTTTCGATACCATGTGTTTCAAAATTAAGATCGTGTAGATTTCGGCTTACATTTGTTAGTTGCCTCCAAGCCCGCACCAAAAAGAAACTTTTCTTTTACACTTTTTTTGTTAAATTCTCATGAAATTAAATTCAAATTGTGCCAATTGAGGTAGGAAAGGAAGCGTGGGCACTGTGGTGAATTTTATGTAATAGTGTCCAGCAAAATTAAGCCCCCTTTATATTATTAGTAAATTTTTTCTTGTAAAATTGATCTTCCTCTGCTTAGTAATGAACTTGATGTTTATCTATGATGTCCTTCTATGTTTCGGGTTTCACTTAATTTATTTTGTGCTGTGTTACTCTTATTGAACAGGTTGCACCTATTGGCATCCATAAAGAAAACTTGCTGGATGTGGAAGAGCAACTTCGTTTTATTGTTCATGTGATTAAAGGAACCAAAATAAGTTTTTCCCTTCCTCTGCTGAATGGTGCATTTTCCTTTTGGATATGGAACAACCTGGGACTTGCGGTCGGTCTTACATATCCAATCTCTATCTGTTATATAAATATGACTAGATAGTATCACGAGATTTAAATGGAAAATTTTGCATTATTTATCTCGTATCTTGTGGTTGCAGCTGAGTTGGACATGATATGTCATTGTTATGCAGGAAAATTCAATCTTTCCCAGTGTCAGATTGGGTTTAGAAATGGCTATCCTTAATGCTATTGCAGAAAGAGAAGGTTCTGGTTTACTAAACATAATCCATCCTTAGAGAGAAAAAGAAGAAATTTATAAAAACTCGATTGTCAGGATATGTGGCCTTATTGATTCTACTGGGACACCTGCTGAAGTTGCTTATATTGCATCTTCTCTTGTAGAAGAAGGATTTTCTGCGTTAAAGCTAAAAGTAAGCCTCATTAGGACCTCATTGTCCA
The DNA here is from genome assembly GCA_037975025.1 of Excoecaria agallocha. Classification (NCBI taxonomy): domain Eukaryota; kingdom Viridiplantae; phylum Streptophyta; class Magnoliopsida; order Malpighiales; family Euphorbiaceae; genus Excoecaria; species Excoecaria agallocha. Next base: position 44,379,264 of record CM075809.1, read on the forward strand.
CTTGCATCATTTCTATTATTCAAGTATAAATTATTATACTTTCATTTGTGAAGCAGCTTACTTTCAAATATTTATGACTACTAGATGATGTAGGTGGGTGGTTTCTGATAATTCTTGTCCAACAGGTTGCACGTCGGGTAAATCCTATGGAAGATGCTGCAGTGATACAAGAAGTCAGAAAGAAGATTGGAAGACAGATTGAACTTCGTGTGGATGCCAATAGAAACTGGTCCTATGAAGAGGCTATTCAATTTGGCTCTTTAGTGAAAGATTGTGACTTGCAGTATATTGAGGTATAATTCGCAGCAAGTTGGCAAATATTACAGTTATATTGCTTTTCAGCATCAGTTAGCTTATTAGAATTTTATTAGTGTAGGTGTAGTCTTTTGACTCTTTTTTTTTTCCTGACTGACCTTCAATGATCGTGTGTCTTAGGAACCTGTTCAAGATGACGATGATATTATAAAGTACTGTGAAGAAAGTGGTTTACCAGTGGCACTAGATGAAACTGTCGACAAGTTTTGCGAAAATCCTCTTGATATGCTAGTGAAGTATGCTCACCCTGGAATAGTTGCTGTGGTAGGTGACATGAAAATTCACTTAGCCTTTTCCTGCATACTCGTGCTAGCAGAGTCACTGTCAGCATAATTTCGCATTCCTCACAAAGTGCAGCATTCACTTTTTAGTTGTGAAGAAGGCTTGCTGATATCAGAAGTCTTTGTAAAATGTATTCTAGTAGTTCTGTTATGTGTCAAGTCAATTTGTGAAGGTTGAATGACTAACTTAAAAATCTTCTCTCACAGCCATCAGCTCTTCATAGCTTTATGTTCATTTTTTTCCTCCATGATCCTTTGTGTTTTGACCAACATGATTATCATATATTTCTTGTAGAAAGTGGCAGTTTTCATAGATCAGTCAACGATACCTGCAATAAAACAAAAACCCTGAACATGTTCATTTTCAGAGAGATGAACAGTTCTTAATTTACAAGCTATTCTATGGGGGATCTTTTTCTTTTTTCCCTCAAATATGCTATGATCACTAGGAAATGGTTTCCCTGACATTTGGATTTGATTCATTGGTCTTGTCAGGTAATTAAACCGAGTGTTGTTGGTGGGTTTGAAAGAGCAGCATTAATTGCAAAATTGGCCCATCAACTGGGGAAGATGGTTGTTGTCAGTTCTACATTTGAAAGTGGCCTAGGTCTCTCAGCTTATGTTCAGTTCTCCTGTTATCTTGAGATGCAGAATGCTGATCTTTGCAGAATTATGAACCGGAAATTGGGGCCAGCTGTTGCCCATGGTCTTGGAACTTATCGGTGGCTTAAACAAGATGTAACAACTAGACCTTTGGGGATTCATCATATCCCTTGTAAGGGCTTTATTGGGGCTCCTGTTACTGATGCCATTCATTTGCTGCGGAGGTTTCAAGTAAACCAGAACATTATTCAGAGAACCGTTGCTCAAGAGCAAGTACGTAAATACAATTTGGCTGTCCATTCAAAAGATTTCTCATGCTCCATTAAAGTGTACGATATTGGACAAAAAGATGATGTAAGTAAACTTTCATGAATCCTTTTCTTTTTTACCTTTGTTCTTCATTTTTTGGGTTATGATATGGTGTGTATGCACATTTGCACCGTTCGATTGCATGCATGCATCTGATCGGATGGTGCAGATTTGCACACACTACATGCGCACATGCATCTAACTACCACTCTCTGCTTGCCCTGCTGAGCAGCTTCTAAATTATTTTTTCATGTGATCCTTTTATGTAAATAAGGGATATTATGTACTGTTGGCTTCAGATATATAATTCTCATCGTGCTTGATAGTTTTTTGCAATTTGTATATTCATATTTATAGAATTAGAGGTTTGCTATTACTTGCTATGATGTTGTTAGGTTCTGTGGCTTCAATACATTATTCATTTTTGCTAGTGCAAACAACAAAAGCCAGTGTCATCTATAGGCTTTTTGTAGATTGAAGCTTCAATCTTGAGACAAACTAATTAATTCTGTAATTGATATTCAGATTTATGCAACTCCTTCAATTGTGCTCTCTATTCAATTGCTAATTTCATCATAATTTTCTTAATGCAGGATAATGTTGTTGTATTTCTTCATGGCTTTCTTGGAACTGGTGGAGACTGGATCCCTATCATGAAGGCCATCTCAGGATCAGCAAGATGCATTTCAATTGATCTTCCTGGTCATGGAGGATCAAAGATGCAAAACTGTTGTGATAAAGAAGCCAAACAGGGAGCTACTTTGTCCATTCAAGTAGTCTCGGAGTTGTTATTTAAGTTGATTCAAGAAATAACTCCTGCAAATGTTTCCCTAGTTGGGTATTCAATGGGAGCAAGAATTGCGCTTCACATGGCATTAAGACATGTCAATAAGGTAAATTGGTTGCATTTGGCATTTTTATTTAAGAGTGGCATTTATGTTTGTTGAATTAACAGAAGAAAAATTGTGTGCAGATCAATGGAGCTGTTATAATATCCGGTAGCCCAGGATTAAAAGATGAGATGGCAAGAAAACTTCGCCAGGCTAAGGATGTTTCTAGGTCACGCTTACTTGTTGCTTATGGGCTACAAATATTTCTAGATTCCTGGTATACTGGAGAGCTTTGGAGAAGGTAATTTCTTGATTTTCCATAATTAAAATAAGATATTTAAATTATTCTTCTTAAGCTCAAGAGCTCTATGCTTGTGTCAATTATCTCCTAAATAAAGTTTCTGCATGTAACAGCTTGAGAGTTCATCCACGTTTTAAGGATATAGTTGCCAGTCGCATGTCCCACGATGATGTATTCAGCCTTGCAAGAGCTCTGTCTGACCTTAGTGTCGGCAGGCAGATGTAAGTTTTCTTTCTCGTGCAAGGTTTGCAATTCTTTGGGCAACATTGTCATCATTTTTTTAAATGTTAATTTTTATTCTTTTTTATTTAATGAACGACTGAAGTCTTCGTGTGATCAAATAATGTAAAAAACTGGCTTGGTAACCTCCAGAATTCAGGAGGCGGCTCTTTGCCAGCCGAGTTCCTTCACTCATCTGTGTCAAAAAGAATACCATATGATTACTCAATGCACCTTTGTCAAATATCAGTCATTAACAGAAATATCTGATGAAACACTTAATTCTTTAGAGCTCTATGTTTTGAGGAAAAACAAAAGTTGGGTGACCAGAAGCCTTTTGTTAGATATTTATATCCTATTTATTCCTTCTTGTAAAAGTGAGAGATAATTCTATATTTCCATTTGAAAATATACATGTATTTATAATGTATACAAGAGTTAAATTAGGAAATAACAAATCCCTATAATTAAGCTAATTACTCCTATCTAGTAGCTGTACATTTCAGTTACAGATATCATAACACTCTCAAGTTGGAGCATAGATATTGATCATGCCCAGCTTGTTACAAATGTAATCGATCCGATTCTCAGGTAACGCTTTAGTGAATACATCAGCTAATTGGCTCCCTGTTCTGACATGTGGAGTTGAGATCGATCCTTCTTCTAGCTTTTCCCGAGTAAAATGACAGTCAACTTCTATATATTTAGTTCTCTCATGAAATATAGGACTATTTGCAATATAAATAGCTGCTTGGTTGTCATACCATAAGTTCATTGGTTTAAACTGAACAAATCCAATCTCTCCAAGCAAATGACAGCCATATAAGTTCACAGGTAGTTTGTGCCATAGCTCTATATTCGGATTCTACACTTGATCAGGATACAACACTTTGTTTCTTACTTTTCCAAGAAATAATATTACCCCCAACAAAGACACAATAACCGGTGGTAGAGCGCCTGTCTGAAAGATCTCATGTATAGTCTGTATCTGTGAAACCTTCTATAGTATGGTGACCATGATTTTGATATAAGATGCCACGTCCTGATGCACCTTTTAAATATCTTAGAATATGTACAATAGCATCCCAGTGTGAGGTTCTAGGAGATGACATGAACTGACTAACAACACTTACTGGAAAAACAATGTCAGGACGAGTGATAGTAAGATAGTTCAATTTTCCCACAACCTTCCTATACTTTTCAGGATTCTCAAACAAATCTCTATCTTCAATTCTCAACTTCACATTTGGTATCATATGCACATCACATGCTTTTGCCTCAATAAAATCAGCACCATCTAATAAATTCAGACAAATTTTCTTTGAGATAGATAGATCCCCTTATGACTGCGAGACACTTCAATTTCTAAGAAATATTTCAATGATTCTAAATCCTTTGTTTGAAAATGAGTCTCAAGGAATGCTTTCAACTTATAATTCCAGCTTCATTACTTCCAGTTATCACTATATCATCCACATATACAACCAACAAAATGCACCCAGAACTAGATGATGCAAAGAACACTGAGTGATCATATGCACTTTTCTGTAGGTCAAACTCAATCACAACTGTACTGAATCTCCCAAATCAGGCACAAGGGGACTGTTTTAAATCATACAAAGACTTTCTTAATATGCGCACCTTTCCTGACTCCCCCTGAGCAACAAAATCAGGTAGTTGCTCCATGTAAACTTCTTCACTCAAATTTCCATTATTGCAAGAATGCATTCTTCACATCAAGTTGATGAAGTGGCCAACTGTAATTAGCAGTTAAGGAGATAAACAGTCGAACAGAAGAAAGTTTTGCAACTGGAGAAAAGGTCTTCGAATAATCCACACCGTATGTCTGTGCATATCCTTTAGCGACCAATCGAACTTTCAATCGAGCAACAGAGCCATCAGGATTCATTTTAACAGTAAATACTCACTTACAGCCAATAGCCTTTTTCTGGGAGGGCAAAGATATAAGATCCCAAGTATGATTTTGCTCTAAGGCCATCATCTCTTCTTTCATTGCAGCTAGCCAATCATTATGAGCTAATGTTTCAGCAAGGGATGTTGGAACAACAATAGAGTCTAAGGAAGCTACAAAAGACTTGGAGGAAGGTGATAAAGCATGGTAAGATACAAAAGAAGAAACAGGGTAAGTACATGTGCGTTTACCTTTGCGAAGAGTAATAGGAAGGTCAAGGCTAGCATCTGGTGGTGGTGGAGGATCTGAAGACGAAGCAGGAGCCGGAGGTGTCTCGATAGAATTGTGCACGCGTCGAGAATAAACTTGACGAATAACAGGTCGAGAGGGAGGAGATACTACCTGTTCACTGACAGTATAAATAAGAAAATCATCCCCTGAATCACTATTGGGCAAAGGAGAGGACACAGAGAAATCAAAGAAAGGTGTGTTCAAAAAATGTAACATCAGCAGATACCAAATAACGACCCAAAGAAGGTGAGTAACAACGATATCCTTTTTGTTTACTAAGTATTCCAAAAAGACAATTAAGAGATTTAGGATCAAGTTCTGAAACCTGAGGTCGCATATCTTGAACAAAGCAAGTACACCCAAAAATCCGAGGAGTAAGATGAAATTGGGTAGATGAGGGAAAAAGAAAAGAATACAGAATCTGATCATCAAGAACAGAAGATGGCATTCTGTTGATTAGAAAACAAGCAGTAGAAACATCTACCCAAAATATTTTAGGAACCTGCATTTGAAACATTAGTGCCCGAGCAACTTCTAATAAGTGACGATTCTTTCGCTCAGCTACACCATTTTGCTGAGGGGTAACAATATAAGAAGACTGATGAATAATACCATGCTCAGAGAGATAAGATTTAAAAGAATGAGAAACATATTCTTTAGCATTATCACTTCTCAAAATACAGATGGATTTGTTGAATTGAGTTTTAATTTCAGCATGAAAAGCACAAAATATAGTAAACAACTCTGATCGAGATTTCATAGGATAAAGCCAAGTAACTCGAGAATAATCATCAATAAATGTCACAAAATAACAAAAGATGTAACAGGACATGGACCCCATATATCAGTATGAACTAAGTAAAAAGAAGACACAACACGTTTATTTATTCTAGGAGAATAAGATATTCTATGGTGTTTAGCAAATTGACAAGTTTTACACTCTAAAGTAGATTCCCTTTTAAGACTAGGACATAACTTTTGTAAAGTTGAAAGAGGAGGATGACCAAAACGACAATGAAGTTGCAAAAGAGAAGATGAACTTGTGCAAGCAATGGATTGAGGCACTGGTTGAGAAGTTGATTCAAGAGCATACAAGCCATTCACCAGACACCTACCAAGAATCTACTTCATTCCAAGATCTTGAAAAAGACAATAATTGGGATATAAAATAACACAACAATTAAGATTTTGGGTAATTTGGCTAACAGATAACAAATTAAAAGGAAAAGATGATAAACATAAAACAGATGACAATGGAAGAGAATTTGTTGGGTTTGCTGTCCCATGCCCAATTACAAAATAAACTAGTAGTAGATTTGAAAGAAAAGAGAATACCTGTGTTACCAGTCATATAATCAGTAGCACCTGAGTCAATAACCCAACTACGAGATGAGGTGGAAAGACATGCAGTAGGGTTACCTGTATTAGCCAAAGCCGAAGTCCCAGAAGATAACTGTTGTGAATCATAAGTGGCAGTTAAACGAGCATACTCATCCGCTGAAATGGTGACAGATGGTAAGGATGTTTGTGAAAGCGGTAGGATGCCATCCTGAGTAGCTACATTTGCAAACCTCTTATTATTTATCTGATTTGAGTTCTTAGAGGATTTTTCATGTAATTTCCAACAATTCTTTTTAATGTGCCCTTCAACTCCACAATAATGACATGTACGAGAATTACTATTATTCCCAACAACAGAACTACTATTTTCACCTTTACCTCCACGATTACTATTTGAAGCATTACTAACCAATGCCACTGTATCATTAGGCACCATATCAGAAGGAAAATCACCGTCTTTACAAACTCGAAGTAAATGAGCATAAACTTCAATAAAAAAAAGGAAGTGACTCGCCGTTTAACAATTGTGTGCGTGCCACATCATATTTATAACCCAATCCTGCTAAGAAATATTGTACCACAATCTGCTACTCTTGTTCTTGCATTTGTTTAATATCAACAACAATAGGAAACATAGCTCGCTTTTCTTCAAAGGCTTGTTTCACTTGGGTATAATACTGGAATAGGGAGCGACTTTTTTGTTTCGCTCGATAAATCTTTAGCAATAAATCATGGACACATGACATATCTTGTTTGCAGGCATACAAAAATTCTAGATATTTTCATAATTCTTTCACTATTACAATGATTCACAACATCATCCACAACAGAATTTAAAGTATTCTGAATTTGATTAAACAACTTATAATTCTTCATTAACCATTTCTTTCGACTAACAATATCATCTTTAGACGGTGGATTACTAGTTAAATGGTCCTCCAAGTCTATACTCGTCACAAATCTACGAATTGTTCTTTTTCATTGTGCATAATTGTTACTTCCAGTCAGTTTTCTATCCGTAATTTTAGAAGAGCCAAACATAATTTCAGTAACTGTTTTTTTATCACTGTTCTCAGCCATTTAAATCAGTTACAAATAACTTTACGCAATAAAATCAAAAATGCAGCAAAGAGATCAATATACCCAACACAAACCAACACCTAAACTACTCAACAAATCAATCACCCGATAATAAAATGTGGACAAGAACAAAACCTGTTGAACCAGATTTCCAAGAGAAAAATACCATAAATAGAGGAAACTACCTCATCAAGAAGAAACAGCAGCAAGTGTATGTGAGAACAAAAACCACTTCGGAGAGAGGCAGGGACCAATTTGAGTGAGGGAGACTGGCGGACTCGCCAGGTGAGAAAACTGACACTACAATCTGGTCGGAATCACTTAGGCGACGCCGGAGCTGAAATTGGAGGATCGACGGACTGGCCACGCGCTGTCACTCGTTGGCGCGTGAGGAAGGGCAGTGAACTTCGAGCGGCGTTTGAGGCTCACTCGTGGCTTCGATGGTCACCGAAAAAGGTGAAACGGCCGGAATGACGGAGACAAATCTCCCTGTGGTGGCGGTGAGAAATAAGAATGGTCACAGACAGGTGACCCAAAGAGGAGCACGTTACTTAACCAAGAAATCCCAGAAATTCCAGAAACGAAAACTCAAACACGGAACCCATAAACTCGACTAGTCTCTGATACCATGTGAAAGTAAGAGAGAATTCTATATTGTCATTGGAAAATATATAGGTATTTATAATGTATACAAGAGTTAAATTAGGAAATAACAAATCCCTATAATTAAGCTAATTACTCCTATCTAGTAGCTGTACATATTAGTTACAGATATCATAACACTTCTAATATGAATATTTGTTGTGAAATTTCTTAGTATGATGCATTTGATGCACGGAATGAGTTGGATGCTTTGTACATTTTTTTCTCTTGGGTATCATTAAATGAGGAAAGCCATTCTCAAGTATATTCTCATTTTGCAAAACATCTTCTTTACTAACATTATTTATTAGCTGAACTTCTTAAATTCAGTTGCGTAACTATTGTGTCAATTTCAGTTAGTAACATTGTTGCTACAGTCGTTTTATAGTTTTCAAATGTTCTGTACTTGCATGACAGACCTTTGTGGGAAGACTTGAAGCAGTGCAAGACACCCCTTTTGCTGATTGTTGGAGAGAAAGATAGTAAATTCAAGGCAATTGCCCGAGAAATGTGCTATGAAATGGGCAGATACGGTACTGGGAATATTATTCCTGAGATTGTTGAGCTTCCCAATTGCGGGCATGCTGTCCATTTAGAGAACCCCCTCCCTGTTGTTGGCGCGCTGGCACAATTTTTAACCAGGCTAAGAAAGCACAGTGAAGAGATGCTCTGATCCGCTATGATTACCAATGATTTCTCCAGAAGTTTCAAGTTCATGACTCGGTTTTAATTTTGATGCATGCTTTAAACTGATTCTGCAAAAGGCTGAGTTAGCAAAGCCTTCAAGCGCAAACTGCAAATTAATCATTTTTATTAAGGCCTAATTTGCAAATTAATCATCTTATGGACGTTAAGATGAAACATCACATTTCACAAAGCATGCGGATTATGTATTCATATAATTACACTAATTAATAAAATTTCATTATATATAATAACTATATATAATTATATTATTAATTTATATACTTATATAGGTATTGTACGTAAAATAGATGAATAATAGTTAAGTGATATTAAGAGTTAATAAAATTAATCGATAAGATGATTATATAGTCATAATTATATGAATTGGTAAATTTCATTATATATAATAATTGTATATAATTATATTATTTATTTATATATTCGATTACTCATATGGATATTATCCCAAAAATAGATAAGTACTAGTTAAGTGATTCTAGGAGTAAATAAAATTAATTGATAAGGTAATTATATATATATATATATATATATATATATATATATATATATATATATATATATATATATATATATATATATATATATATATGCACATACATTATTAATTTACATATTTATATAGATATTGTACTAAAAATTGATAGAGTACTAATTAAGTAATATTAAAAGTAAATGAAAAAATATATAAGTGATATTAATTATATACTAATATAACTATATGAATTGATAAATTTCATTATATATAATAATTGTATATAATTACATTATTAATTTACATACTCGATTACTCATATAGTTATTGTACTATAAAATACAATGAATATTAGTTGAGTAATACTAAAAGTAAATAAAATTATTAGTAAAATAGATATATACTTATATATTTATATTAATTGGTAAAAGTTCATTATAAATAATAACTATATATAATTATATTTTTAATTTATATACTCGTATCGTTATTGTATAAACAATAAACTAGTATTAGTTTTAAGTGATATTAGAAATAAATAAAATTAATTAGTAAAGTATTTATGTGATAAATTGCTTAGCATATATATATAAGAAAAAAGGTATTGAAATGCTATTTAAGTTGTTCGGTGAAGTTAAAATTATCTTAATATTTTTTTTAAGTCTCTAATTGGATAGGAGTAGATGGGAGTAACTCTTATTTACTCTCTTTTGTTTGACAAATCTAAAATAAATATAGAGTAGATGAGAGTAACTCTTTAAAATTTTAGAGTAAATATGAAGTTACTCTCATCTACATCAAATTGACAGTAACTTTCTTAAAGGATATAAAGTAATTAGTTACTCATATCTATTCTCATATACTCTGCAATTTTTACAAAACAAACAAAGTATAAACAAAAATGATGCTGAATCTATAAAATAGGTATAAAAATATTTTTTTATTTGCATTCTATCAATTTAAATTTAACGGTATTGACGTGATTTATTTTGTGGGTGTAGAGCTAAATAATGTGGCTGACACGCAATAAATTTGGTACCACGTAAGTGCCGCATCATTATGGATCCCATTATTGAAATTTTATAACTTTTTTTTCTTCTCTCTCCCTCTTCCCCCTCCCTCTTCTCCCTCCCAAAGCATGATCTTCTGGGTTCATCTGAAAACAATAAAAACAAAACACATATCTTAAGTCCTCATCCACTTATCACTGCACTCTTTCATATCTAAAGCTAGCAAAAAAACTTTGCATTTTTTACAACTTTAGAGTTTTTCGATTAAGCATTTGGAGCCAATGGGTTGTGAATGAAAAGAGAGAGGCTTGAGTGGGATCTCAACGATCGAGACCCATTTCGTTACAATAAGGCAAAAGGGAAGGCAAGCAAGAAGAGAATGCCATCACTCTTTTTAAAGAGCAATGCTTTGGTATCTCCTGTTTGTTTATCCTATTTGCCCTTCTTAATCGATTTTGGGTTTTCCACGATGATGGATCTTCAATCGTTTACACTTGATATGAACTTATGTCTCCAATTTTTTGATATTGTTATTGTATTAATTTGCATCTGTTGTTAATAGTGTGAGGAAGCAATTTTTTGCTTTGTTTTCTCAAGGAGCAACGATGTAGAAAATGAAAGTTCAATTTGGACCTGCTCTGTCTTAAAGCAGGGAACAATTTTTTGGGGCAAGTAGGAATCAAATTGGGCAACGACCAGACAACCGTAGGGATGGTTTTCACATGTTGCAGGTTTTTAATCCTACTTTGTCTACTAAATTCCATCTCACATTCTATGATAAAATGGACTTTAAAAAATGCATTTTAGAAGTTATTAATTTCATCTGTTGATTATTCCATTGAATAACTTATTTCTTTGAAAATTTTAATATTATCCATGGCTTTATAATTATGATTCACGATGTGACAATGGGTCTTAAATCTTATTCCTCTTATCTCTCTATTTTAGTGTTTGTCTCACATTTGAATCCCCAAAACTAAGACTAAATCGACCTCCGCCTAAAACTAAGCCATAGCCTTGCGAGGATAGCAAAACAACAGTGACACAGAGTGAGAGAGAGAGACAACAAATAACCTGGGAAGATAAAAAAAAGGCAACTTCACTATCCACCTTAGAGATTAATAGTTAGAAGTTCCAATCTAGCGAGAGATAAAAACAACTAATAATGTAATAAACAATTATTTGGGTTCCTAGAAGTTGCTAAAAGATATATGTTGCTAGTGAGAGAGAGATAAAAATATATATGTTCTGTTTTTGTTATTTTCAGATGAACCTAGAAGATTGTGCTTTAGAAGAGAGGTGGAGAGAGAAGAGGGAGGGGGAAGAGGTAAAAAGAAGAAAATAAAAGAAAAAAAGTAAAAAAAAAATTAATGATGGGACCCCATAATGATGTGGCATTTACATGCTGCCAAATCCATTGCGTGTCAGCTATATCATTTAGCTATATATCCATATAATAGGCCACGTCAGCACTGTTAGACTTAAACTTACAGAATGTAAATGGAGGGGAATTTTTATACCTATTTTATAATTTGAGGGTTATTTTTGCTCTAAAAAAATTAGGATTTTGATAACTTATACGAGGTGTGTCCTGTTACGATAGGTATACTTGAGTGGTTTTGTAACACCTCAAGAATTGCCGATCACGTGAATAGTACTTCTCGAGGTGAATAGTGCCACCCGATGGGCCCATAAAAATTTTTTCTTCACCATTGAAAAGTATTATTCATAACGAATCTGGTGTTATAATTTGGGTTAAAATTGAGGTCAAATAGGCCTTCAAAAAGGGAAAAATAAAATAATTAACTGGATCGATATAGTTGATTGAGAACTTTGACTGGCTTAAAAATATTTCCTGAATTTCATAAAATTATTCCGATTGCACCAATTGACTAGAAATTATGTATATGAATTTTTGGAATGATAAAATAAATTTTTTGAAGACTTTAAAAATTCAGCTTTCGGACTGGTTAAAATTTACATTCGGGGCTAGTTTGATATCGAAACGATCTCGGATTGACCCAAAATTTTAAGCATGGCCTAATTAATATTTTTAGAAATTTTTGGTATAATTTTTATCAAAAATTGACAACTAAAAGTGTATTGACCAATTAAATAGTAACATGTGGCATTGGACCCACTTAGGATCACTTTATTGTTTTTGTCCTAAAGTGGGTAGCCAATTAATGTGAAATTAAGAGATTTTTATCTCTTGAGTTGGACGACCAAAACACCATTTCTTTTCCCTTTGCCGTGGTTCATCATCTTCTTCTTCTTCTTCATTTGTTCTTTGTTTTCTAAGCCAAATTCACAAATTTCTCAACCCTCATCTAAAATTAAATTGTCTAATCTTGCTTCCCTTCACCTTTGGTTGCTTTGGGTGGTGAAAGAAGGTGAATAAATTCTAATTCTTCAAGTGGTTAAATTGGTGAGTTGGGGAAAATTTAGTTTTATTTGATAATTAGAGTAATTAAGTGTTAATTATAGTATTGTGAGTATTATTTGAGCAAAAATTTGACTTAACCTATGGTGATTTTGGCCATGAAATTGCTGCCAATTGAAGAGCAAGGAGAGGGAAGAAAACCAACTAAAAATAAGGGGAAAGACAAAGTTGTTGAGTGATTTTGTAAGTGAATAATTTTAAACCCTTTAATTTCACAATATATATATGTTGCATATATAATTAGAGAAAAATTAGGTTAATTATTAATTACGAATTAATTATGAAATTGAACTTAGAATTGTGCAATTAGAAGATTAATTAGTGAAATTATGGTATTTAATTAAAATTTAGACAAGTTTAATTTTAGGAAAAATTTCGGTCACTATAAAAAAATTAGGGACTAAAATGTAATTTTCCGAATTAAATTGAAATAAATGAAAAATAGATGATTTTATGTTTATTGTGATTAAATTAAGTAGAAAATATAATTTATACGGAAATTGGAATAAGGTAACTGAATAGGGATCTTAAGAAAATCTATGGAATTTTGAGATATAAATCGAAATAAATATAAAATAGAATATAATTGATTTATATGACATGTAAGGAGCATGTATTGGAAGAGAAAGTAATAAATAAAATAAGTAAATAAAATAATGACAATTGCATTGTATGATTTTTAATTGAAAAATTGGTATAGTTGAAATATTGAGACTGTTTTTAATAATAAAAACTAATTATTACCATGAATCGGTAATGATGCATTATTGTAAATTGTATTAAATTGTAATTGTATTTTGCCCCTAGTATTATGTGTGAAATCAGAAATTAGGATGTACATGGCTAGCCATAGGGACATTTCTGTAATCGCGGTAGCAAGTCATGGCGGCTTGCATAGTGATAACTTTGATATGGTTCCACGTCTGTATTGGAGTGTTTGGGGAAAATGAAAAAGAAAGAAAGAAAAAAATAATAATATGTGTGTAATTGATACTACCGGAGTACTGGGACCTATAGGGTTCGTAGTTTCGCTCATCCTAATTAGTAATATATTTTCATGCTGTACTAGGGGCAAGAGAATTAAAATACTGTATTGACTAAAGCATAAAAAGATACTGTATGGGCAAGAGAATTAAAATACTGTATTGATTAAAGTATAAAAAGATACTGCATGGGCAAGAGAATTAAAATACTGTATTGACTAAAGTATAAAAAGATACAGTATGAGCAATAATATTAAAATATTGTATTGACTAAAGATACTGTATGGATAAAAATGTAAAACTTGAAAAGCGAGAATAAACTACTGTTGGGATAAAAGCATACTGAAAAATAAGGGTAAAAGCCTAAAAGAATTGATAAATAAAGAAAGTAGGACAAAAGTGCATATTTGAAACTTTAGGAACTAAAGTAAAAATTTATCCCTATAGTGAAAAATTCAAGGTAAAGTGATAAAATTTGAGAATAAAACTTGAAAAAATATAATTGAGAACGAATTTCTCAAGCAAGAGTAAAATAGTAATTTTATCAATAAAAGTAAAATTTAGAAATTAATCGAAAAATATTTGTATTATAATGAAATACAACTATGAAGAATATGTGAATGAACTGTAGTGAAATTCTGGGGTTTCAAGTTTATGTTCACCATTAAGTAGTTTTGTACTTAGCGTGTGGTTTTGTACTGCACGCATGAGACATAGACTGAGTTCGTGCTGGAAGAAAATCAGTGTTAGAAGGATCCAACATTTTTGGTGGTTTTGTGGAGACTGTACATATAGATGTTGCCTTGTAGGACAACATGGCTAGTTTTTGGACTGTATATAGTTTTGGACTTATACATATGTTATGTACTGTATGTATGTATGGTTATATGTAAAATTATTGGAAATGACTGTTGTTTTGTATTTGGCTGATCTTGTGGAGTATATATTTAGATTGTGGAGGTTGGGTTGGATATTATGAACCTTTTGGGAGTATTTTGTGACTATTGCAGGAAGGAAGAATTTGGGTTTCAGCCGTTATGCTGTCCGAATTTTTATAGATTAATTAATAAGATATTTTAAAATGTGGGACCCACGACTTAATGGTTAAAATATTGAATGCTACCGATAGATAATTTAATAATAATTTATGGACCACCGTAATATAGTGTGACACCGGTATTCGGACGAATGTCCGACTACCGGGTGTTATAGGTTTGATAAGCACTGGATGATGGTGTCAATTTCTCTAACACAGACGAAATCTTGTCAGACCGATTGGATTGATGACTTTTGCTCAAGATTGATAAGGAAACTCACATGTGTGGGATGGAACTTTCACCGTACAAGTTTTGCTTGAATCATGTTTTAGGCCCTGTGGGCTTTGTAGAATTTTGAGTATTATTATTTATCCCTCTTACCTTAATCCGATCGGTCAGTAACATAACCGTGGTTTAGTGGTAGTTTGCTTTATTTGGTGAAGAGTTTTATTGTATTTATATTTATTTTATTATTACTTTTTATTTTGATTTATTTTATGAAAATCAACTTTTCGTGCTTAAGAAAGGATAGGAGATAATTGTCTATCAGGATAGGGAACATTTCATCAAGGGCAATATTAATAATGACTTTTTGTCAATTGTGGCATCTATTCGGTCGTTCAGTTAGGAGCTTACACATGGACAAAGGAGGTTTTTCCAAGGTTAGGGCTTTGTATATGGGTTAATTTGTATTCTTACCTAATAAATGAGTCTTTTGCTTCCCTCATCTTTTACCTTTTTTCAGGGAAATTATTCACTTTTCCTTTTTGTGTCTATTTGAATCTACTGCAATTTTATGATTTCCTTTTAGAGTTTCGAGAAATTGTCCTCCACCCCTGCTAAGTAAGTTTTCCTCATACTTTGGATGCATTGTATTGAGATTTCTATTGACTTTAAGACTTCTTTATCTTTTTTGTTGCCTTTCTCTTTTTCTAGTGAGGTCATTTTTATTTCTTTAAAACATCTTTGGTACTAATTTTTTGAACCATTTCCTTCAAAAATGGCTACTAGTAGTGGAAGTGAGTTAGATGTCTCTTAGATGGTCCTGTATCAAAGTAGAATCATAATGCATTCTGCTATGAAATTATTAACAGTAGCCGTACCTTTTTTAAGGAAAGATACAATCTTCTTGGTGATGTGATCATCATGGCTTATTCGACATCGATGTCAATTGAGGAGAACCCTTTTGGGAATCTTCCAAAGTGGTTTATTTATTTTCATGTTAGTTTAATTGCAAAAATACAAGTAATTGTGGGCTAAAACTATGAAATTGGGAAATTGATGCAAGAAAATTGGCATGTAGTCCAGAAGACTTATGCGTGGCTGTGTGTCTCAAAGAAGAAAATTATGCATGGCCATGTGTTTCAAGGATGAAGGAATTGAGTGGCCACGTAAAGAAAAACTAAGAGGAGATGAGTGGCCGTGTATGGAAATGCATAGAAGAATGCATGGCCACGTGAAACACAACAAAGAAAAATACATGGCCACATAAAATTTAACAAAGGGACTTGCATGACCATGTATCTCAAAATAGTTGATACACGGTAGTGCATCACCAAAGAGGAATTTTTGCATGGCCATGCATAAGACACTCCCATGAAGCGAATAATTTTTCAGACTTTTCGATTAAGGAGAATTTGCTTCCTATTTTATTTTTGGAGATTTAGAAGGATTCTACCATTAATTCGGCTTATAAAAAGGAGTCTGAAGCACCAAAGAAGGGGGGGGAATTACTCATCAAGCAAATTATCAACATTAGTTCATTAAGTTTTATTTTATGTAGTTTTCAGTTGTTGATTTTACTGTTTCCTTTAAAACGTTATTTTGATTTTAAATATGTTTAGTGAGTAGTTTACTTTAATTTTTGCTAAAGGATATTTGAATCCTTAACTTTTATTGTCATGACTTAAGTTTGTGCTTCAATTTAATGCAAGTTTGATTATTTCTTAGTTTTTAAACACAGTCTTATTTTTATTCAACTAAAATTAGTTGTTAACTTGATTAAACATTGGTTAGTAATTGGTTTTGAGTTGATTATTGATATGCATGTTTTTAGGTTAATTTATTTAGGTTAATGCATGATTATAATCTGAGTAGGATATGGTTTTGTGTTAATTGAAGTAAGTTAAGATTAAGAAAGGTGTAACTAAGAATAGGTGAACGTTAAATTACTTAAGAAAGAATTTAATAGACATCTAGGAGGATTAATTTAGATCTTTATGCTAAGTGTTAAGTTTATCTAAATAAGAGAATTTTAATGCTTGGAGTGATAATCTTGAGTAAAGTTATCTGGTTTTATTAAATTGAATTCTTCATAATCACTTGTGTTTTTCTTTTAATTAAGTCATAATAATATTGGTTAAGGAGGATAGTTTTTTAGTGAAAGTTATTTTTAATATTGATTTTTACCTTAATTACTTGCTTGCTTTTTTTTACCTTTAACTATTTCAACTATTTCAACTGTTTTTTTGATCCAAATTCGGACTTATGATGGGGAAGAATTTAATAAGGTGAAAGTTTTCATTGTATGTCGTTTGTCCTGCCATGTTCATTCTCTTTTTTCCTTCCATATCTCTTTGAGGAGATTCCTCTTTCAAGACTTCTATTTCTCCTCTCGATCTCTTTAATTAGTGGACTTTTGTTTCTGTTATCATTCCATCTGATAGGTCAAACTCTACTTGCTTTCATGAATCTTTTGCTTGCCTTTAAGGCATCGTCCAGTTGGATGAACCGGTGTGCTCGATTCATCAATTTTGTAAAATTCGTTGAGATATGGGTGATGATGGAATCAAATAATTGCGGGCGTGTCGAGTTTCTTGCTAATGTGTGTGTTGTTATGCTAGGGTGTAGATCTTTTATTTTTGATGCTAGAGATTGGAATCTATCGATGAAGTCTTTTAGACTTTTATTGGACCTCTATATCAGATTGCACAAGTCCTTTGTAATGGCCTCAACACCGGGTCAGTTGTGAATAGTACTTTCCGGCAGTGAATAGTGTTTTTCGGGCCCGAAAGGACACCCGGAAGTCGAAAATATTTTATTGGACTATTTGAAAGGAATAGTCATTATGAGTCTACGGTTGAAATTTGAAGTGAATTTGAGGTCAAATGGGCCTCCATAAGTCAAAAATACGAAAAAGATAGCGAGTCAATTTCCCTGGTAGGGAAGGAGACTTGATTTTGCATAAATAATTAAAAATAGTAAATGACCTCCGAATATTGCCATATTTTGCAGTTCTTAATGAAATTTTATGAAGAATATTTTGGTGTAAAAAAATGAATTTTTCGGCGATGTCGACAGTTATCGAATCGGACCGATAAGTTTGAATCGGACCAATAACGGACTCCGATTGAGCCAAAAATTTATATCCTATCTATTTTTGATGTGATAAAAATTATGGAATCAAATTTGGAGAGATTTGGAGTAAGAAAATGGGAGAAATCATTTGGGCTTTGAATTAAGTTATTATTGGGCTTTAATTAAATAGTTAAGCCCAAAACTCAACCCAAGCCCATTACACACACTTAAAGGAGATTTAAATAGATGAAAATATCTGGAAAAACAGCCTCATCTTCTTCTCCACGTTTTCTCCTTGGCCGACCAACTATTCCACCATTTTTGTTAAGCTTTTCTCTTCTCTTCTCTCAATTTCACACCAAATCAAGCCATCAAATAGTAATTTCTACCTTTTTAATTAAGTTTAGTGCCCTCCTCTCTTCAAAAGAAGGAAGAAAAATCAAAGAAATTCAAGAGAGAGAGTTTAGGGTTTAATTTAAGGTAAGTGAAACCATTGGGTTAAATTCTTTTCTTAGGTGCCTATTTATATTTTAAGGTGCCTAGATTTCATTTTTGATGTTATTTTGAGCTGAAAAGAATGAAATCATGGTGTTTTGGTGAAGGGTAATTTCGTCCAAGATTGTTTTTGGTTGATGGAAGATGTTGTGCCTTATGCTAAGTGAAGAGAAATGAAGTTTAAGGAAGGTTAAGCATGGAAAGAGGTAAGTGACTACAAAATCCCTTAATTTCCCATTTAATATGAATTTTTCTTGATTATGTAACAAAAATAATAATGTGTAAAATTGTTAATTGATGTAATTATGTTAGGGTAATTGCAATTGGATTAGAAAAATGATGAATGGAAAGTGAAAATGAAAGAAAGAAAAATTTTAAGGTAGGAAAAGAATGGTGGCCGAAATATTAGTGAGAAGAAATGGTAAGGAAAATGCATGAAAATAATGTATGGTAAATTAATTTAATTGTAGACATGATAATTGATGTCTATAAATTTTTAGAGAATATTTAGAATTAATTTGGAAATTTTTAAGATTATACATATTGTATGTATTAAATGAAAATTGTGATTTATTGTGAATTAAATGATTATTTTGATGAAAAATGACATTGACCAATAAATAATGCAAAAATAAATTTTATTAGAATTTATTAAAGTTATTGAAATTTTATTGGAATTTTTATGTGTATATGTATAATGGAAATAATTGAAATAGCAATGCATAATTGTATAAACATGACTAAAGTGATGACTAAATATAAAAAATAAATTAGTGTCAATGACGAGAAATAAAAAGTCAACCGACGGATTTTTTGAAATAATTATTAGGTCGTGAAATAATAAGAATAATGAATTATTAGAAAATAATTCATAAATAAATGAAAATGATGAAAATAAATTAATACGTAAATAAAAGAAAGATAAAATGAGTTTTAAATAGAAAAAAGGACTTAAATGAAAGAAAATAAAAGTTTTGGGGGCAAAATGATAATTTTGCCAAAGTAAGTAATTAACGCGTAAAAATAAGTACGAAATACTTAACAAGGGTAAAATGGTAATTTCGGAGGCCTAACGTTTTTGAAAGATGAAATTTCCGTGGTTTAAGGACCAAAATGTAATTTTACTTGAATATGATAAAATAAAGGATAAAGGATGAATAACGGAAGAAATTATAAAATAAAAATGAAAATAAATGATCATAATGGCAAAATTGTAATTATGTATTTGAAATGAATAAATTGATAGATAAAGTCAAATTATGTTTATGTGAGGCATAAGATAATAATTGATATTAATTAAGTTCCTAATTGCCTAAAAGTAGAGAAAATAAAGACGTGACTAATTTATCAAAATAAATTAGTTAATAAAAAGTATTAAAGAAGTAAATGACTATAGAAATAATTCGCTGACGAAATGAACGTTGGCATACCAAATGATTAAAAAGTTTGAACAGTAAAAGATTAAGAAGTCAATCATTGAATTATTAGAGAATAATTCGCAAAGAATAATATAAAAAGAATACAAAGAAAATTGTGAATTATAATGCCATAATTCATAATTTATAATATGTACAAAAGCTGGAAAAGTTTAAGTATCTGAGTGAATTATCGAAGAATAATTCACAAAAGTGACTGGAAAAGAGAAAGTGAATAAAAGGATAAAAAGCTATTGAACAGTCAAAGGTACAAAAGAGTGCATTTGATTCGAATAAAGTATAGTAACAAATAAAAGGAAGAAATTAAAGAGTTTTAAATGTTCAAAAACGTTTACAAATATGACTGATTATGTTTGCCCTTAGCGATAGACAGGTAGTATGATTCTTGTTTTGGATATAATTGGCTAGCCATAGGGACACCTCTGTACCGCGGTGCAAGTCATGGCGACTTGCTTAGCTATGGTTGGGATCTTTGATCTCCATAGCTTCTGTGAAAGTGTATCTGTATCTGTATCTGTTATGTGAGACTTGATCTTTCGAAATCATTTCTCTATCTGCTACGTGGGACCTTTGGGTCCAGTCCCGTGTATCCTTTGTGGAAAACCTGTTATATTGCATTAGGGGCACATTGAAATGAATAAATAAGTATTGCTTAATTGAATTGAATATATGAAAAGTTATAACGAAAACGATTCGTTTGAAAGAAAATGCAAAATTAAGATAAATCTGTAAAGATTTCTGTAAAGTATAATTAGTAAGAAAAAGAAAAGAAAAGTTTTATAAGAATTCAGAATGTATTGTGTTTTTCGTGAAAAAGGATAAATTTGATTAATTGATATTTCTCGTACCAATTACTATTATGAAAAGTGATAAATTTGAAAAACAATATTAATTTCATGTTTAAAGTTAAAAGTAATGATTGTGACATGAAGTGAATTTAATGCTTATGAAATGTCTTTCTGAAAGAAAGGTTATTTAAAAAGTAAAACAATAGAAAGACATATGATGGACCGATGAGAAAAAAAAATAAAAGACTTATGTCTTAATTAATATTTGAACGAAAGTAATATGTATAAGAATGAAGGAAAGAAAATACTGCAAAGTGTCCCGAAATACTTATATCACTTTGCAATAAAGCTCAAAAGCTATTAATTAGTAATGTATTTATTGGTTAAGAGTCGAAACAAAAATAAAAGAATAAATAGCAAGAAGTACAATGAGAGTTCAAACTGAATAATTGAACATTAAAACAGGAATGTAAATAATTTATTTTGGTACTAGTAAAGACACGAGTACCAATACATATCGCTAAATGAAATGATAATTTAATTGCTACGGCTAAAGGATAAAATGGAAGTATTGATAAAAAGTAAAAGTTATAGTAAAGATTAACGTAAAGATAAATGGTAAATCTGATATTGATCTACCTAAAAAGATACTGTAAGTACAATAAAAAGTTTTGAAACAAAAGAATAATGGATATCAAAATACGAATTAAAAACACGAATACTGATAACTGAAATAAAATGAAATGCTTAATGAAGTAAAGATAATAGAAGCTTAAATTACGAAATTATGCTTATTCTTGGAAAATTCTTGGATTAGTAGTCACCACTGGGCATATTTAATGCTCAGCACGTAGTGTTTACTGCGTGCAGGTTCTGATGTGTTCGGGAGCACAGTACATTGAAGGTCCAGATCGGAAGAGAAGATTTTAGTGTCAGATTGTTTAAGCTTATGGCATGTATATACTTAGACTATTAAGGTAAAATACTGAACTGTATTTTGAGTGTATTTCATAATTGTTATCGAATGAATGATTGGTTTATATTATTGGATTGAAGTTATCTTATATATGTCTTAAAATGTTTTTAAAGCTATCATTCGATTGGAAAGTTTTTGAAAAAAAAAAACTTACAGTTTCGGTTTAATCCGCATCAGAAAATACTGTTACGAGTAGGGTGTGACATCCTTAATAGTCTTTGAGCTTCTGGTTTGTACAGTGAATCTTATGAAAAATAAATCCTTGAGTTGTGTATAAGTATGGATCAATTTTGAAGGGAAATTATAGAATCAATCCACAGCGTCATCTACAAGAGTAGTTAGGAATAGCCTACAGAATACCTTATCATCGAAAGAATGTATCTGTATATGGGTTAGATGTTCAAAAATATGACATTCAGGATTGAACTTACTTGTATATCGGGGTATTTTTATCTCTCTGAATTTGCTCAGCAGTCTAGTCTCCTTGATGTCCTGGCTAAAAGGTGAGATTGTATTTCCCTCAAAGACTGATTTTTTGGGGTGACCGAATTCGAAGTTCTACTTGCTGCAAGAACAATTGTTCATTTTTGCCTAGTTAATTTTCTTCATTTTCTTCTTTTGCTACCCTCACTATTCTCCTTTTCGAAGTGTAGATGAATTCTAGATCATCGCTAACTTCTAGGAAGGCTGATTGCTTGAATACGTGGGTTATGTGATTTCTCTTTTTAGGAGTGCACATTCAGTTAAAGCCGTCATGTGTGTCGGCTTGAGAGGGACGTCCTATAGTGTTATGGTTGGCGTCTCCCTCTTTGTACATTTTTTCTTTTCTTTTCCTCCTTTGAGGTTCCCAAAATTCGGATCATATTCCTGTTCCACTTCTTTCCTCTTCTATTCTGATCCCTATGTATCACAGTTTGTACATTTTACGGCTTTTTACCTTTATTTCTTTGTCGAAGGTTTAAGGTCACTTAGCCTTCTTTATCGTGTCTATCATTGGCTTTGTAAAGGCACCTAGAATGGTTGTGAGATCTTTTGCTATTATCGGAATAAAGTCCCGACGAGTTATAAGCTCATTGTTGAACCTGGGCAATAGATTACCCGCAGGGATTTTTATTATCGATTCCCACGAAAACTTTAATGGGGATCTGCAGGATTCTCTGTCACTAGGGAATCTCCATCACCTTTTATTGTCATTAGTCTGATTTTTGGCTCTAAATTTAGAGTGTTCCGCAATGATTGTGAGCATTCTCTTTCTCGATATCAATGAAAGCAATAAATGACAATCTCAAGATTTTCAAATCGAGAAAAAGCCTGGCTGAGTGAACGGGAAACACCTTAAAGAGCCTAAACTGAGAAGATCTCGATCGGATCGTGCATGTAAACTTCGAAGCTTAGGTTAGTATTTTGCTAAAACCTCTTGAGAGAAGTTTAAGAAAAGAAGGGAAAGTGTTTTTTTGGTGTACCTCAAATCCTGAGAGATTGGGCAACTTATACGAGGTGTGATATGTTACAATTGGTATACTCGAGCGATTTGGTAGGCATTTGATGATGGTGTTAATTCCTCCGATACAAAGTAAAATTGATAGCGTTTTGACAGGATAGATAAGGAAACTCGCACGTGTTGGATGACACTGTTATCATGCGAATTTTACTTGAATCCTATTTTGGGCCGTGTGGGACACGTAGAATTTCGGATATTATCATTAATGTTTTTTTAGATAATGTCAAAATAGTTTATTTTAATTCAGAAAAAGAAACCTTTTAATTTTGCCAAATAGGTTTTATTCATTTTTTTCATGTAAAAAAACAATGGAATAAAACGGAGACAAATCTGTTTAGTTTTGTTTAATCAATTTTGTCCTTAAAAAATTAAAAATCAACAAATAAAGCATTAAAAAATTATTCTGGAACCAATTAAACTCTAATAAAATAGAATATTTTATTTATTTTTGACATACAAATATATGAATGTCATGATCTCTTTAATTTACATAAATTCAATCATTTAATATTTTGTTATTAAAATATTTTTTTCTAATTACATTATTTGGGCAGAGAGATGGAATTTGAATCCCTAGTCAATTAAAAAATTAATTAAATTTTTAAATAGTCAAATAAAATTTGACAGGACATTATATAAGAGTTCATTTCACCCAATTTTATTCAATCCAGTGAAAGTATAAAAGCATAACTATTGAGTTAATAAAACTAAGGGGCCTATATGGCATTTCAGCAGAGGAATAAACTCAATTTACAAACTGCCAAAAACCCTAATACAAGCGAAAGCACTAAATCCTTCGAACAGCACCCCACGCTATAAAAGCCTTTTACTTCGTAACTGAGAATTGAACAATGAACCTCTAGCGGCAGAAACTGCAACAGGTACAGGAAGTTTCTGAAACTTGAGGTGAATAATTTGTACTTTTAGTAGCAATTTTTCTTCAGTTGCAAGTGCACCGATTAGCCCCTTGATTCTTCGAGTAAAAGAATCTCAAGGAATCAACGAGAAAAGGGTATTGAAGGTGCAAAAAATTTTGAGGCAATTAACCTGACTCCTGTGCTGTTTATTAGAGATTTGTAATCTAGCACACAGAGCTTACTCTGCCTTTTATATATATATATATATATATATATATATATATATATATATATATATATATATATATATATATATATATATATATATATATATATATATATATATATATATATATATATATATATATATATATTAGTTTTGAATAATGTCTTTTTGGCCAAGATGATGAGTTCGTTTAGATCTGAATTTTAGGTGTGGAATCTCATATCGTGTTATGGTCTTCAAAGTTCTCTGATTGGCTGTTTTACCACTGCTTGCATTTGTTTAGATCTGAAATTTTATTTATTTTTCCAATGAATTGTTTTCTATTGTCAGCCAAATTACCATAGGCTTTTGATATCTGATGATGTGCGGTGGCGAAGAAAAAAGTGATGAGATTCTAATGGCCGAATTCGATGTGGAATTTTGATAAAATGGTCTTCAAAGTTCTCTGATTTCTTTGTTGCGCAGCTTTCTCTGGCTTAAAATATTGGTTTTTTTGTTTGCTTGCGTTGCTTCATGGTTTGGTTTTGATATTAGGTCAGTTCAGTGGCCTGGAACTAGCCTTATTCCTGTATTTTTCAAGAATAAGTTGCAGTAAAATGTGGGCACCAATATTCATAGTCTGGGAGATCTATATGTTTTCCTGACTATACGAGCTTGGTGCAATATCAGTTTTCTTCATAGTTTTGTTTAGTGAGGCTTAACTGTTCCTTTTCTTGAGCAGGTTGAGCAATAACTTTGAAGAACACATTCTGCCTAAATTCGCAGTCTATATCCATGGATGGCTTTGCGACCTTCTGCCCTGTGCTATCATTGATAAATCTGTGCTTTCTTTTAGGTTAGAATAATTTTTTCCCTTAATTTTGTTTGTTGGCCATTGTATTCGTATAGTTTATGGATGAGGAAACAAAAAAAAAAAAAACAAGATATAATGGATAGTTAAGAATTTATCAAGATGACTATGCTATGATACCAATTGATGCGAAATTTCAAACTATATGCCAAACTAAAACATCAACATACCATAATATTTGAACATAAATAAGAAATTAATCCTCAATCTGAAAAATCCCAAACAATAAATATGTATGAAAACATTTATGATAGATTGATTAAAACAAGAAAAAATAGAATCAAGCCTACATAATCATGCAATTCTGCTTAAGTTTAATTCTTCATACAAAAATAAAAATTAATAAACATTAACTCTTTAAAGATGGTGAAGCCAAGAAAAATAATCTCAATAATCATTAATTAATCAAAAATTTTATATTAGGTTAAACAAAATCTTACAATCATTTAAATAGAAAAAAAAAAAACAGATTCCTACTCAAATTAAACTTTCTAAACTGATAAAATAGGAAGTGATAGAAACAATTTGTAATTGGACTCTATGATCATTCAGTAGAGTGGCATTTTCCTCCACCAAGTAGGCTTAATTCATATGACTATTCGGTAGAGTGAGATTTCACTCCACCGAGTGGTTGCTTGCTACACTTCCTGAGCCTACTTGCTTCACTCGGTAGAATGGTATTTTCCCCCACCAAGTAGGCTTAATTCATATGGCTACTCGGTAAAGTGAGATTTCACTCCACCGAATGGTTGCTTGCTGAACTTCCTGAGCCTACTTACTTCACTTGGTAGAATGAAAAATCCACTCCACCGAGTGCCCATAAATCATGTCTTGCCTTCGCTCTGCACACATCAGTTATAGTACAAACCTTGCCCTGTGTCTGTCCATAAGCATTTAAGAGTAACAATGACGCTTGTACTAGTCTTGTTTGTTTTTTTTCTATATGATGTTTTCAAATTTGATATATGGTTTTGAATTGTATAATTATAATTTGTGTTGCTAAGCATGGAACTGTTGCTTTTGTAATTGTTGGAACCTGCAACTAACCTTGGTTTCTGACATACTGGTAAATATTTAATAAAATATATACCTTTAACTGTTATAAGAAAATTTTTATTTATTTTCTTTTCTTTTCTTCTTCTCCTTCTTTTTGTTTTTTTAAATAGCACTTGGATTTGTGTGTTTACTAGTTTGTCAATACTTTGTGAATTACAAACTGAACCCACACAAACTGAAAAGTCTTGTAAGCATTCTTACAACTCAAATGTTGTTCTTTAGCATTAATCGTGTAGAGGGGAACCATGAGGATCTAACAACTCAATGATAATTTATTGTTTTAGTGGACTATGCTTTATGGTTTTAAATGATACAGTTGATTTTTGTTCAGAAAGCTGAGAAGCAGAGAATATATGAGTTAGATAGTAGGGAGATAACCATTCTCGGTCTTGATCAAATATCTTATAGTGTCAATATCTTGGAATTAGTAGCTGCATTGGTAGCTAGATCATTCTGCAGAAACTTCTTTTTGTATGCAAAGATTGATTTTAGTTAATTGTAATATGATCAGAGATAAGAGGTTGGGTTACTGTTGATTCATGGTGGTGGTGATAGTTTTGGGTTATTTATGATTTGTGAGATTAATTTCCTTATTAAATTGAGATGATAATACACTCTTTGGTTGTGGAGTAAGCTCTTGTGCATGAAGACCTTCAATTTTGATGATGCCTTTATTTGTCCACAGAAGGTTGGACCTGATTTTGAAATGTTGACTATTGTGAGCTTCATGAACCTTAGATCAATTTCTGGTCTATTTAAATTCATTATTTTAATTGTAAATTGTTGCCTGCAAATTATATCATAGTATTCAACAACTGGGACTGAAAGGCCGTCCATCCATTGGAAGATCCATTTATTTCCAGAAGATAGATACTTTGGTTAATATTTGAACTTGAGCTTACCTTGCAAAAATTCTTAAATACTAGTTATCTTCTATATTCTGTAATCTGTGATATCTTTTGATTAATTTGAAGGTGAAGATCACCTCGAAATGATAAAACTGGTCACCGAATCACTTTACGTCCTTTGATCTTGGTCCACCTGAAATCACCATCATTCGCTTCATCAATTTTGAGTAGAAATTTTTTTGACCTAACACGAGCAGTGTATATATATCTAACAATGGGAAAATAGTAATAAATATTATATATGTACAAATCTGTACTTGGTGATCAAAACATGAGAAAATACAGCCATTAGAACCTTGCTGAATTCAGCTCCTGTGCGAGATCTTTGATCCACCTCCAAATGCAATGAAGTTCTTTGCCGCTGTTGGTGCTCGCATTTTCTTTTATTTATTTTTTCCAAATAGCAGATGGTAAGCTAAAAAGTTATTAAGTGGAATGCATATACATATATTAGTTAGGTAATCGTGATATTAGTTAGGTAATTAGTTACCTCCCTTCGAGAAGGATTAAAGGCAAGAGGATCTTCATAGGTGTTTGGATTAAGCTGAACAGCTGCAGGACCAACCCAGATAACCCAGTCTTTTAGGATTGTATATCCTGAAAAAAGTGAATGGAAACAGAAAGACTATTACTTTTGTGTGTTTGGTTAATTACCAAGCAGAGATCCTAGGCCTTCATACAGTCAAACTGTGGTTTACTTGTTTCAAAATTAAAACGAAAGAACTATAAAGGCGATGTGCTTGCATTGCATCACAGCCAAGACAATATTTGATAAGACGTAATTGATTGTAATATATTAAATAATGTAATGAATTAAAAAATATAATATAATGAAATGTAATTGTAATTACATTATTATATTTGATTACATTAGTAATATAATGTAAATATTGATATATTTATATATTTGGTTAGAAATGTGAGTGAAAAATGGTTTGAAATATCACATGTCAGGTGCTCATATATGGATTGATTAATGGTCATAATTTGGGAATTTTGTTAGATTTGGTGCAATTTTACAAATAAATTAGAGTTTTGGTGTTACATGAAATTATTTAGATTTTTAGTTTGTTGAAAAAGTGTAATTTTTTTGCTTTTTTTTTTCCGGTGTGGGATCTACTTGCAGATGAGTCAAATCTACTGAAAAATGGCACATCAACTTGCCGTTTTTACCAATGATGTGAGGCCTAATATGATAAAAAATGGCACATAGAGTGCCATTTTTCCCTTCTTTTTTTTTTTTTTAATAAAAGCAATTTCTATTAGAGAAAGAAACCAAAGGATGTCACATGATTCCCGATACGGTTTTGCTGGGATGAACATACCAACATAAGATAACATGACTATCCAAGGATTTGCTTTTTTCTTTCCAAAAAAATGTTTAATTTATAAATGCATTCTATTTTTCCTATTTATAGTATGATTAATTTGTTCATTGTCCAATATATTCCTATTTGGCGTGTCTTATTATCTATACTATAACTATAAATTATTAATTCTTAGTTTACCATGCTCCTAATTAATTCACGTAGGTATGTAATATTTTAAGTAAATGTGTAAATATTAGAAAGAGTTTATACTTATATTACATCTAGGCACTGAAAATCCCTTTTGTAGGTAAAAAGATTGACTTGCCTTTCAAATAACCAAATTTTATTAGAATTAGTATTCATATTCCTTGTTTTTTTTTTAAAAAAAATATTCATATTCCATATTAAGAGTTTATTTTCTATTTAAGGAGATATAATACCATTACCACTATGCTAAGCCTAATTAATGTAAAGAAGTAATAAAAAAATGCATAGTATATCATATTAATTAATTTATGTAAATAGGAAAAATAGAACGCATTTATAAATTAAACACTTTTTGGAAAGAAAAAAAAAAAAGAAAGAAGCAAATCCTCAGATAGCCATGTTATCTTATCCTGGTATGTCCATCCCAGCAAAACCGTATCAGGAATCATGTGTTATATAAATTGCTTTTATTATAAAAAAAATGAAAAATGGCACATTACGTGCCATTTTTTGTCACACTGGATTCCCACATCATTAGTAAAAATAACAAGTTATGTGCCATTTTTTAGCAGATTTGACTCCTCTGTCAGTGGATCCGCACTGACAAAAAAGGCAAAGAGATTGCCTTTTTTTAAAATACTAAATAATTTTACTTTATCACCAAAACTCTAATTTTTTTTTTTGTAAAATTGCACCAAATGTAAAAAAAAAAATCCATAATTTGATCATCAAATTTTTTATCAAATGGTTATGATTAATCTACTTGTTCACTTATGATTATTGATCCTGATAATTGTGAATTTTACTATATTTGTAGTATATTTTTATATGTTTAAATTAGTTAATTTAGTTGACCTATTTTTAATTATTTAATTTATATATTTTTAGGTCTAATTGCAAGTTATGGTATTTTTCAGGGCTTAATTAAAGAAAAGAAAGAGTAAATTGAAGAAAGAAGAAGTTTCAGGGGCAAATTTGTAATTTTAGAAAGATGTCAAGTTTTTCTCGCGAGGGACAGCAGAGAATCACTCGGGAGAGTGCCAAAAACCACTCAGCCGAGTGACCCAGCACTCACCCTATAAGAAAAACACTCTCCCAAGTGCCAAAACCACTCTCTTGAGTGTTTCTCTACTTTTAACGATTAAAGACTTCCTATTTGGTTAAAACTCTTCTACAACTTCATTTAGGAAGTCTCAAGGCACAAAATTTCTTCTTTGGAGGCTATAAAAGCATGCTTAAGGCACCAAAATTAGAAGACACCAAATTATGTAGGAGTTCTTTCGTTAGAGTTTTTTTAGTTAGTTTGTAGGATTTTATTATTTTCTCTTAATTTGTGTAATATAGTTTAGGTTTAATTTTCTTTTTAGCTTAGTTTTCAATTCTCTAAAGACTCAAACTTTCTATTGATGTTCTGACAAATCATTAAAAGCAAGTTTGAAGTTTCATAAGTTTTGTATTTCTTATTTTAGTTTTTTTTTCTTTCATTTTAGTCATGTTTGGTAAGTAGTTTTTTTCTCTTTTGGTAAGGGAGACTTGAACCCTTATTCTTTTATTGTAATAACTTAGTTTGTACTTAATTCAATGCAAGTTTGATTATTTCTTAGTTTTGAGCAAATTTTTATCTTTGGTTATTGATGGATTGATTATTAACTTATTTTATAAATGGTTGATGATTGATTTATTTATGACTATTGGTATACATGTTCTTGGATTAGTTCATTGGTGTTAATACATGATTATTTTTTGAGTTAGATGTAATTATGTGTTGGTATGGGTGGATTAATATTAAGAAAAGTTGAACTAAGAATAAATTGAAGTTAAATTTGCTTGAAAAAGAGTTTAATGGATGTCTAGGAGTTTAAGACTAGATCTTTATTCTATGTATTGAATTATTCCTCACAAGAAAGTTTAATACATAGAATGATAGTCTGAATAAGCTATCTGGCTTTTTAACGGGTTTTTCCATGATCACTTATTTTACTTTTGATTTTGAATCATTGCAATGCAAGTTGAAGTGGATAGTTCCTTTAGCAAAAGTGTTTTAGTTTTTATTCTGTGTTTAATTTATGTTAGTCTAGTTTTTATTTTTGTTTTGCTCTACTGTTTATTTAGTTTAATTTTTTCTTTTAATTCAAAAACTTGGGAGATAATATCATATTAATTCAACGCACTTGAAGATATTTTACTTGGCAATCTATGTTCTTTTGGGTACGATATTCAAGATTTTAATTTTATTTTCCTATATTACTAGCCGATTTAATACATTTGCTAAACACCGGTCAGATCTAATTTATTTTGTTGTTAAATTTTTATCAAAATTATTATTTAGGGCGTGTTTAAACTTTCAACCGAAAACGAGTTCGTTTCGGTATATTTCAAAATCTGAAATTAAATTATCGATCCGAAAGTCAATTTTTTTGGTTTATCCAAAAATTAATTTTTCACTTTTAAAATTTTATTTACATTATTTCAAGAGATTTCATGCGATCAAAATAATTTTCTAAATTCCGTAAAATATTTTTTAATTGGTTAAAATTTTGGTTAACTCTTTACAGTTTCACTATTCATTTTTATTTTTGACTTTTGTTGACGTAATTAACTTCATTTTTACCTCAAATTATATAATAGGACTTATTGTGAATAGTACTTTTCAGTGATGTAATAAAAATTTTACAAGTTTTGTTGACTGTCTGGAGGTACTATTCACCTCGGTATCATCACTGATTGCCAGAAAGTGCTATTCATATAAGTTATGACTTTGAAGGCATTACATTATCGACAGGAGTGATGACAACAACGATAGAGGCGTAGAGAAATATCAATGAGATGCGGTTTACATTTAAAAAAAAACCGTAATTTAATAAAAAATACCATCTAAATTTAAAGATTGGTCAATACATTAATAAATTTATCGAAAAATAATTTGGTAAATATCATTACATTACATTTTGTAAAATTTAGATTAACACACAAACTTGGACTTGGCCGTCTCTTTTGTAATAAACAAACTTATTATATATATATTTTTAAAAATAATAGATATAATATCTAAGTACAGCCAACCATATCCACTATATATGAAGCCAAATTCTCGTGATTAAAAACAAACTTATTATGTTTTGATATTTGATTTTTCATTTTGACTTCTATGCGCTCATACTTTCATTAGCATTTTTCTTCTCAATTTACATTTTCTTTGATGATTAATTCTTGTGATTTTAAGTGATAATTAAAGTGGCTTTATACATATATTTGGGTAGTCACCTTGGAGTTCCTATCATACTAGGCCGAAATAGTAGGGATATTCAAAATCCAACCCTACCAGAACTATATATTTGGGTAGGGTTGGGAAAATTAAGATTTTGCGGATTTCGGGTCAGATTAAACCCTTATAAACCTGACCTGCCTAAACAACATATTTAATTTCCTTTAAAATGTAGTGTTTTATGTGTTTGTATTCATCGGACGGGTTTGGATCAATCCAACCCGAACAATCCGAATTTTAATTTTTTTATCATATAAATTAAAAAAAAATATTTTTTATTTTAAAAAATAAGTTCGGATTATTCAAATATGAGCTCAAATTATTCGTAGAGTAGAATTATGATATATAGGAAAAATCAGTGTTCGGATTTGGGTTGGGTTGACTTGAACCCGCCCCAGTGAACACTCCTACGAAATAGTGATGAATCCTTTTTATGTAGCAATGTCAGCAATACTTTGAAACAAAATCTGAATGAGAAATCTGGTTTTTCCATTACTTCTAATTTGGGCAATCACCTTGGAGTTCCTATCATACCGGGCCGAAATAGTAAAAATTATTTTCAATATCTTATTGACAAGATCCAAAATCGTTTAATCAGCTGGAAGATGAATTCTCTTTCTTTTAAAGGCAGGATAACCTTGATTCAATCTATATTAATGGCATTTCCTATCTATGCATTGCAAACTATGATTTTCCCGAAAGCTGTTTGCAACAAAATAGAAGGACTATGTCGAGAATTTTTATGGGGATCTAATGCTACTAGTCAGTTGGAACAAAGTTTGCATGCCCAAGAACAGAGGTGGTCTGGGACTGAGAAATATTATGGAGCTTAATAGAGCATTTATGGCAAAGTTAATATGGAGGTGTTTCAAGGATCCGAACGCTCTTTGGGTATAGTTTATGATAGGCAAATATGGTATTATTAAGATTACAATTTGGTGGGTTTCCAAACCAAAAGCGAAACTCCTATCTTGAAGAATTTAAGTCGGTTGTAGCCTTTGATCTCAGAAAACATTAGTGTCAGCATAAGAGATGGAAGACTTGCCAGTTTTTGGTATGACAAATGGTGTGGAGATATCAGAGTAATTCATGAGGTCTCAAGAGCTGTCCCAATAGAAATTCTTAATTGGAAAGTAAGGGATGTTTTAACCAATTCAAGCATATGGGATGTTCAAAAATTAAAAACTCTGTTTCCAGATAAGGTTGTGAGAAAAATACTTGATGTTCTTCCTCCTTTGGATATAATGGGGGCTCACACAATTTATTGGAACACAAAGGCATCAAGAAACTTCTCAATAAAAGCAACGTATGAAATGCTTAATAGAGCTTTTAATGGAGATAATGATGGCAGATGGCAATTAGCATGGAAATGGGGAGGTCCTCAAAGAATTCGCAGCTTCTTATGGTTATGCTTCCACAATAGAATCTTAACAAATGTTGAAAAAGCCAAAAGACACATAATTCAATCGAGCATTTGTCCCTTATGCAACAATGAAAAGAAAGAGATCTTGCATACTTTGGGGGACTGTTATAGGGCCAAGGAAGTATGGGAAGCTTTAATTAGCCATTGGGATAATATTTCTTTCTACAGTGGCACTTGCAGTGAGTGGTTGGTATCCAACCTAAAAGGTAAATTTGAAGGCCTATTCTCACTGGATTGGAGAGTTGTATTCGAGTTTGCAGTGTGGCGCATTTGGAAATGGAGGAATGAAGAAATTATAGGCAACTATGCTCCTCCTATTCAATCCAAGATCAAGGTTATTATCAACGGAGCTAAGGCTGATGTAGCAGCTCTGGTAGCCATGGAAAAATTAGCGTGCTCGAAGGGGAGTGGATGAAGGTTTGACTAAATGGAAATCACTAGATGCAAGTTAGGTAATTCTTAATACAAATGGAACATCTAAAATTGGTTTGAACTGTTGCAATGTAAGTGGCATTTTTCGAGATAGCATTGGTTCTTGGCCAGGCGGCTATTTTTTGCGGATCAACAACGTAGGGTCTCTTTTCTCAGAGCTTTGGGCTATTAAACGAGGTTTGGGACTAGCATAGGCTAAGAACTGGAAGAAAATCATGATCCAGTCTAATAATCTTGAAGTGGTGCTTAGGTTAAATCAAATCCATGAGGTTGAAGTTCATCTTGTAAATATGGTAGATGATGTTAGACGATGAGACCGGCAGGTTAAGATCACTCATGTGAAGAGGGAATCTAATAGTAAAAAAAGTGGATTTATACCTATATTATTTCAATTTTTTGAAAAAAAATTAATTTTCCTTGAATTTTCGAATTAATGGAATAAAATTAAATTCAATTGATTCAATTAATTTCAATTGAAAATCACTTATCCAAATTGAAATGGGCCTTCAATTAAAAATCATACAAATAACTTAATATTTAATTTTTTTTATATAAAATTAAATGGCCAAAAAAATATTCTTAGAAAATATTTCATTTTAGAGCAAATATTGATTCAATTAATTTGTTTAATAAACCGGAAAAAACAATCTAATTGCAGCTTCTTCTTCTTTTTTTAGTATGATGTCATGTCAGCAATCATGGCATTTAAGTTCTATTCCGCTAACCAATTTAATTTCAGGTGAAAAAAAAAATGTCAAAAACTGAGTTCTTTTTATAGTAAAAAATTAAATAAATAAAAAATCCCTTCAAATTATCAATAAAAAATAGCTTCCACACCTTAACTAATTAAAAATTTTAAATTACACTCTAAATTTATTAAAGATATTATATTACCATTTTATAAACATATAAGCAGGACGTCAAAAGATTGTGAAGTAAATGCGTGCATGGCATGCATGAATTACGCGAAGTGGTTTTTTTTTTTTTTTACTAATATAGTTTTTACTAATATGTTGAAGAATTGTGAAAAATAACGCTACTTTTATTTACTTAGAGACAAAAATATATACTAAAATACAAAACCAAATCAGAAAAGAATATTTACAGAATTTCCTAATTACAAGACTTACTATAAACAAAACTTCCTAAAACAATCCCTATGATTAAGGGTTGACAGATGGAATCCAACACTCCCCCTCAAGCTAGTGTGTGTAAATTTAAAACACCCAGCTTGCTTATCAACAACTTGAATCTGTCATTTCCCAATGCCTTTGTGAAAATATCTGCTATCTATTCACTTGATGATATTTTTTGAGGAGTAACTTCCCCGGAATGCACTCTTTCTCGTACAAAATAACAATTCATTTCAACATGTTTTGTTCTCTGATGGAATATCGGATTTGCAGCAATGTGTAATGCTGGTTGATTATCACAAAAGAGCTTTGTTGGCTATTCTTGGGATTCCTCCAGGTCTTCTAACAACCATCGTAGCCAAATGACTTCGCTAACTATAGCTGCCATAGCCTTATATTCTGCTTTTGCTAATGATCGAGCCATCGCCGATTACTTCTTTGTTCTCCACGAGATTGGTAACTCGCCAAACTTGATGAAATAACCTATAGTAGATCTACGTGTCATATGGCAATCACCCCAATCAGCATCACAAAATGCCTTTAATTGTAAATTACTTGTTGTTGGCAGTAACACACCTTGTCCTTATGATAACTTCAAGTACCGTATCACTCGATTGCCCACTTCCATATGTTTCTGTTTTGGTGAATTAACAAACTAACTGAGGATATTTACAACATAAGTAATATCTGGTCTGGTGACAGTTAGATACAACAATCTACCCACCAATCCTCTATATTGATTTGCATCAACTTCATGCTCATCATCGTCTACACTTAGCTTGTGATTTTGCTCCATGGAAAATCTACTAGGATGACAAGCCTGCATTCCACTTTCCTCCAATATGTCTAGTGAGTACTTTCGCTGGCTTAAAATTATACCCTTTGGTGATCTTGCAACTTCAATGCCAAGGAACTACTTCAAAGGCCCTAAGTCTTTGATGCTAAATTTTGCATTGAGATGTTCCTTCACCTTCTTTATCATCAACATGTTGTTTCCAACCAGCACAACATCATCAACATATATTAAAGCTGTAGTGTGGTAACTTCCTGACTTGTGCACAAAAAGTGAATGATCTGCGAGCCTTTGACTGTTTAAAGCTAATCTCAAGTAATGCATTGGTAAATTGATACCAATTTCTTGATGCCTGGTACAAACCATATGAAGACTTCTTCAAACGACAAACTCTTGCCTCCCCTTGTCTTGCAAATCCTTATAGAACCTTCATGTAGATCTCCTCATCTAGATCACCATGGAGGAATGCATTATTCATGTCAAGTTGATGAACATGCCATTCCTTTACTGTTGTAATTGCTAGTATGCATCTTACTGTGACAAGTTTCGCAATTGGTGCGAATGTCTCATGGAAATCAATTCCTTCAACTTGCTTGTACCCCTTTGCTACTAATCGTGCCTTATAATGCTCCACTTCTCCATTTGGTCTGAAATTGATCTTGTACACCCATTTAGAGTCAATGGTTTTCTTTTCTTCTAGGAGCACTTGCAACTCCCAAGTGCCATTTTCTTCTAAAGCTTGTATATCTCTCTTTTCATTGCTTCTCGTGTAACACCCGATAGCCGGACATTGGTCCGAGTACCGGTGTCACACTACATTGCGGTGGTCCATAAATTATCATTAAATTATCCATCAGTAACATTCAATACTTTAACCATTAAGTCGTGGGTCCCACATTTTAAAATATCTTATTAATTAATCTATAAAAATTTGGGCAGCATAACGGCTGAAACCCAAGTTCTGCCTTCCTGCAATAGTCATAAAACACTCCCAAAATTGTTCACAAACATCCAATCCAACCTCCACAAAATCAACCAAATGCAGAACAACAGTCATTTCCAATAAGTTTACATATAACCGTACATATATACAGTACATAACATTTGTGTAAGTCCAAAACTATACACAGTCCAAAAAAACTAGCCATGTTGTCTTACAAGGCAACATCTATAAGCACAGTCTACACAAAACTACAAAAATGCTGGATCCTTCTAACATTGATTCCCTTCCAGCACGAACTCAGTCTCTGTCTCCTGCGTGCAGTGCAAAACCACACGCTAAGTACGAAAGTACTTAGTGGTGAACATAAACTAAAAACCCCAGAATTTCACTACAGTTCATTCACATATTATTCAGAATTATACTTCATTATCTCTTTTTCATCAGTTAAATTCATTATTACCCTTGCTTGAGAAATTCGTTCTCAATTATAGCTTTTCAAGTTTCATTCACATATTCTAGCACTTTACTTGAATTTTTCACTATAGGGATAAATTTTCACTTTAGTCCCTAAAGTTTTAAATATGCACTTTTGTCCTACTTTCTTTGTTTATCAGTTCTTTTAAACTTTCACCGTTATATTTTCAGTACGCTTTTGTCCCAACAATAGTTTATTCTCGCTTTTCAAATTTCACATTTTTACCCATACAGTATCTTTAGTCAATACAGTATTTTAATACTATTGTTCATACAATATATTTTTATACTTTAGTCAATACAGTATTTTAATTCTCTTGCTCATACAATATCTTTTTATGTTTTAGTCAATACAGTATTTTAGTTCTGTTGCTCATACAGTATCTTTTTATGCTTTAGTCAATACAGTATTTTAGTTCTCTTGCTCATACAGTATCTTTTTATGCTTTAGTCAATACAGTATTTTAGTTCTCTTGCTCATACAGTATCTTTTTATGCTTTAGTCAATACAGTATTTTAGTTCTGTTGCCCATAGTATAGCATGGAAACATATCACTAATTAGGATGAGCGGAACTACGGACCCTATAGGTCCCAGTACTCCGGTAGTATCAATTACACACATATTATTTTTTTTCCTTTCTTTCTTTTTCATTTTCCCCAAACACTCCAATACAGACGTGGAACCATATCAAGGTTACCACTATGCAAGTCGCCATGACTTGCTACCGCGGTTACAGAAATGTCCCTATGGCTAGCCATGTACATCCTAATTTCTGATTTCACACATAATACTAAGGGCAAAATACAATTACAATTTAACACAATTTACAATAATGCATCATTACCGATTCATGGTAATAATTAATTTTTATTATTGAAAACAGTCTCAGTATTTCGAATATACCAGTTTTCCAATTAAAATAATACAATTCAATTACTATTATTTTATTTATTTATTTTATTTATTACTTTCTTTTTCAATACATGCTCCTTACATGTCATATAAATTAATTATGTTCTATTTTGCATTTATTCCAATTTATGTCTCAAAATTTCACAAATTTTCTTAAGGTCCCTATTCGGTTACCTTATTTCAATTTTCTTATAAATTATATTTTCTACTCAAATTAATCACACTAAACATAAAATCAGCTATTTTTCATTTATTTCAATTTAATCAGGAAAATTTTATTTTAGTCCCTAAATTTTTTTGTAACCGAAATTTTCCCTAAAAATTCAACTTGTCTAAACTTTAATTAAATACCATAATTTCACTAATAAATCTTCTAATTGCACAATTCTAAGTCCAATTTCATAATTAATTCGTAATTAATAATTAACCTAAATTTTTTTTCTAATTATATATACAACATATATATTGTGAAATTAAAGGGTTTAAAATTATTCACTTACAAAATCACTCAAGAACCTTGTCTTTCCCCTTATTTTTGGTTGGTTTGCTTCCCTCTCCTTGCTCTTCAATTGACAGCAATTCCATGGCCAAAATCACCATAG
This sequence comes from Excoecaria agallocha, assembly GCA_037975025.1. Classification (NCBI taxonomy): domain Eukaryota; kingdom Viridiplantae; phylum Streptophyta; class Magnoliopsida; order Malpighiales; family Euphorbiaceae; genus Excoecaria; species Excoecaria agallocha. The sequence continues at coordinate 44,417,927 of CM075809.1, forward strand.
ATTAAGTCAAATTTTTGCTCAATTAATACTCACAATACTATAATTAACACTTAATTACTCTAATTATCAAATAAAACTAAATTTTTCCCAACTCACCAATTTATCCACTTGAAGAATTAGAATTTATTCACCTTCTTCCACCATCCAAAACAACTAAAGGTGAAGGGAAGCAAGATTAGACAATTTAAGTTTTAGATGAAGGTTGAGAAATTTGTGATTTGGCTTAAAAGAACAAAAAACAAATGAAGAAGGAGAAGGAGAAGAAGAAGCCACGGCAAAAGGGGAAAAAAATTGGTCTTTTGGTCGTTCAACTCAAGAGATAAAAATCTCTTAATTCTCATTTAATTAGCTACCTACTTTAGGACAAAAATAATAAAGTCTTAAGTGGGTCCAATGCCACATGTCACAATTTAATTGGTCAATACACTTTTAGTTGTCAATTTTTGATAAAAATTATACCAAAAATTTCTAAAAATATTGATTAGGCTATGCTTAAAATTTTGGGTCAATCCGAGGTCGTTTCGATATCAAACGAGCCCCGAATGTAAATTTTAATCAGTCCGAAAGTTGAATTTTCAAAGTCTTCAAAAAATTCATTTTATCATTCCAAAAATTCATATACATAATTTCTAGTCAATTGGTATAATCGGAATAATTTTATGAAGTCCAGGGAATATTTTTAAGCCAGTCAAAGTTTTCAGTCAACTATATCGGTCCAGTTAATTATTTTATTTTTCCCTTTTTGAAGACCTATTTGACCTCAATTTCAACTCAAATTATAACACTAGATTCGTTATAAATAATACTTTCCAATGGTGAAGAAAAAATTTTATGGGCCCGGTGGGCCCCGGGCGGCACTATTTACCTCGGGAAGTACTATTCACGAGATCGGAAATTCTTGGGGTGTTACATCTCGCCAATGCTTGCTTTTGACTGATGGAATATGATATGGTATGAATGTGATGATAACGCAGCGAAAAAACAAAAATTTTTCACCATACATACCATACAAATCCAAAGCAAGAATCGAAACATGCAATTTTAGGGTTGTATAACTTACAACTTATGATGCCTTTTGAAAATTGAATTTGATGATGCCCAGCAACTAAGGTGACTTTATCCGCCTTAGGTCTCGATCACCAATGCCAAGGAACAGCCTTTAACGCCACTCCCTCTATTCTCACACACACACTTGCAAAGATGGCTTAAAATAGAGATTGCTAGCTCTCTTTTAAGTATTGTGTAATGGCAATTGTTTGAAGCTATAAGACTTGATCTTGTACTTCTTTTAGGTGCTATTAATGCCTAAGAACACAAGAAAGCAAGGAAGAATCCTTCTCCTTGTGTATTTCGGCCAAGAGAGAATTTTTTTAGGGAGAGAATGATTTCACACCAAAAGCAATGTGGCTAGGGTTTTTTTTTTTCACGCCAACTTCTCTTACTTCTAGGGTTTTATTTCTTTTAATATATATGCTTATCCTTTGGCAAGTCTTTGATCTGAATTCAACTATACTAAGATAATTAATTCAAACTCTTTCACTTCCTAAAGATAAATAATATATTTTGAATTAAACTCCTTTGAATTTAAATTCAAATTTGAAATAAAACATAAGACATTTAATTAAATGAAAACACTTAATATAAATAATAAACATGTGCCGAAATTCCTTGATTTTCCTCTTGAAATTTCGGCCACTTCATCAATTATATAAGTGATTTAATTTAATTTAAATTTCTTTAGGCTTTAATACTCAATTAACTTAATTAATGTAACATAATTAATTAATTGAAATTAAACCTTGTGGGTTGAATTTCTCTCTCTCATAGACCAAAGCCCAATAGCAATTTTATAACCCATTACATACATTAATTTGACTTTAATTAAAAGCCCAAATTAATGCCCAATACTTAATTTAAGTATTTTAAGCCCAATACTTTGTGTGCGATCCTATAGGTCCATTTAATGTCGGCAATGAATTAATAAATTAATTCAAAGGCTATATATATTCTCTAGCAAGATATTATAGCATTCCAAATTAAATGAAAATGCATATGGCATTTAGTGACCTAATGCAATTTTGTATAGTCCCTTACCCATAAATATCAGAATTAATATAAGGCATGGAACTAGTCATCCTTATATATATTAATTCCTTTCTTGATATTCCAGTGATACTGAACTCTCAGATAAATAATGATTACTCATTATTTTATCTCGGTATGGCCATACACTTCTCAGTTCACTGATCAAGTGGCCGATGATATTTTCTCTCTTATTAAGAGGGGTAATCCCTTCACTTCTCTCATGCTCTCTAACATGAATTAATGCATACCCAATCATACCCGTACTTGTCACTCTGTTACGAGCACGTTAGGTGTATGTCAAAGTACACAGTAATTCATAAAGAGTTTCATAGAGATTTCAGGTCTAAGAACTCCGATACAAAACTTGCATATGAGAAACACTTATGACTTGTACCATGTAGTGTTCTCATGAGCAGATCGAATCCAGATACCATGTTCTAAACATGTATCTATGATCTCTGATTGATACTCTTGTCCTTATGATTCGTAAGACAGACCTCAACTTATCAGAGAGAGCATACTAGTCTTAATTCATTGTTATTCCCATAACAATGACCAACTAGGGATATTTAGAATGATGTCTCATTTGTTTCAAGGTCTTACAACCATGTGCCTCACACATGATAACTTAAATCGAAACAACATTCTTGGATAGTTTTATCAATTGATATGCACAGGAATACAAAGGATAAAACAAATACCTCATTTTATTAATTCAAAGTACTTTATTACAATGCATTGGGGTTAGGGCTTACACTAACATTGACTGCCTAAAAAAAATTCTTTGGCTCATCATGTGAGCTGATGGCCGCCAAGAAAGTTGTATGTGATTGTGAAAATTTATCATATGAGATATAGGATGATAAAGGATATACCACCGAGTTTCCAGATGGAGGGGTTTGACGATCTAGTGCAATAGAGGGTGGTAAGTCAACTACAAAGCCATCAAATCGTTTGGGTGCATTTCTGGTCCACTTACTCAATTATGTGTCTTCGTGTGACAAATTTTCAGTGGCCAATTCATTAACTTCTTATTGAGTCTGACCATTCTGGCTCTTGTTCAATATCATTCACTAGCACTGAGTGTGCCGGTTGAGCATGACCATTCGCTTTAACTTACATCTGCCTATTTTCTTCAAATTCATGAATTGTATTCCATTCTACTCCCTCTCTATTCAAACGTCCATGATCTATTGTTTCAAGAATTTTTTCTTTAAAGGGATAAATATCCTCAATGAATATCACATCCCTAGATGAAAAAATCTTTTGCTTTCCAACATCATATACTCGATATCCCTTTTTCCCCGTTGGATAGCCAACAAATATACATGGTTTTTCCTTTTAACTAAACTTAGCTCCATGCTTGGCATTATTATGGGCATATGCCAAGCAACCAAAAACTCTCAAATGGTTATATGTTTGCTTCTTCTTCAACAACATTTCATAAGGTTTCTTGTTCTTAATCATCTTCGAAGGTAGTCGATTGATGAGATATGCTGTTATAAGAATACATTCTTCCCAAAAATCAACTGGAAGTCCTTCCTAAAATCTTAATGCTCTTGCTGTTTCCAGTATATGCCTATGTTTTCTCTCCACCACACCATTCTGTTAGGGTGTATAGGCACAAGAAGTTTGCAAAATAATTCAATGCCCTTTATAATAATTAAGCATAAAATTTGATTGAAACTCCATTCCATTATTTGCTCTTATTTGTTTAACTCCTTTTCCAAATTGTCTTTCTATCATGTTGCAAAACATAGGCAAGAAGTGACTGACTTCAGATTTATATTTTATCAGATATACCCAAACAGCCCTACTATAATCATCAACTATTGAAAAAAGAATAATGGGCTCCTGAGAAAGATGGAGTTTTGTAGTCACCCCAAATATCATAGTGTATCAAATCAAAACAAGAGACTGATTTTATTTCACCAATGGGAAATGGCAATCTAGTTTATTTTGCTCGAATACATGAATCACAGTACAGTACATTTTCTAAAACAACATCATCAGATGCAAGAGAAATATGTTGAATCTTTTGGAAAGATGCATGTCCCAACCTCTTGTGCCATATATCTGAAATCTTCTTCTGCTTTACTAACATTGCCACACCTCCATGCACCTTCGGCTCAAGATAATACAAGCCATCGTAACATTTACCCACTCTAATCAGGTTTCTCGAAGGTAAGTCTTGCATGACACAAAAGTAAAAAAAAAGGTTAATACACAGTTGTGTTCTCTTGTTAAATTGCTAACAGAGATTAGATTACACTTAAAGTCTGGGATGCCCAAGACTTTATTCAAATTCAATCCATTACAAAGTTTGGTTTTTCCAATGCTCTTCACAAGCACATTATCTCTATTTGGGATCTTAACTGGAGGACCCCGATATTTATCTTGTTTTTCTTCATGTAAATCATCATTGCAAGTGATGTGTTACGTGGCAACCAAATCAATTACCCATGGTTGCACAAGATTAATCTTACCAGCCATGTTTGCTACTGAAGGCGTGGAACATGAAGGCGACTTGGTCATCTCAGGTTCATGACTCAAATACTGAACTAATTGATTGTATTGTGTTGAAGTGAGTCCTGGAATAGGACTTGTCTCAACCTCAACCTGTGCCACCCTTGCTGTATTTCTTTTGTCAAAAGCCTATGTAGTCTTTTCTCTTTGGTTGCTGCTTCTATCCCCTCCATTTTTATGCTAATTTGATGGGTACTCAATGATCTTAAAGCATTGATCCTATGTATGTCCAGATTTCTGACAATGCCCGCATTTTAGATTATTTTTTGCAACATTTCTTCTGTCAGTATTTTCTTTGTTGTTGCGAGTACTCCTTATTTGGAAAGCAACTGCCTCAACAATAGGCTTTCGATTTGCTGAGATGCTTATCTGATGTTCATCTTCAGCCACCAGATGACATGCATGTCCAAGTGACATAATTGGCTTAGTGCTTAATATTTAGGTTTTGACCGTGGCGAAGTCTTGGTTGAGTCCTATAAGAAAGTCATATAATTGCTCCCTTTCTCTCATCTTGATAATCTGCTTATATACATTACAAGAACAGCCTTTACAGGTGCATTTTAGGAGGTTTGTGATGGATTGTATCTCATCCCACAACCCTTTTAGTTTTGTGTAGTATAACGATACTGACATCCCTTTTTGTCGTAGCAATGATACCTCTTGCCTGAGTTCGTATGCTCTCGGTGCACTTTTTTTTCCAAACCGTTCTTCCAAATCAACCCAAATATCTCTGGCTGTATTTGCATATTTGACACTGCTTCTAATATTCTTATCCATGGCACTCTTTAACCAGCCCTTGACCATTGCGTTACAATGCATCCAGTACGTGAGATCTGATGAATCTTGAGCAGGTATTGGTATGGTACCATCAACAAAATCGATCTTGTTCTTGGCAAACAACACGTTGCTCATGTCATTTACCCATTCTCTATAGTTGGCATCATGGAGAATTTTACTGATATAGATCTGACCAGGATTATCTGAAGCATGTATGTAGTATGGGGACATCACATCCACACTACTGTATTGATTTGCAACAGATTGATCCTTCACACCATCATTCTTCATGCTTGAATCAGCCATGACGATGAGTGTGCAACTATACACAAAACGAAATTGTGTTTTATATTTTGAATATCAATATCGTTGCTCTGATACCACGAAGAATTGTGCAAAATAACACTACTTTTATTTACTTAGAGACAAAAATATATACTGAAATACAAAACCAAATCAGGAAAGAATATTTACAGAATTTCCTAATTACAAGACTTACCATAAACAAAACTTCCTAAAACAATCCCTATGATCAAGGGTTGACATATGGAATCCAACATATGTAGGGTATTTTAAATTCAAATAGTTTTTATTAATATAAAAAAATAATACAATTCTTTATAAGTTAAAGTGTAAATGCTATTTTTCGTTAATAATTTGGGAGACTATACATTATCCGGTTTAAACTTTGGCAAATAGATTGAATTATGAATAAGTCGAGTCGTAAATAGATGATAATTGTAAATAGGTTATAAATGGGTTGGGCAAGACATAAATTGATCCATTTGTTTTTTTTTTTTTGAACCATCTCCTGTTGTAACACAAAATTTAAACTTATAGACATTTACATCCAAACATTTAAAATATTGGGATTGAAAATGATCGATTTCAAAAGTATTTCAGAAGGCAATAAAACTTCAAATTGTACCTAAAACAAATAGTTTGAAAAAAATAATTTTTCTTATTATTAAAATAATAAAAAATCATGCAATCACTCAATATAATTGATTTGTTTATTGGTAGACCACTTTGTGTTGGATATAATTTCAAACTACTATTGGTAACAATAAAAATATTGTAAAATGCAATATTACTATATTTTTTAAGAAAAAAAATACAAGAAATTTACGCAAATCTATACCTAAAATATAAAAATAAATAAACAAAAGTAATGCAAAAGAAATATGAAAGAAACACATTTTATAGTTTAGATCATGGGTAACATGAGTTAACCTAACCCATTTGACTCAGGATTGCCTTAACCTAATCTATTTAACCCATTGTTGGTCCAACCCAATTCAATTTTTTTCGGTTCAGTGAATTGGATCACACATAGATTATTTATGGATCTAATTAAGTTTGAATCAGAATTTTATAATTTATACGAATTGAGTTCATGGATCCAATCAAAATTTGACCGGTCTAATTATTCCTTAAAAAAGTAAAAATTATTTACTTATGACTGACTTAGTTCAACTGCTACCATTTATATCTGCGTCTGCAGAAGCATAAAAATTAGAGTGCACGCAAGCAGTTGCACACTTTTCTTTTTTTCTTTTGTAATTGTTATTGCTTCTAACAAAATCCATGTTTTGAAAAAGGCACTTTATTTAAAGCAAACCAGCAAAAGTAAAAGCTGAACCAACCACTGAAACTTTTGTTTTGGAGAGGCAAAAATGAGGTGTATATCAGAGCAAAAGCAGCGTACTAAGATTGCCATAATTTGCAGACTATATAACTTCTATTTTAAATATCACAATCAAAGAATAAATAATAATTTTCTCATTACAAACATTCATGTTTTTTCATGAATGACACTCAAAAGAAAAATGGGGAAATTTTGAACAACTATATATATGGATATAAGAAATGCAACTACAAACCAACCAACACAACACTGCTAAAATGTACAATGATATCACCAACAAAATTTAGCTACCGAAAGCTCCCAAACAGAACAGGTTTCTTGTCTAGCAGATATATGACAATGGCTGCAACTACTGCAACAAGAATTGCCTTAAAATCAAACAATAAATTAGCACGTCCTGCTCGATCACCTCTCTCCAGTTCAAGCTTTGAAATAATGTCAGCCTTTTCATTTCTGGACTGGGAATTGCTTGCTTCAATCTCATTTAGACTTGTATGTCTAGGCACTTCATCCACCTGATTCAGAAAACAGAATGCATATGGAACCATTTTTAGAGCAATAGTTTGCACTGAGAGCAAGCTTAATAGATTGCAGGGAAGCAGAATCATGAGTCATGACCATCACAATACCCGGTGATTCAGCATGCAATCATGACAAGTAATAGACTTTTAAAATGAAATTTGATCATTTTCAGCATTGGAACGGACATGCTATTGACTTTGTAGTCTGCATATGGTGATTGATCCAGTTGGCTGTTCCTAATTAAGTAATCAGTCTTGCCCTAGAACATATTCATGCATAAGATGTAGGACGTGATCTTTTTCCCATTGACGCATTGAAAGACATGGTATAAATGAGAAAAACTCTGTCAGAGGCACAATCAAACTTCATAAACAAAGCTTATGCATAACAATGGCTGTCTATTCTACTTCAAGCAAACTAAATGTGAGAGCCAACATAAAATATAGTGTCTGCAGGGCGCCCTGGCAGCATTGTGTAATTTATGTTTTCATTGAGCTCTATTTTGTAGTATTACACCTTACTGATTTCAGCAACAATTTGGTTACTGGATATTATAAGCATTTCCGTTGAAAATAGAATTCAGATTTTACAGCTTGGGAATAATTAAATTAAAGCAGTAATTGCACCCCCATATCCATCCCTTTTGAATTAAGGCAATGATTTTTCATTCAGTAGAAGCAAAGGTTTTGATGCATTGCTGTTATTCAAAGTAGATAATGAATGTTAGTCACGCCTCAGACAACTAGAAGTAAGGGAACTGAAAATGTCAATCACTCTGCATACAACTAGAAGCAAGGGAACTGAAAATGTCAATTGGTGTATATTTTCATCTACATACTATGCAGAAATGCCAATGGTAAGCTACAAAGACCAGTAAACTCATCAAAATGCAGAAACACGTGTGAATTTGTTGGATGAAGTTCATCCAAATATAATTCTATAGGCATTTTTAAGAGTAGTCTAGCAGTAGCAAGAAATAAATTTCTGCAGTATGTATATGTCTTTTGCTGCTAATGTGTATAGACATGGGATAGAAGCAAGAATGCTTGTCCAAGCAGAAAAGCACATCAAATTATATGAGCTTTGAGGTGTTATTTCATAAAGGAAAATCAATTAAAGTTGAACAAGTCCCGTATCTCCTTCAATCTGAGGTTATTGTCAAATTGAACAAATGGTGGTATGGGGTCTAAGAACCAGAAAAGATGAGCTTGAGGATAAAAATTGTCACTTCCGGGTATCTCTAACATATGTGCTCAGAGGATCAGAGATAATCATAAGTTCATAAGCAAAATATATAATGAACAGAAAGGACACTAGAGGTTACCTGCCTGGGAACTTTTAGATAAGGAAGTTACTCCCTCGGAAACTTTTCTAAATGTTTCATTGCATGTACCATTTTCTGAACTAAGAACTTTTTCTTCTTGGTCTCCATGTTTGCACACATTTATAGAAGCACCTCTAGTGGAATTTCTCAATCTTTCCATACAAATTTCATTCTTCTTTGTTAAAGATATAAACTGCAGGAAACATGCAACGGACAAAAAATTTGAGATGAGTGTTCCAATCATATAAATCTGGAAAATAGAAGGCAAATTAAAGGCATAAAAAAGAATAACATAACTGAAAAAGGAATAAAATGAAAATACATCATGAATGTCCACAGATATCTCATAGAATTTAGCAGTCAATCAATTACCCAGGCCAGGGCCAGTAGTTGCAAGCCATCAAAATGGTATAATGAGCTTTAGAATTTCACTTTCTGCATTCTAAATCTTCATTAACAATTAATATAACAAAACTGCCATTATCTACAGCAGCTCCATTAGGAAACAAACTTGAGCTAAATCTTATAAGAGGTGTAACTAGCTGTAAAGAGCAGAAGATGGAACAGAGCAGTGTAAGACTGCCGTCAACAAAGATATGCAATGAAAAGCTAATACCTGATTCTGAATGCGCTCCCTTTCTCTGGCTAGTTGTCTAACCGTCTCCATGAAAAATCTGGCTTTCATATTAATTTCTTTTGCACTTGATTCTTTTGAGTTGTTAGCTTCATCCAAATCAGCCTCCAGGCTTTTTATTCTAGACCTCAACAATTTTATTTCTTTATCAAGTTCCACATTTGTTTCAGATAATATTATGCATTGCTCCTCTACACCCTCAGTCCTACTTTCTGCTTTGGCTACCTTTGATTTGAGGTCCTCAATCAGCGTTTCCATATCCCATATTGCTGCATATAACATATTTTGTTGTTCTTGATTTGCTTCAGTTGATGCCTTCGAATGCTGTACTTGGATTTCCAATTCCCTTATCTGCTTCTCAAGCAAGCTCACCTTTTTGTTGTTGCTCTCTCCGTTACTTTTAAGAAAGTTAATTTCTTCTGTGAGTTCCAAATTTGTATCTGTTAACTGTGTAACTTTGGTTTCTGCAACCTCGGCTCGATTTTCTGTTTCATAAATGCTCTCTCTCAGAGACATAACTATATTGTCCATTTCACTGAGTTGTTCTTGACTATCCTCACTGATATCTTGTGCATGTTTTAATAGTAATTCAGATCTTTTCAGCTGTTCCTCGAGTGAATTTACTTTTTCCATCAAAATGGGCACTTGATAGCTTCTGTTTTTATGTTCAGCAATGCTGGCCTCAAGCATCTTCAAAGCAGTATCTTTGGCATCTTTCTGTCTTGAGAAACTTTGGAGTTCAGATTTTAATTCAGCTTCTCGTTGATGTGAACCATTTAGATTAAATTGAACAACCTGAAGTCGGCCAACTAATTCCTTCGAAATCCCCATGAGAACCTCAGCAGCATTTTCTGCCTCTAAAAACCTTCCCCAGACCACTTCAGCAGCTTCTTCCATGCGAAATGCTACTTGTTCTGTGTGGTGCAGCTTTAATTTCAGCTGTTCTTCATTCTGTCTTAGTTCAGACAATTTCCTCTCAAGGTCCAGTTCTCTAGCTAGAGACTTCTCCAACATTTTTAGAACTTTTATTTGTTGTTCAGCTGTCTGCCTTTCCGAATTCGCACAGCTATTTGACATTTTACCATTGGCTGATAATTCCGCAGGCTTGGCATGTTTCCCTGTTTATTATATCTTAATAGGTCAATAACAAGCAATAGGCTTTTTGCATATGTGTTCCAAAATGAATAGAATTAACTTACAATTCTCAGGCCTGGAAACTGACAGGGACCTGTGCAACTTAACTGAATGCATCTTCAACTCAGCAAGCCGGGATTGATTCTTCTTTAATGATTCCTCAGAATGATGTAATTTCTCTTCCATTGCGGTGAATGATTCTGTTGAATTTTTGCATGAAAATATTTTATCACGAGCATCAACGATATCTGCCTGGATATTATCCACGAAATTCTCCACCTGTCTTACCTCAGAATCAAAAATACAACATAGAAGATCCACTTTCAGTGCATTCTGAACAGATGTTGCTGATATATAGCCATTTTCCATGGCAACAACCTCATAATCATTAACGCAAGGCAGTAAATGCATTAAAAGCACATGCAGATTTATGGACTTTTCAGAAGAATATGCCAAGTGCAAGTCTGCTCTAGTTAAAACTTGGATCGAACTTTCTATGTCTTCCATGCCACCACCAATGGTAGAGTCTCCTTCACGTATAAAAGCATTATTAATGTTGGAGTATTCCATTCCTCCTGCTAAATTCCTTAATCTTGAAAACCTGAGGAGAGGAAAGTGGACTGCAAGCCAAAACAAGCAATTATACCTTGGTCATCTTCTCCAAATAAACGTCAAACATCAATATAAGTAGACCAATTTGCATATTTATTTTTAATAGTAGAGACTAGCCAAGCCAGTTCACCGGAATTAAATGGATGAAAAGAATAATAATTAGGAACTGACTGTCCAGCATTAAGCACCAATTTTAACAGAAAGATAGTTTAGCACATGGCAATGTATTGACAGTATGAGCGGGCATTTGCAGCTTTCCCTCATTAGTAAACAAGAGAAAGGGCTATTCGAATTTGCATCTCAGTTCAATTTGTAATGTTGTTCACTTAATTATGGGCAAGACCAAAATCAAATGGCTGGTGTAGCATGGCAAGTCATTCGGACTGATAAAAGTCTATGCCCAACTTGTCAGAAAGGTTAAAGACAATCAAAATCCTACCCATACATATCCCATCAGCCAACACCATAAATTTTTTGCTTCTTTTGCATTATTGGCCTCCTCCCTTGGGTAATCAACTCAACATCAACATAGCATAAAGCATCAAAATGACAGAATTTTATAGAACCCTCTTACTTATCAAGTTCGTAGTGGAGTTAACATAAACTCTACAATTCCATCTCCATACACCCATCTCAGCGATCATAATACAAAATTAACTTCTTAGCTCCTAGATATACTAAATAAATAGACAAATGATTACTACTTCCAGTTATTTAGTTCAGGCTTGACAATCAATTCACTAATTAGGTCTCTTGGGAGATTAAAAATCTGTTTAAATGAACTTAAACTCCATTAATACATACCTTAATTACCAGAGGAACAGAAACCATCACCACTATTGCAGAATGAGAAGCAAATTCTCAATTTAAATTGATATCACTAAACTAAAGATTGAGATTACAGTCAAACCAAGTCAAAGTTAAAGAATCAGTAAAATGGGTTAATAAGCTTACTTAGAAGACAAATCTGTGATGGATGATCATACAGGAGCCAGGGAAGACCGGAAAGTTTCTATCTTTAACTACCACTTATAATCTGAATTCATAATACCGTTGATTTACTGGGATCTGTGTCTGATTGGTGTGAGATTAAGCAATGGTGTCTAAAATGAGCCGCAGGTGTACTGGCAAGAGTCAATAGCTAGCAACCAGTCCTTTGATGAGTTCAATTAACAAAAGGTCACCAGTGGCGCACGTTAGCCAACCTGAGCTAATTTGTTGAATTATTGTGACAACGCCCCTGACAAAATAAAAGTAATGTATACTTACAAAATGTCACGTTCCAGACAGTAGATACCAACCAAAAAAACAGAGGAATTTTTTTAAACTAAAAAGAAAAAATGAAAAATATAGGAAAAAAATATGAGAATAATAAATATGAAAAGTATTAAAGTATTAAATATGAAAGAAATATAAGAATAATTTTGTGTTTTTAGTGAAAATATGAACACAATATAGATATTTATTTTATGTTTCATTTATTTCTTCAGTAGAAATTGTTAAAAAAAATTGGTGAAAAATAAAAGATAAAATATATATCATAGGTAGAAATTAAAGGAATTATTATTCACCTTCAATTGAGATAAAAACTATATTTTTTAGTCCAATCATTGTACATATTACTCAATAAATCAATTGCAAGCTTTTAAGAAAAATGAAAAGGACATTCTTTTGTTTTCTGTTTTTATTTTAATATCGTTTTATTTTTATTTTGGAACTACAAAATTTCAAATTTAATTCGATTTGAGTATTATTAAAAATAATATGAGCACATTTGGTAATACATCTTTTAGCTTTAGATGGCTCCAATAGGCATAATAATAATAATAATAATAATAATAATAATAATAATAATAATAATAATAATAATAATAATAATAATAATAATAATAATAATAATAAAAGCTTTATCGACTATGCCATTATTAGCTGCGGACCACAAATGATGCAATGTTGTTAATTTGTTAAACATGACAGATATTTATTTATTTTTATAATCATTTAATTTTTAAAGTTTATTTTTTAAAAATAATCAACAGAAATTATTTTTAAGAAACAAGTATGAATTGAGAATCAATACTGTACACGTAATTCTAAAGCCTCCAAGATTTAAACTTCGATTAATTTAATTGTTGTATTTAATATTTTGGAAAATTATAATTTGTAAATTAGATAATTTTGCTTATCGTAATTGAATTCGTATCCAAACTCTGCATTATAGTTTCATAAAAAAAAAAAAGTGGTTGTATGGGGCAACCTATTATTTTCGGATTATGCTTTTTGTCGGCCTTTTAAACGGCCCAATTAAAATATACAACGTGTATGGATCTGATTTGATGGGCCTAAACTGTTCCGTAGTCAATTTTTTAGCTAGCTTGTGACTGGTGGATGTGAAAATAGATAAAAAGGATCGGTGACCGTAAGGAGAGAGGAAATGACAATAGACGTGAGAATGAAGAAAATTTGTAAGAAAAACAAAAGAAATAACGATTGGAACATCATTTATAGGAGTTGAGGACCCCAAAGATTGGGATGTATTAGGACAACTGGGACCACTTTTTACCAATCCAACTACAGTTTTTTGGGCTTTTATGGGCCATATCAATGGACCTTTCTGGTCCATTTCATACTTAATTGCTTTTTTTTTTTTTACTTTCCTTAATAAGAAAGTTATAATTTCTAATTATTATATTACAAATATCGCTAAAACAAATTGAATTGGAAATTTTTTATACTTTTTAGAGTCTCCATATTATATTATAAAAATAATATTTTATTTTATTTTTGTCAATAAATACATGGAGATGGAAATCAAACATGAAAAACGAGAGATGGCCTCATCTGTTAGAGCACCCAATGATTCCCAATTGACATTTTATTTTGCAATCTTTATAAAGTTTATCTATATTCTTTTCCTGCCTTTTATATATATATATCTACACTTCTTTTAAGAGTGCTTTTTTTTTTATTTGAACGATAAATTTAAGGCAAATTTATTTTCAGATTTACTTTTTTTTTTTATCAAATATCCCTTTTCTCTTAATGGTGAAATTAGGATTCCATAATTTTAATTTTTTGGTCAATTTCATCCATTTTTAAAAAATTAATAAAAGTAGGCTTGCTATAAATAACAAATTTAGCTCAAAGTTATCTTTCGTGACACGTTCGATATGCTCTACATAGGGATGAGTATGGACCGGTATTAATAATTTTTTAAACTGATCTATTACTATCGGTTAACTGCTATATCGATTTCGGTTTTTAACTCGATTTTTTGGATTGATTTATCGGTTAACCATTAAAAAAATTTAATATATAAATTTAATAAATTATACAATTTATAATATTATTTTTAATAGTTAAAAATGCTTTAAAAATGAAAAAAATACTAATTAAATACAATATCCATTAAAATAATCAAAATAAAAATAAAATTTTCATAATTAATTATAAAAATTAAAAATATTCAATATAAAACTAACAACAGAATGCTAATTATACACATAATTTTAATATTTATTTACTAAAAATATATATTTTACAAAATTATATATCATAATATTTATAAATTACATAAAAATTAAAAAATATAAATATAAAATTTAAAATATAATTCATAAAATATTTATTTATTCAATTTCGATTTCGGATCGATTAATCACAGATTTTTAAAATAAAAATAATAAATTTAAAATTTCAATTCAATTAATTTAAAAATTAATTTAATTTCAAACTAATTTTTTAATTAATTTAAATTTTCGTTAATCATGCTCGTGTGAAGCTCTACATATCAATATTTGAAAAAGGGTTCTCATTCAAAATAGGCCCATTTGAGTATTGGAGTAACAGTCGGGTCGGGTCTAATCATTATGCCACTAATTAGATCCTGTTTAATATGGTTTTGCTGAAGTCAAATCAGAGCGTGATTCAATTTTTTCGATTTTAAATGGTTTGCAATTTCTGTTCATAATTTTAAATTTTAATAAGAATATATATATATACACACACTATGAAGGTAGGTCGGATGGTAGGTGTGATGGATATTTCTTTAACTTTTTTTCCTTTTTTTTTATTTAATTCTTTGAATTATATTTTCATGAGTATAAATTTATAATAGATTATTCCTCATCCAATCAATTCTGCACAATAGACATGTACAAAAACCGAACCAATCTAAAAAGTTCGACTCGAAAATATAATTTGGTTCAGACTATTTGAGTTATTAATTAGGGTAGAATTGAATTAAAAGATATGTAAATTTCACGTTTTGATTATTCGGGACTTGATTTTTTTGTATTTTAATTTTTTATTTATTTCGAATAGATTCAAATGAAAAAAAAAATTCTTAAATTTCACATTTGAAATATTTAGATCAAATCGAATTTTTTCTTGGCCTAATACCACATAATTATAGTACTACATAATTTCTCCTCGAAATAACAATAATTTATTAGGTTTCAACTGAATCTTACCTAACAAGAAATAGGAAAAACCTTAGATAAAGATTTCAAATTGGAATTATTTTTTAAATAAAAAGAAAAAGTTAAAGGCTTAAGTCACCTTCAACTGCGAGATTCATGTTTCCTCACGATAATACATTGATACGTATGGAGTATGCCCCCACACCCCACCTTATCAAGAAAGCTTATTATATGACACGTGGCAATGAAGGCTATATATCACATGCATACAAGTCAAAGAATTCCAAAAATTACAAGTCATGGATAGAGCTTTAAATTTTATCTTATCAAAATATGTTAAACCATTTAAGGAAGTCCTACTATCATAAAAAAAAAATAATAATAATAAATAAAACACTTTTCAATTATCAAAAACCCTAGTCAAGGAACCTTTTGATATTTTCCTTTTAGTGTATACCATGTGGTATTGATTCCATTAATATACATTTATTTCGTATGGAATTATAAATATACATAGTGTTACATTTCAAATATTTAAAAATATTTATTTATTTCATTCTTTTTTATCTGTCATTTTTAAGTAAAATTTAAATTTTATTTATCTGTTACTTTTAAATTTTCAATGCATTTAATTTATTTTTTCAATTTATTTTTTTCAATAAAATTAAAACCAATCAGATTTGATAATTTAGTCTTAATCACGTAATTTAATACTAAATTTAAATCTATTTATTATTTCTTAATCCTAGTGAAAACAACAAAAGTGACTGATAAAAAAGAACGGAGGGAATACTATTTAGAAGTCAAGAACAAAATAAAAAAGCATCTCGATATGCAAGCAATAAAAACGTGCTCTTAAGCAAACTCTTATAATGCCTTGAATTGAAGGACATTGGCTTCATGCTTAAAAGAGTTTTGCTGAATATGAGTGAGAGTGGAATATTATATAAAAGATAATTTGATGAGGAGAGTAAATTTACGATGCCAATAAATAAATATCTACATTAGAATGGGATGTTTAACTAATCTCATGGTGCCTTTGTTTATCTTGCCGGTTGTTAGGTCATTTCTTGCTTTCTTTCTCCA
This sequence comes from Excoecaria agallocha, assembly GCA_037975025.1. NCBI lineage: Eukaryota > Viridiplantae > Streptophyta > Magnoliopsida > Malpighiales > Euphorbiaceae > Excoecaria > Excoecaria agallocha. The sequence continues at coordinate 44,434,696 of CM075809.1, forward strand.
GCATTCAAATGGTTATTCGATCTATTAAATATTCCATGTCAAATATATTTAATACTTCTTATAAAAATTTAGACAATTGTCATTATAAATTAATTTTTGAAATTGAGTAAGGTTTTTTTTTTTTAATATGGCATCAAAGCCACCTTGATATTGAGTTACTCAAAAATGTTCAATTTTAAAAATTTCTGCTTGTGTTTGGTCCTTGGGCGTGAGGAGGGTGGTCATATAAAATTTTGGACAATCTTCATTTTTTAAGCTAGTTTTTAAGGTTGAACTCTATTGAACCCCGAGTCGCTATATTCATTGACATTCAATTTTAATTTTGATAAAATAAGAGACTAATTTTTACAAACTAAAACTTCACTACTTAATTTTGACCGTATAAAATTGAAACGCTTAGTAGAACAGATAAAAATTTAAAACTTAAGCACACATAATTGAATTCTCAAAACTTCGTTATTCCTAGCTAAGTTTTATACCCTTATAATTTCATGAGTTTGAAGAATAGTTTGGGGGTATTTTATCCATCAAGTGATTGTTTGCGAAGATTAATAATTTTAAGTGTGCTAAAGCCAAGGTAATTTGATTCCTATAGTTAGATATTTGAAAAAGTCTCATTATACTTTTACAATTGTTTTATTTTTTTTATTTTATTTTTCTCTCTTATAAAAAATTTATTAAATCATTCATATTCATATGATTCCAAACATATTAATACTACTTATAATATTATACAATATAATAATATATAATATCATAACATTAAGATTAGTAGGCTTAACAAGTATGAGACTCATACCCTAGCTAGAGCTTCAGTATTGTTTGATCCTACTAAAGTTTGGAATTCTCTTCCCCCTTATTTGTGATCTTTTCTTTTTTTACAGGTCTTTTTTTCTTCAAAAAAAATAATGTGCAATACCATATCAATGATCTAACTCATCCAAGCAGTTTTATTGACCACAACAAAACAGAAGTCCGAAGTCCTCTTTCATAATTTTTGGTAATATCTATTTCTTTTTTTTTTTTTCTATGTTGAGCCTAGCACTGTTAACTCATGGCCTCTTAGGCAATTGGACATATGTAATGTCTTTCTCCATGGTGTCCCTGATCTTAATTTGTATATGGAACAACCAAGTGGTTTTCGTGATCCATCTAAACTTGATTTTGTGTGCAAGCTTCACAAGTCTTTGTATGGACTTAAACAGGCCCTGCGTGCTTGGTTTCAATGACTATCAGAGTTTCTTATTCACCTTGGATTTCGGTTTTCACAGTCATACCACTCTCTGTTTGTTCTCTCTCAAGGCTTACACTTTTATGTCCTTGTCTATGTAAATGACATTATTCTTACATGTTCAGATCTAGGCAAGATAGATTGGTTTTTGCAGCACATCAAATCCCAATTTCCTGTTCGGGATCTTGGCCCCCTCCATTATTTTCTTGGCATTTAAGTCGCCTCCACTGCTACCGGACTTCTTCTTTCCCAGCAGAAATATATTGATGAGCTGTTAACTGAAATAAATATGCAGGATTCAAATACTTGTGTTACTCCTATGGCCACCACTCCCAACATGAGCAAGAATTCTAGTTCCCTACTTGCGGATGTTGTCCCCTTTTGCCAGATTATTGGAGCATTGCAGTACCTCACCATGACAAGACCTAATATTGCCTTTAGTGTCAATAAATTGGCACAATTCATGCACTGTGCTATAGATAGTCACTGGCAGGCTTGCAAACGTCTCCTTTGCTATCTTAAAGCCACCAAATCCTACGGTTTGTTCATCTCTAAGCACTCATCTCTAAATATTCAATATTTCTCTGATAATGATTGGGCTGGATATCCAGATGATCACCGCTCTACAAATGGTTATCTCATCTACTTAGGTACAAATCTCATCTCGTTATGCTCAAAAAAACAACCTATTGTGACTCATTCTTCCATTGAAAGTGAGTACAAGGCTATGGCAAATACTAGGGCTGAAGTAATGTGGGTCGCTACCCTTTTTCGTGAACTTGGCTGTCCCGTTTCCTCTCCTGCAACTCTTTGGTGTGACAATGTCAGTGCCATCTACTTTTGCTCCAATACAGTCTTTCATACCAGGACCAAACATATGGAAATTAACTATCATTTTATCTGATATCAGGTAAAGCGTGGTCACTTAAATATTAAATTCATTTCAAGTGCTAATCAGGTTGCTAATATTATGATAAAAACACTGGGTTTGTCTCTGTTTGAACTGCATCAGAACAAGCTTCGCCTATGCTCCACACCGTCATCAGCTTTGGGGGTGGGGTGTTAGAGTAAATAATATCCCTTTATTTAGTTTTCATTTATCTATCTGTTACAATACAAATCCAGTAGCTGTCAAACTTATCTCAACAGCTCTGGCTTCATACTCTGTATACATAATAATAAGAATCATCTTTATACAAATATATCAATATCTTCTTAAGCCTCACAATTAACAAGTTTATGCATTATAAATCTTTATTATTAAACCTAACCGTGTAATTTAAACTCTTAAAATTGAATTTAGCCCAATTATATTATATATAAGTATTAATAATAAAATATTATAAGTTATTTATTACCAATATACGCTATATGATTACTCTCAACTCCACCAAATAGGCTCTCTATATTCTTAAAAAAACTTACAAATTTCTTTTATAAACATTACTTGTTTGACTGTCAAAATTTCACTTGAGGAAAACGGTCAATTAATAATCAATTATTTCTTTTAAATTTTTAAAGTGAGACTTTTTTTTTTCTAAGTTGAGCTGCAGACTTTTTAAGCTCTCAACTACAGTCTTGGACAGCTAGTTCTACAACGACTTTCATGTCAAGTGACTTTGTTAAGTGTAAATAATTGGATTTTATAATTGCAAGTTTATCATTATTCTAAAATGCTTTAAGAAACTTATAACTATAAATCTTATTATTTCTCTTAAATTTCTGAATTGGGATTCTTCCACATATATATTATATTGAGGTTGTGGAATTGAAATCTGATATTTCCTTCATTCATCTGATAATAATAATAACAACAACAACAAAAACAGCTACACATATACATTTACATGGATAAAATAAAGAAAATTATTAAGAAGAAAGAGGGTGTGAACTCGTTAGTAATCCATTTATAGGCAGTTTGGCACGTCAAAATCAGTGATGGGTAAGATATTTTAGAAACAACTCATTTTAAAACTTATAGGTAAAGGTGGCAATCGGATAGATTATGACGTTTTAAACTAAGTCGTATTATGAATAAATATAGTTAATTTAAATTATATTTTTATTGGCAGACTCATATTTTTTTAAAACATTTCTATTTATAGGTTGGAACCATGGTCAATTAGTTTAATTTCTTTGCTTAGATGTTGATATTAGCAACTGAAGAACAACACATAATCTGAACTTCGAGATTCCATCAGCAATATCATTTATGTGTGGGCATATCCAAATCAAAGTTTTTTTAGCCAAAAGCAAAAAGCAAAAAAAAGCGAAATCAAATTAGAATACTTTCATTAAAAATTGGTATTATAATTTCAAACATACACCGAATCGAATCCCATTGAATAGTTGTGAAAGAAATAGCCACATACATAAATGTTTTTATATACTATATAGGCATATGATCAATTGAACATAGTCGGAAAATGGAAAACACAATTGCCTTTGTCCTTCAAGTTATTATTCACTCTAATCATATTTAGTTCTTCACTTAAAAGCCATGGGGTCGACCTATTTTTCTTCAGGACCATCTTTATTGTTTATATATACATATACATACATATATATACATATAATCATTATGTCTATGGTCAACAAAGCAGAGTCTTAATCCATACCAACTCCCATGTGTTTTTGCTTAGGACATAGTCCTTTGGATATACATGAGCTGGGCACCGAGTATTTGGACATGTAAAATAACTTTGATTTTTAACTTAAATGAAGCCAATCTGATTTAAATTTTTTGAATTAATTAATCAGTAGGATCTCCCTTTCTTATATACTACTTTCTGTTGTATTTGGGAATAAAATCTTGTTATTCGTAACTTAATTTTAAAAATTAATTTGAGAGATGAATATTGTTCAAATTTTTATATCAGAACATAAGAGAGTTTTTAGTCAATTGGCCAATGTGTAGGCTGAACACAAGAGTATTTTGTCAATTAGTCGATATGAAATACTTAACACGCTCTACCCATGCATATGGCCAAAAACATGCAGAAAATCTAGAGTATGAAATTTGTAGGATTAGATATTTGCAGGTAGTCCAACATTAAGAACTAGTAAATCTGATTCCATGTGAACTGGACATTGAAGGTGATCCAACATGAAGAACTAGTGAATCTGATACCATAGGAAGAAAAATAGACTTTGGTCTAATTAAATTCAAAAAATTAGTTTGTGAACAGGAATTACTCAAATTTTTATAGGAGTATTTAGTTTTTATAATTAACTAATGTGGGATATTTAATAATATTTCTGGTGTTTTTTATAGTAAAAAAGAGAAGGAACATCACTGATTTGGATAATATTTAAGCTATGAAAACGTCTTAATTAATTAAATATATGAGAAAATCCAACCGTATGATCTCAAATAATATTATATTGCTGTTAATTTCAAAAAGTAAAAGGTCAATATAAACAAATTAATGTGCATGTATGCATATAAACAACCGAAAATCGGGAAGAAATAGGCAATTAATGTTACTTCAACTCTAAGAGAAATTAATTAATGATTCTTGTTGAGTTGTAGCTATACTTTCTTATATTGTCCATAATCAGAATTCCTTTTAATAATACCAAAAAAATACATAATTTTTTTTCTTTTCTTTTTAGGATAATCATCTCCATTTAGGGGACAAGAAGTTTGGAATGGTAGGCTCTCTTTTATCACAATTCTTCCACCCAATTGGGGGGTCCCAAACCTAACTCAACTTTAAGTTTCATGCTAGCACAGAGTGAGTGAAATTTTTGTGGGGGAAAAAGGCACAGTAAAGTTCCTCACATTTTGTTAGAGGCATATTCTGATGATGGAAAAAAAATCAAAAAATAAAGTGAATTTATGAAATTAGGGTTTCTTATGAAAAGTGAACTAAAAAGCTTGAAAACAATCACTCAACAACATCTCATCATGCTTTTGCAATGATGTAATTTGCATAAAATTCATACAACTTTGAAGGGGATTTATCATGTCTTATATATGTAGACCCCAACTTAAATTCTTTCCTTAATTTCTGCCCTTCAAAAATCTCCCAATATATCAATACATACTTTATATTAAGGACATTTGACCTACCCAAACCAAAGCATTTGTCATTTTGTTTTTAACTTCACATTAGAGATAATTAATTAGTATCACATCTAAAAAAAAATAAACATATGTTTTGCCACTATACTTTTCAAAATAGAATATATAGTGTCTAAAATACCTAGAAATGTCATTTTTCTTTGGCCATTGAGAAATTATTCCAAAAACTATCGTGGCAAAAAAGATATTATTCCAAAAAAATAGCTATTATAACTATTTTTCTCATTTTCATTTTCTGATAGATTAAATTACTCGTATTATTAACCTACGTTATTATCCCCTTTTTAAAGAGAAAATAACAGATATAATATAAGTGTGTATACCGTAATTTTAGACATTTTAAGGTTGATGGTCTCCAGATTTAATAAAGGTTACACATTGGTGGCCCTTTCTAGGTGTTGGCTTCACTTAATATTGAATTTTGCGTCCGTCCTTACTGAACAATTATGTTAATTATTGTTTAATGGTTTATAATATAAGATGTTTAAGATTGGTACGACAAAGATGAAGTAATTAAATTTAATTTGAGTATTAATAGTTAAACTATGGTAAGTACTAAGTAGTAGAGTAAAAAAATGCTGTAAATGTAAAGATAGATTAAAAGTTGGTTCCTTTAATTGATTAAAGCTCAAAGCAAAGCCAACTTTATTAAGAAAGAGAGAGAGACGGAGAGTAATGATAAGTGAAATAGGGTTTGATTAATGTTAAAGAATTGTAAAGCTGTGGGTTAAGGGATCTCCCATTACGATCCCATGTTGCTATGCTATGGATGGGGTTTGGTTGTTGCTTGTTTTTAGCTTTCCCAAAAGAATTCTCTATTATTCTTATCTTTTCACATACAATAATTTACATTTTCATTCATATAAACATTGTAACTACGATCCAATTTGCTAACAAAAATGTCACTCAAATAAAACCATTCGTACTTTAATTCATTTTTGTATGTAAGTAACCCGAGTTATGAAATCTATATTAATCTGATTCATTCATGGTCCACTTGTAATTCATTTATTCTTATTAATATTATTTATAATTTCATAATTTTTATAAATAATATGAATATAAAAATAATTGTTTTATATATTATACATGCTTACCTTTTTTATATTTTTAATGAATTTTTTTAAAACATAAAAAATAAAGTTATAAAATTTAGTCCATTTAATAATTATTTATTTGGATCATAATACATTCTACCGATTCATCAACTCATTTATAAAATTGTAATATGTTTATGATCCTATCGATTCATAATCTTATTTATCGTCTATATTTATACTATAAGTTTTTATTTAATACTCGTATTGTCACAGAAATGCCAATGAAAACTTGAATTAGTGGTGTATCTAAGATTTTAACTCAGTGAGGCAAATAATTTTTATTTTCATTTTCGATTGGGCCATTTATGCATTTTTCATATGATAAAATTGAAAATTATGTAACTATAAACTTACATGACAAAAATAATTTTTTTTTTCGTGTCAATGGGATCAATTGAGTATTGACCCACAAACAATGTGATAAATTAGCTCCTATTTCGAATTGGAGTAAAACCCTTTAAAAAGAATTAAGAGATTTACAAAAGAAAATAAAAGTTCCCGATGAATAATTTGATTGCAGTATTCAAACTTTAGCCATAATGTAATTAGAACAAATCAACTTACTAATCAACCAGGCTAAAATTTAAATATTGTATTTTATTCCCAAATTATACCAGGAAAATATTTGATCCCATGACAGCAAACTAATACACATGTCAACATTCCATTGGTACAGTTCTTGGCCTTCTCATTATATATGATGGTTTTATATACATAAAGTACTGAGGAATCCGATCCCTTCATTAGGACTTAGGGTGATAAGTTTTCTTTTTAATTTTTTAATTTTTGTTGTCTTTTTCTTTGGCCTATACCTTCTAGGATTTCTGTTTATGGTTTCATATATATATATATTAATTTGGATATATAATATATGTTCAAATTTAATCAATTATTATATTTAATTTATAACTATCCGATATTTCATTTATTTTTTTTAAAATTTATAAAATTAATTAATTTATAAGTGAATGCTTTTATATTTATAATTAGAAAAAAAAAATTCTAACGAAATATACTTTTTATACGAAATAAAAATTAAAACTAAAATCTCACTTGGTGAAATCCAAGCTCGTTAAGACCAACAAAGAGTTGGATAATTTAGCCCATTATCTATTTACAAGTACTTTTATTTGGTTTTCCTTCTCAAACATACCTAGTAAAACCAAACCAATCAATACAAATCATTTTCCCTCTTACATTAATTATTTTCCAAATCCTAGGGTTGAGTAAAAATTAGGGTTTAGTAAAGAAAAGTGGGAAGAGATTTTATTATTTTAAAGCTTAGGTCTTTGAGATTTCAAGTCCCGATGCCAACTAATAATGACATGACAAGGAAGAGACACTGTCCATCAATAGTGTAATGTAGTAAAAAATCAAAAATAAAAAATTACAATAATTTAGTTAATTAATTAATTAGTAGTATTTAATTATTTTTATTATTTTTACTAGGATTAAAAAATAATATATAGATTTAAATTGAGTATTAAATTACGTGATTAAAATTAAATTATCAAATTTGATTGGTTCTAATTTTATTAAAAAAAAATAAATTAAAAAAACAAATTAAATTATATTAAAAGTTTAAAAATAATAGATAAATAGAATTTAAATTTTACTTAAAAGTGACAGATAAAAAAGAATAGAGTGAGTAATTATTTATTATTCATGGAGAACTCTAGGTGAAGCCTTGATAAATAATAAAATAAAAAGTGTTCAAAATTGACGAGAATGCACAAGTTATTATCATAGCCATTAGATTCGATTTGCTTTTGCAGGAAACAGAAAAAAAAAAAATTTGGCCATTCTTATTTTTTTGTACCAAGCGTGTATATTATATACTAAGGAAGAATATTTGACAACTTGAATATCATGAAGGACTGCAAACTCACAACTCTTAAATAATAAATAATATTGTTAATCAATCTGCTGATCAGAAAAGATTGTGTTATGTCTTTTTTTTTTAATATAATTTTAAATGGAATATAAGACTTGCGGGTGTAACTGTAACTTCACTTACAATGAAAGATTGCATAAACTTGGGAACTAATATCATTGACAATAAGTAAAATTCAAGTTTATACCTTGATTTGCTATTTAGTCCAAAATTCTATTAAATAAATCATATACTACTTTTTATAATCAACTCATGTAAGTTCAAAGATTAAATTAGCATAAAAAAATTTGACATGTAAAGGGGTGAAGTTACATTATTATAATTCGGTACTCTTTAAATAGAAGTCACTTTTGAAGAAATTTTTTTTATTATATTTAAATTGTTATTTTATAAATTTTAATTAATTTTATCTTTATCAAAAGTGAGATAGTAATAAATTAGTAGGATAATACTTTATCTGTTTTTTTATTAGTTATTTTTATTATTTTTATTAAAATTAAGAAATAATAAATAAATTTAAATTTAAATTTAATATTAAATTAAGTGATTAAGACTAAATTATTAAATTTAATTGATTTTAATTTTATTAAAAAAATAAATTAAATTATATTAAAAATTTAAAAATAATATATAAATAAAATTTAAATTTTATTTAAAAATAATAAATAAAAAAATGAAGAAAGTAGTAAAATACTCGATGCATGACCCGTACGGATAAGACACTTAATTATTGAATGTGCGTGAGAATGAGGTAAAGCAAGATTTTCAGTTTTCTTGACCAAACAAAACTTGATTAAAGATCTTAAGCAGAGCTCTAATTTCAAGAGTTTAGTGAAAGGACAAAACTTAAATACTTAATTACAATAGCAATAAAGATAAATATAAAAGAATCCATAATGGGAGTTGGCAATGTCAGTTGCTAGCTAACACTAACTATAATTAAAACCCTAAAATACATACCCATTAAAATAAACAAAAGTGAGTTAAAGTAAATCGAAAATTCATAAATGTGGAGTGAGAAAAATTAATAAGGACTATTCTTAGTTAAAGGGCTAGCGTTTTTAATAATTTTACGGTAGCAGTGGCGGTGGTTAATCATCAACAGCTCTCTTTTTGATGCAAGCGTGGGTATAAATCCAGCACCTTTGCCTTTACTTTTCTCTTTCACTCTCTCTCTCCAAAATTAAACAGATTGATACCCATTTGTGAATTTTCTCTCTCAAGAACTGCATCAGTGGGTGTGTGTGGCAGTCAATAGAAGAGTGTGTGAGTTCAAAAAAGCAAGGAGGGATTGAAACAGAGCAGAGCCCAAAAATTCAATAAAGTTTTGTTTTTGAGTGGGAAAAAGGCTTGAAAGAAGAGCAGAGTTCCAAAAGTAGCACAGAATCTGAAATGGGTATCTTTCCCTTGCCACTTTTATCTGGGGTTTCTCTCTCTGCTGCTGCTCAACTCTGACTAGGGTTTTGAATGAGCTATTTATTGTCCTGAAATCAATTTTCTTTTGTTTGTTTATTTGACTGCTTCTGTTGTGACCTTTTTGAGCTTGCTTTGAACTTTCCTTTTCCCAGTTTTTATTTTGTCTTAGGGATATTTTCCTCTGTTGTAATTTTGGTCCAGTTGAACTTCACTTGCTGGGTTAGCTTTGGAAATAGTAGCAATTCAACTTCTTTTGATCTTTGGTTCATATTTTGGTACCTGGGGTTTCAATCACTGCATTGTTGGGTTTTAAACCCAGTTAACTGAAGTGGGTTTCCTGATAGCTATTTCTTTAGTGTGGATGGATTGAGCTTTCTAAGGAGTATGCTGGTGTCCCTCTGAATTGTGAAGTTCTTAATACTGTAAGTTCAAACTTTGTGGTTTCTATGAAGCTTGTTTTATACTCTATGATGTGAAATTTAACGAAAAAAGAATTCTATATTTATTTATTGTAGTAATTTCGCTCTGCTTCTTTAGGTCTAGGAGTAATCGTTTGAGCAACTAGGGCGCCTTGGGTGGTTGATTTGGTGTTAACTTCCTATAAATTGAAGAATTCTATCGACAGTTGCTGATAGCTCAAACTCAATTGTGAGAAGAAGCTAGCATACTGTTGGCTACTTATTCTTGTCAAGGAGAATTGGATATGGGTGACAAGGATAAACCAGAGCTGGAGAAGAGCGGTGATAACCCTCCAAACTACAATTCATCTGCTAGTATGCCCTCAGATTGGCGATTTGGCAGTGCCAGTATCGGTAATTCATCTTTGGGTTTGGTTCCTACTGATAGTCAGATGCCAGTCTGTAGAGGAGATATAATTGGGGCTTCTTCTTGTTCTTCTGCTTCTATGGTTGATTCATTTGGTCCAGGTCTTTGGGACCACCATTCAAATTCACAGAATTTGGGGTTTTGTGACATTAGTCTCCAAAATCATGCAAGCACAAACCCAATAGCAAATAGAAAAGGCGGTCCTGCCTCTTTCAGAACTGGTGTTGATAAACCACTGGATATGGGGTGGAATCCACCAAGCTCAATGCTAAAAGGCGGCATTTTCTTACCAAGTGCCCCCGGGATGCTCCCCCCTAACTTATCTCAGTTTCCTGCTGATTCTGCATTCATTGAACGTGCTGCTAGATTTTCTTGCTTCAATGGTGGCAATTTTAGTGATATGTTGAACCCTTTCGGAATTCCTGAGTCTGTGGGTCTTTTTTCTAGGGGTGGAGGTATGATGCAAGGGCCACAAGAGGTCTTTGCAGGTGATGGGCTGAAATCAATATCTGCGTCACAATGTCAGAAGAATGTTATTGATGTGGGTGAACCTTCTAAAGATTTTTCTTTGTCAGTTGCACATGTGGCTGCTGGGGAGAGCCCACTCAAGAATGAGAGAAAAAGTGATAGCCTTGTAAGATCCCATGATGAAGCAAAACAGGGTGTTGGTGGGTCTGGTAATGAGTCCGAGGAAGCTGAATTCAGTGGTGGTGGTGGTCAAGATGAGCCATCTACGTTGGACGTAAATGGAGGAGAATTGTCTGCCAAGAGCCTGGGCTCAAGGAAAAGGAAAAGGAACGGGCAGGTTGGAACCACTTTTGCACAATTTTTCCTTTCTTTTTTGGCACTTTGTTGTACTTTTTATCATGTAGACAGCTGCTTCTCCTGTGTTAGGATTCTGAGCTTGATCAGGCTAAAGGAAACAAGCAATCTGTTGAAGCTGCAAACGATAACCCTGAAGTTCAACAGAAGGGAGACCAAAACCCCACTTCAGGTCCTAGTAAGTCTGCTGGGAAACAAGCTAAACAAGGGTCTCAAGTTTCTGAGCAAAAAGAAGAATATATTCATGTCAGAGCTCGAAGAGGTCAGGCAACAAATAGTCACAGTCTTGCAGAAAGAGTAAGATTCTGTATAAAATATTTAGTCGATCTGAAGCAATTTTCATTTTAGTGTTAGGGCTGTAATTTGATTAATTATTGATACAGGTAAGAAGAGAAAAGATTAGTGAAAGAATGAAGTTTTTGCAAGACATTGTGCCTGGTTGTAGCAAGGTTGGTTTTTTCTTTTTTTGAATTGATAACTTCGGTTGTTGGGAAGTTGACTTTCTCTCCCATAATTTAAGCGCGGTTGCAGTACATAGTTTGAACATCAATTGATTTTGCAGGTCACGGGCAAGGCAGTAATGCTAGATGAGATTATCAACTATGTGCAATCATTGCAACGACAGGTTGAGGTATGCATGTGATTTTTTTCCCCTTTGCCTGAGTGATTCTTGATTAGTGCAGTGCAATAGTTCAGTTGTATCAACAGTTGTGTGTGTGTGTGTTTAATGTTTGGGCTGGATAACAGTGTGCTTCTTCTGTGATGATTGGCCCGTTTCGCTTGACTTGCTTGTATGGTTTCCTCACAAGATAAACATTTTATAGGATAAACAAGATAGTTTTGACTCTGGCACTTTTCCTTTTACTCTTTCAGATTTTAATCTCCAATTTGGAACTTGCATGTGCTATTGTTGACTTGAGATTACTGTTTCTCCTTTTTCAGTTTTTGTCAATGAAACTTGCAACAGTGAATCCAAGGCTGGACTTTAACATAGAAGCACTCCTCGCAAAAGATGTAAGTGAATGTGTAAATTGTATTCTTCTGAATATTTGGAGTTATTCTTACCAGAGTGCTAGCTTACGCATCAGTCATATGTAGATTTACTCAAGCTTGCACATGTCTCTGAACATCTTATCTGGTTCTTATAATGTATTGGGTTGTGTCTGTATGTGCAGACCCTTCATTCCCGAGCTGTTCCTTCATCTACTCTGGCATTTTCCCCTGAGATTCCTATGGCTTATCCCCCATTTAATGCATCTCCACAAGGATTAATTCAAGCTTCTTTTCCCGGAATGGAGAGCCATTCTGATGTACTTCGAAGAACTATTAGTTCCCAATTGACACCAATAACTGGAGGGTTTAAGGAGCCTACTCAGGTACTTCTTAAGTGACATTGTTTTTCTTTTTTTCTTTTTATTTTTATACTTCTTGATGAGGAATTTGCTTGCTTTGCTTGGCATTCTAAGATACTAGCATTTGGTCGTAGAAAAAATATGTTTGGTGTCAAAGACTTTACTTATTTGGATAATCTATTCCAATTCCATTGAATATGAAACTTTGATGCTGTGATGGGATGCAAAAGTAGCTTAAAATCCTTGGTTGCTACCATATCATTAAAAATAATAAGATTCTCATGTATGTTTCTGCTCTGTGTGACGAAAAAGTTCTGATGGATAATTCCTATTTGGTTGATATAAACAAATATGGGGCAGATAACCTTGTATGGCCAGAGTACCAATCAATGAAATTAGTTACTCCAATCAACCTAATGAATGTTTTTGTGTTAACTTCACCTCATTCAAATATGCTTACCAGCTACCGAATGCATGGGATGATGAGCTCCACAATGTTGTTCAGATGGGCTATGGAACCAGTGGTCCTCAAGATAGCCAAGATATAAATGGTATGGCTTGTTCATTCACCGAACTAACCTCCCTTATGCTATGATGGGACTGCTCAACGCAAAGTTGTGTGATCTTTATTGCAGGATCACTGCTACCAGGCCTTACGAAAGCTGAACTTTAATTATTCTGAGTTCTTTTAGTGGCACAAAGTATGCTTGCTCCAGTATTTGGGGGCAACACATGAGATTCTCTTCCAGGTATGGCGGCTGGTAAAGAAAGGGATGCTGCTGGCCCAGGTTCAAAGCTGGGAGGGGTCAGTTGCATCTTGAAAGCAAACTTTTGAGAGATTTAGAGGGACAGTTGCATAACCTAAAGCAGGGAGATGGCTTTTGGCATGAAGGTGGTTGTCAATTTTGATGCCACATCGATCTCCATGCTTCTATTGTGTGAACTTTGCAAACTAGATTCCTGGAAAAGCATAAAAGGTCTCTATCTTGCAATCGAATGCTTGAAGCGATAGAAGAAGGGATGCAAGAATGTATAGATTGATATTCCAAGGATCTCACCTCATGAATTATAGGCTGCTAGTGGGGAAAAGCTCATGTAATTTATCCAACGATGAACAAACAGGGTGGCATTTTGTTTACATGTCTCAATAGCATATATAGAAGCACTTTATGGATGGATACGTGATTTATTTTTATTGTGTATTAATGGCAGAAATAGAGCCGGTGAAGGTTGTGCTCTGTTTGGAGCATAATTGGATCTTTTATAGTTTAATTGGAAATTCCATAAGCTAAATTTTGTGGCTTTGTGAATTTCTGCTTGAATAATCCGACAAGTATCCAGGTTAGCAATAAAACCACAATTTCCAAACACGTTGATGATGTCGGACAAGACAGCCCCAAGTTGCCAATCCCAGATTTTTAGCAAAGGATACATCATAATAATTAAAGGATGGATTGGTAAAACCCAAGAAATCAATCTACTTCCACAATAGGGATGATTATGGGACAGAGAATTTCTGTCCCTAGTGGGAAACCGTCCATTTCACTATAGAAATTATCATGGGATGAGGAATTTTCGTAACCGATAGAAAACCATCTCGAATAGTGAGGGCGGTGGGAAACCACCTCGAATGGGGCGGAAAATTTTCCATGTGAGGGCGGGAATGGCTCGATCTGTTCCATGATCATCTCCATTCCGCTACTGTCAACAGCATAATGAGAAAGGAGGTTATGAGCTTCTAATATATATATATATATATATATATATATATATATATATATATATATATATATATATATATATATATATATATATATATATATTAAGGAGGATATTTATGATAATTTGGGCCAACAAAATGATGAAGTATACGTCTGAGCCCAGAGGAAATCAGATTCATTGACCTAAAGTCAAACATCATCCAATCCATGGTTACTTAAAACCAAAATAGATTAATGTGTATAGATTTTTTTAAGGGAAAATGCATTCAAAGATATCTAAACTTATTTCTTTTTTATAATTTAGTCCTTGTATTGAGTTCTTAAATTTTTATTTTAATATAATTAAATTTAAATAAATATTTAATTAAATAAAAGATAAGAATTGAAACTCTAAAAACTAAAAAAGTTGAGAATTTAAATGTATACTAAAACTAAAGTGAATATAAAATATATTAAAATATTTAAAAAAAAATATCACATTTACATGATAACCGTTTTTAGAATAGGATAGCAGCATATGAAATTTTTTTTTTGGTTATTCGATTTTATCCAATCCTAATAAAATGGATTAAGATAGTTAATAAATGAGTTCCCAATGTATTTTACTATTTGTGACGGGGATAGAGTTAGGGATGATCGCGGGGCGGGGGCAGGGAGTGCCTCCCCACCTACTGCCTCGAGTAAGGGCGAGGCGGGGGAAGGGCAGGGACCGATAGTATTTCGGAAGAAAAATTTCTTCCGTCCCCATCCCGACATAAAAAATATTTTTATTTTTATAAAAAAATTAATTATAACTAAAATATAATATTTAATAATTAATTATAATTGAAATATAATATTTAATAATTAAAAATATAAATTCAATTACAAATCAAACTAATATAAATTTTAACGATTTCCCATAAATTTAGTATGGGGATGGGGTAATATAAATTTTACCCTTGATGGTTTCCCATAAATTTCAGGAGAAGAATTCGGGTAATATAAATTTTAACGATTAATAAAAATAAAATTAAATATAATTTAAAACTAAATTATATAAATATAATTAAATTTAGTAATTAAATTTCGGGGTGGAAAAATTTCGGGATGGGGACCACAATTCCTGTCCCCGCCCCGAATTCTAAATCGGAGAATACTTTTCCCCCGTCCCTGTCCCCACGGGAGAATTTTTCGGGGATTCTCCACCCCATTCGGGGCGGTTTCCCACTGGGGGCGGGGAATCATCTCTAGATAGAGTTCGATTTTAACCTTTTGGGTACCTATTATCTAAACTTGAGTATAAAAAATGTAAATTTTTTTTTATTTTTTAATATATATTGATTTTATTATAATTTATTTCAATGTTTATAGATGTAGTTTGATTATAAATTTATTGTTTGTATTTTCTTTTAATTTTGTATTAATTTCATGTTTATTATTGAAAGAATTGTTGATAAATAGGTATTTAAATGTATATTGGGTAATATGTGGGTATTAATAATTGAATTTTGAATGGCTATGAATAATCTAATGTTAATTTTAAATGGATATGAGTAGTTTAGATATTTTAACTATTAAACGGATCCGAGTATATGTATGATAATTTTCATAGTTATCCTGTCCGTTGTAAATTCTAACGGATCTCTTTTAATCAATGTTTTTAAAATCGGACTGAACTAACCGGTAAGACTGATTTAACCGCAAAATAATATCTAATCCGGCTTGTTTTAATATATAAAATCGGATGGAATTGAAAAAGAATTGGTAAAGAATCAAGCTGAACTAGGAAGAAAATCAGATTGAACTTGGAAAAATCAATTTTATCCAAAATGTCCATATAATATTTTTTTTTGCAGAAAAAATAAAATAAAAATATAAATACAAAATAATTGAAATTTATACAATTTTAATGAAACTTTTATGAATAAAATAAAAAATATAATTTATATTTGATAAATTTTTAAATATTTTTATTAATTTTTGTTATAAATATTGAATGGCTTTAAATAATATCCTATGAATATGTTTTTTTATACAGTGATATTTTCATAACATTTACATAAAATTTTAAAAATAATATTATTTGAAAAAAAAAGACCCCATTGAATCTAGTTCCAGCCACTTTCCCTTTAGGCTTTGGTCCGTTTTCCATAACATTTTTTTTTTCTTGGGTAAAAACAGAGATGAGCAAAGCTCACGAAACAAAAACTGACGAGAATGTAACAACTGACGAGAATGAGTTACACCATGACATTCCTTTGAGTAGTACTAAAGCTATCAGAATTTATGTCACTATTTCTTAGCGTTTTGCGTTTGTTTCCGTAAAACGACTTCCCGACCACTTTGTTTCCCGCCAAAATTAATAGCAGAAACAGAATGGCCTCTTCTGCAAATTACTATTCCTCTTTACTAAAACTCTGCTGTGAAACGCCAAATCAGAAGCAGGCCAAGAAGCTCCATTGCCACATAATTAAGATCCTCATAAATCCAGAAACTTTGTTGTACAACAACCTAATAAACACATACAGCAAACTGGGCAACTTAAACTATGCACACCACATATTCGAGAATATGCCGCGACCAAATCTTTTCTCATGGAATGCTATCCTTTCTGCTTATTCGAAATCTGGGCATCTCTCAAAAATGCAAGAGATCTTTGATCTCATGCCTAACCGAGATGGGGTCTCTTGGAATTCTCTTATTTCAGGGTATGTGTTATGTGGTTCGGTTAGTGAGGCTGTTAAGTCTTATAATGCCATGTTGAAAGATAGAGTTACTAATTTGAATAGGATTACACTTTCGACCATGCTTGGGTTGGCTCTGAGTCAAGGGTGTCTTGTTTTGGGGAAGAAGATTCATGGGCAAGTAATGAAATTTGGGTTTGGAGATTATGTTTTTGTGGGTAGTCCTTTAGTGGATATGTATGCTAAATTGGGTCTAGTTTATGAGGCCAAACAGGTTTTTGAAGAGATGCCGGAGAGAAATGTAGTGATGTATAACACAATGATCACAGGGTTTTTGCGATGTGGAATGGTGGAGGATTCAAAGCTGTTGTTTCATAGTATGAAAAAGATTCAATTTCATGGACTACAATGATTACAGGGCTCATACAAAATGGATTGGAAAGAGAGGCTATTGATTTGTTTAGACAGATGGGACTAGGAGGATTGTCTATGGATCAGTATTCATTTGGCAGTGTGTTGACTGCTTGCGCAGGCCTAATTGCTTTAAAAGAGGGTAAACAAGTACATGCATTTATAATTAGGAGTGATTATACGAATAATGTCTTTGTGGGTAGCGCACTTGTTGACATGTACTCGAAATGCAAACTTGTACAATATGCTGAAGCAGTTTTCAAGAGAATGACACATAGAAATGTTGTATCATGGACTGCAATGTTAGTGGGTTATGGCCAGAATGGCTTCAGTGAAGAGGCGGTTAGAATATTCTGTGACATGCAAAGAAATGGGATTGAGCCGGACTATTTTACTCTAGGAAGTGTAATAAGCTCATGTGAGAACCTAGCTAGCTTAGAAGAGGGTGCTCAGTTTCATTGCCTAGCCTTAATTACTGGCTTGATTTCTTTTATAACAGTCTCCAATGCACTTGTTACTTTGTATGGTAAATGTGGAAGCATAGATGATTCAAATCTCTTGTTCAACGAGATGAATTCTAGAGATGAAGTCTCATGGACAGCATTGGTTACAGGATATGCACAATTTGGAAAAGCCCATGAGACAATAGAACTGTTTGAAAAAATGCTGGCCAATTGTATGAAACCTGATGCCGTAACATTCATAGGGGTTATCTCAGCCTGCAGTAGAGCAGGATTGGTGGAAAGAGGACAGCAATATTTTGAGTCAATGTTACAAGAACATGGAATAAACCCTGGTCCTGATCACTATACTTGCATGATTGACCTTTTCAGTCGAGCTGGAAAGTTAGTAAAAGCCAAAAATTTTATTAATAAGATGCCTTTTCCTCCTGATGCAATAGGTTGGTCCACTTTACTGAGCTCATGCAGGTTTTATGGTAACATGGAAATTGGAAAATGGGCAGGTCAGTCTCTTCTAGAACTAGAGCCCCAGAATCCTGCTGGTTATATCCTGCTTTCAAGCATATATGCTACAAAAGGAAAATGGAATGATGTAGCCCAACTCAGAAAAGGAATGAGAGAAAAGGGAGCTCGAAAGGAACCAGGATATAGTTGGATCAAATATAAGAACAAAGTTCACATTTTCTCCGCTGATGACCTGTCAAGTCCATTTTATGATCAGATAAAAGCTAAACTAGATAAATTGAATGAGAAAATGATAGAGGAGGGATATGTGCCAGATTCTAGTTCAATTCTTCATGATGTTGAGGAGTCGGAGAAGATTAAGATGCTTAACTGCCACAGTGAGAAGCTTGCAATTGCTTTTGGGTTGATATTTATTCCAAGTAGCCTTCCCATACGAGTAGTTAAAAATCTGAGGGTATGCGTGGACTGTCACAATGCTACTAAATATATTTCTAAGATAACTCAGAGAGAAATACTTGTTAGAGATGCTGTTCGCTTTCATTTGTTCAAAGGTGGAACATGTTCATGTGGAGATTTCTGGTGATGTGGTTCTCCTACTTTCTAAAGATGTGGAGGATGTTAAAAATCTGATATTACTTAGGACCAAGATATATAATTTGATGGGCAGAAAGGAGATTGCTAGCATGGCATATCTTGGTGCACCTCTATGTTTTATTATTTTTTCTTGATCAATGAATCTTGAAATATCTTCTTAATTTTGATAGAAAATTCAATTTGTGTATCTCCTTCATTCCTCTTTAAGAAATTGACATGTACGTTGGCAATTCAGCATTTTGCATATTTATCAATGTTGTTCATGCTTCTTCTCTGATAATAGGTTTCTATCTCTAATTTATTCATTGATAACTTGCAGATACTTAAATAAAGATATATCTATTTTAAAGCGCATGCATGTCTGATGGCAGAGAAGGGCATAGTTCATTGACTTGGATATGGATGCTTTTGGCAGCTGTAGGCATTGGTTTTTATCATCTTAAAGTGTTCGGACCAACACCAGTGTAAGAAAAGGTATATTTACTCGTACCTTTATAAAAAAAAGAAAAGTATCTAATTATTGTTAATCATTCTTAAGATATTCCCTTGAGTACTCGCAAATTATCAAACTATGTGATTCAATCAACAAATATATACTGTTTCAGTGCAAAAAAAAGAAAAGAAAAAAAGAAAAAAAAGACTCTGAATTGTTACTGGAAACATTACATAATTTAGAAGAAAAGCCATTCAAGGTGGTAAATAGAACATTTATCATCAAAGAATCATGAAACTTGAGCACCTGATGCACTAACCAGGTGGTAGACGAATTGCATCCTAGACTGGAATCCTGGCATAATTGATTTTACCTATCAATGAAGGAGATCACAAAAATAACGGAACATTTTGTCTATCTTGCAATTTTACTAGAAATATATAAAAGATGAATTAGAAGAACACATGGATGATTACTACAAGCTTCTTTTATTCCTGTGTTGTTTTGGTGGACGACTCCTGACTATACTGCTGGTTCTGCATGAGATTGAAGACAAGTAGTTCAAAGTGAATGCATACTGGATAACAGCTAAATATTGAATTAAGGAAGCTGACTAGAATTACCTGTAACTTGCTACAGATCTCAATCACTTCAGCTAAAGGTGCCCAGTCGCCAAAATTCCTTTCGATGAATTGGTAAGCAACACCGCTTTTTCCTCTGCCAAGTATAAAAAGTCCTCCTTTAATTTCTCCTTCTCCTTTGAAGTTTGACTTTATTCCCGTCGCTTTTGCACGCTTGTAGTTTTCAAGAGCTCGTGGGTTGAATACAAATCCTGATATGAACTTGTCCTTTAGTAGTTGCCCACCACCAAGGGCCTTGAAGAAGTCCATATCCCGATCATAGAGTACAACTCCACCCCAGTATCGAGGCCAAAAGTCTTTTACCTGCATGATAAAAATAGCAATAGTGCATCAAACAAAGAGAGCTACTGACAAAGAAGTGTCTCACCCAGTGGCAAAAAATTGAAATTCGCTGGAAACCTCTGACTCTATATATTCATGGAGTACCGCAACTAGTTGAACTCCTAATGCATCAAATATGGGTTTTCTGGCATACAGCTGGTGAGCTTCAGCTCTGCACATGATGCACCTATTTTGACATTGAAGGCACGCAAACAAAAATGATGTCAATTCTTCACAATTTAGTTGAATAGCTGTCAAAATCAAAAATTGATTTATGGGTGTTCACTGAATGCAAGACATTACGGTCTTCATTCTGTGTATATTTTTTTTAAGGTTCTTGAACATATGAATCGCCACCATATCTTAGTGTAGCGTGCATCAACTTTCTATAAACTCTTATGATTGCATTTGTGTAAAGAATGCCTCTGACAAAAACATTTATCTATTGAAAGCAATGTTGGGATTTGGGATTGGAGTGTTTACCCAGGACGTCTGATGCAGAGAAGCACAACTGGTTTATCTCTCCACAATTCTGAGGCTTTCATTGGGGGTGCCCTGGTTTTCACCAAGCGTTCCATCCCAATCTTGTACTCAGGAGTTAATTTTTCAATTGATATGTTTTGAATAAAAGAATAAGGGGCAACTTCATCAACCACAGGAGGAGGCTGTACACAGCCGCATGCTCGAGCTTCAGCTGGCCCAGCAGCAACAATTCCTTTAAAAACATACCCATCTTTAATCTTAAAATCAGCCAGTGATTCTTCGAGTGATCTATCAGACTTCATGCTGAGTCTAGTAGGAGATTTTGATACACTTGTCTTATATTTCGAGTTGGCAGATCCAAAACTCTTGAAAATGCTTTCATTTCGAGATTGTTTGCTAGTCATTTTCCTTGCAGGGTGAGCATATGATTGGGGCAAAGGTTCATTACATGAACTGGTTCTGTCTGTGAAACGGGCAATATGACCTCTCTTCAGTCCAAACTGGGTCGAGAGTTCTCCTGTGCTTGAGCTTAGAAGCTCAGGTAAAGATTTCCCGGATTCTTCAAGCTTATCTCCATACTGCATTAGAGCACGATCGTGCAGGTATGATCTTATCTCCAGTGCAGCCTAGAGTATGATAAAGACAAGCTTATAACTCAAGTAATTGTAATATTGTATGATTAAACGTTATGGAATTTAATGCATAATTATCTTTTACAAACAAATTTGGAAAATTAATTCTGACCAACCTTTTGCCTCTGTGTCATTCCGATTGCATCCATATCCTCTGCATTCATAATTTTTAAGGTCGGTACATCATCCCAACCATCTTCCAATAACTTTGGAAGCATCTCCTTCAAAGCTCCATTCCCTACAAATTCATCTATAGAAAAGGAAGCCATAATCTTTATGCAATGTGCAAAATCTTGTTGCAGAGGTCTTGGGTGAAGTATAGAAACTTTATAAATGCTGTTAGGCCAACCACTCAGAAATGAAAAAGATCTCGCGTATAGATGCACAAATGTGAAAATTTATATGCAATGATGGTGAGCAAACATGGATTGGCTTGACTCCGTCTTAATATGAGCCTCCACAGCATTGAGATTACAAAAAAAAAAAAATAAAATAAAATAAAAAGTTTCCAAGATATTTATTACAGTTATTTTTAGTTGTTCATACCTTGTTGATTAAAAAAAAGATTGATGTTTGTTTAATAAATAATTCATATGTGGAACCAAGTTTGTAAATGATATGAAAAACTAATATCAGATGAAGAATGTTAGCTAAAATCCAAAAGCTACATACAATGCCAATACTAATATTTCCTTGGAGTTGGTTAAGAGATTCAAACAAACATTGAGAAATAACAAGGCTTCAAATATTATATATATTATATATAAAGAAAATGAAAGAAAGGATCAAGGCAAGCAATAGCCAGAGGGCTTAAATTAAAATATTGATGAATGTAAATGATGGTTGCTAACTTGCTGATTACAAAGGTAGAAATATATTATTGCCGGCCAAAAGTTTTTCTATAATTTTATTATGCAAGTTGCCTAGGCATTATCATTATTGTCCACATGGTCCAATGCCGTATGATGTCCTATAAGAGACGGCATATCTCTCATCTCTATTGATTTTGCAGAAAATTCCAAGTTGATAATTTCCCTTTCAATAGGTCTACTATCTCTGTTCCTAATTTGTTCAGGTTCTTATTATACATTTTTCCCTGAAAATATAAACAATGGCTTCTGTGGTTGAAACTTGTTCCTGTTCTGTGGAAAATAAATAAAAATTTAATTTTGACACAAACTAGAGTATAACTTTCATTTTATCTCCGTTTTGCACACTTCCATCCCAAAATACCCTTCTTATTTATTTTTTTTTTAATTTTTTTACCAGTAATGTGTAATTGCCACCATAACATTCCTTGGAGCAGAAATTAGTGGATCCAACTCTAAAGTGATTCACAACTCTTCAATTTTAACTTAAAAAGGAACCATACAGTTTATGGGACATGTTTGCTGTAATGAGATCAGATTTTTGCTTCCCCTCACTTAACAGCTGTAGCAGAAGCAAATCTACAATTCTATGTAGCATAAACAGAACTATGAAAATTTGGCATTTTGTTCAAAAGCCTCAGGATCTTCTCAGCCATTTGCCTTGTATTTCCATTGCCATGATGAAATGCATCTATTAAAGTTGCAGGCAACAATCTATCCTGTGATATATCTGAAGCAGACTTATCCCCACCTTTCACCAGGAATCTCTCAATAACCCAAAAGGCTTTTTTCCACAAACCGTCTTCTTTGTGCTCCTTTACCACATTCAGGATGTGCTGTATGGCATTCACCTCGCTCAAAATGCTAACACTCTTGTCCACATCAACCTTCTCATCTAACAAAGTGCATACGGCTGATAATGCGGCATCAACAACTTGTGCATTCTCATGGTCCAAACATGATAATAACCTCTCCACTGCCTTTGCGTCCACCAAACAGAATGTATCTTGGGAAGAACAAGCCCCTCTATGAATTGGACATAATGGTGTCTTCCTCTTCTTCTTCGAACCAAAAGATAGGAACTTGTGCAAGTTTCTCTTCCAGGAGCTAGTTCTCTTCATTTGCGGCAGTATTGATAAATTTATTGATTCTGAAGAGAGATTTTCCAAGCCAATTGCTGATAACCTCTGAACTTCATCATTTGATGTTTTCATAAGCAACTCTGTGAATACCGCTGTGAAGTTGTAGTTTCTTGCTAAAGATAGCAATTCAGGATGATAAAGTGTTGTCGTGAATCTGACCAGAATGCCAACTAGACCTTCTAAGAAAGGAATTCCATACCTGCTTGTTCTCATTCCACTTATTTGGATTTGATCTATCATCTGTAGGATTTTAGGTACTGTATTCCTTTTCATAAGAGCCAGATTTAGTGTTAGGTTCTGGTGTGGAAGCTTAGCTAGAAATTTTGCTGAAATGGCCTGCCGTTCTGTGATTTCTGGGGTTGTATGGCCCAAGATTAAGTTTTCAGGCTGACCTCTTATTTTACATAGTCCCTCTACTATTGTGTGTCCCATGTCAGCTGACAGTTCAATGAGTAACTTGATAGCTACAACCCCAAGTTGCTCATGAGGGTTATTGATGAGCTCGATCAAGGTGTAGCTTGCTTCAATCTGTTTCACTACTGAAACGATAGTGTCCATGGATTTGGGGAACTTGGTAAGGCACAGAAGAATTCTAATGAAGTTGATGTTGAGTTCATCAGGAGTCGAGTTCTTGAGCATGTAGATGATGTTGGACAGGATATAGTCTGAAGATAGTTTATGTCCGTGGCTGTTCACTTCCAGATTCTCAAGCTCAATCCCAGTCTCCATGATATTTGCAAGAATTGCAGCAGCTTCATTTTTTGAGTTCATAGGTTCACCATAGATTCTCCGATTGAAAAGCTCTTCAGCCATGATCTGTACGATTCCTGATTTTACTAATATTTTGGCATTTGGAGAATAAGATGAAATTTGTGCTAGAGCTTTAAATGCTGAACTTCTGCTCAAAGTGCCCCCCCTGTGAACCATTTGGATGAGAGCTGGAGAAGCCCTCTCAGCCACATAGATCTTGCTGTCTTTTCTAATGGCAATTTCCCCAAGATAGCTTGCCATTTCTGTCTGCATCTCCTCAGAACCTGTTTATATGTCACATTTTGATCAACATAGTTCTGATACTAAGAGCAGATACATTTCTTTTTATAAGAAAAAAACTATTTTGCTGGTACCATTTTCAAGGCAATGTTACCTTGAGTGAGATGATTTAGAAGGGGTTCTAAAAGTCCATTTTCCGCCATGTGTTTGATATTTTCAGGATACCGCTCTAGGTTCCTTAAGATTTTTTCTGCCTTTTGTGAAGAAAAAGCATCCATAGATTGACTGTATTTGATTCTGATCAGCATTAGAATTCCCCCAGGAACTGACCCAATTTTCTGATTTAACGATTCGGACATTGAGAGGTCATGTAGTAGAAGCAATGATGCTTGTCTTATCACCTGGCTGTCACTTGATAGCATCTTGATCACTGTTGATATATCCAACATTTCAGTGATTATTTCCTGCAGAAACAAAAGCCATCAACAATTGATACACAACTTCAGCAAACCGTTTCTGTAAATTGAAGAAAAGAGTTGAACCTTGCCCTCGTCGTCATCTTCTGCCAATTGTCGTAGTAATTCTAATGCAGCGCATCTAACATCTCGATCTCTATACTCAAGAAACTTAACAAGCAATGGTAGTACTCCAGCATCGCGAACTTGAATCTTATTAGACTTGTTCCTTGCACAGATTCCTTGCAGATCTCTTATTGCTTCAAATACCATACTGCTTGAACTCACAAGAGTTAAAGCTGCACGAGCAACCTTGATCTTTGCAGCCTCATTTCTTGCTACCCACTCCTCTATTGTAGTCTTGAGGGCTATATTAGTTCTTAAAGTTGTACTCATCAGCTTCTGTCCTGTGGTTGGGCAGAAAATTTCCTCCGAGTTCTGGATCTCTTCAAACCAGTCTGTGATTGCAGTTCGTTCATATGTCACTCCACTTTCTATGGTCACTGGATCTTCCATGACCTGCTTTGTTAATGGACAGTAGAAGGCTTCATATAGAGGTTCTGCATACTCCATATTTTGTAGCATTGCTGGTGTTTGGTTATTGTATTTACTTTTGCTGTTAGTGCTTTTGTTTTTCAGAAATTCAATCAATCTTGACGTGCTGAAGACCTGAGAATTATCTGTGGAAACTTCAACATCTATAGAATACAGATCTGATTCTGATTTAGCCAGTTCTTCATTCTTCCTGTCTTTAGAGAAGGACTTCTGATTTTCAGTCTGGAACTCGAGAGTTCTGACTCCGAATTGCGCACATTGCATTTCATTTGCAAGAGACCGAATTGCGACTTCTACATATTCTTGATTCTGAAATGCTGCTAAAGGAATCAAACTCAAGCATTGTGCTGTGTGCTTTATTACCTTTTCCAGTTGTTGTATTGTGCTTTTCAGTTCATGACCATACTCTGAGTTGTTGCCTCTTCGGCATTCGTTTACAAGATCCTTCACCTCACTAATGAAATTGGAAAGAGATACTAGGATGTCCATAGCATTTTCTGGGGTGTTCTCTACTTCCTGCAACTCCATTATTGGTGGGGAAGCTCGGTAAAGGAAGCATCCGATTTCAAGAAATGTCTCTTGCTCTACTGTTATGCATGATACAGTTTCTATTATCTCTGAAATTGAAGCCAGCAGTGGTTCAACGACACTGTTTATTGAAGTTCTACCTTCTATGAGCTGATGAACAGATAAGATACATTTTCAGTTTTGATTTTTTATGTTTAAATTTGATTTTGATTTTATTGTTTCATATTCATATTTTTAAGGTATAATTTTAATTATATTTGTTATAAATTTTACTATAAATATGTGAATAAATTTATGATGGCCAAGTTTTTGAGCTGTAAAGTTCTCTATTTCTACATTTTTTTCTCTTAAATAAAACAAAAACCAATAGTTTGTTATCAGAACCTTCTTTCTTGATGATTAAAAAATACACCCACAAAAATCTACATATGGAAAGGCAAATGATGGAACAAACTTTCAAATTTGAACGATACAAATGGCAATACATCTTAAAACTTTGGATTTTTGGGATGCAGTAGAAGAAGATTATGAAGTTTCTCCACTAAAAGCCAATGTAACAGTACCTCAAATAAAAAAAAAAGGCAAATAAAGCTAAAGCCAAACATGCTTATATTCATCAGCTCTGTCGCATTCAATTCTTTCCATTATTTTACAACTCGAATCTGCTATAGAAATTTGAAAATATCTTTAAAAAAATATCAAGGAAATGAGAGAGCAAAATGCATGCGAGATGCAAGAAATGAAAGAGTCCGAGACAATCAAAATATATGTTGACAAGTTTCTTAGCATAGTCACAGGATGATATTACTTGAACTTTTAAATACATTGCAGGCTTTTGATCAAAGAAAATTCATGAGAGAAAAAGGTAGTGTAGGAGTTTTTCAAGCAATGTCAATAAAGAAAAAAAAAATAATGGGGGAAACAATTCTGTTTGTCCCCACTGCAAGAAGATAATCCATCCACAATACAAGTGTTGGCGGATATCAAATGAAACAAATATGATCAAATGGGTCATATAGAGAGAGCATGCAAAAATAAATAAAAAAATAAAACTAAATTTGTAATGAATGAAAAACAGGGGGAGGATTACTTATTTAAAAAAATGCCCATGAAATAAAAAGAATTTATATATATATATATATATATATATATATATATATATATATATATATACCCTACAAAAAAAATTCTATGTTCGTATCTCCACAACTATGGCCCATAAAATATTAATATGCCCCATAAACATGAACAATGGAAATGCAAATGTAATTTAAATCATGTCATTTGCAGCAATTGACTAAAAGAGGAATATTAACAATGATTCTATTGGAAATAAATAAAAATTAAATCAAAGATTGAAGTGAGAGAGTTAGAATTTTTTTATGTTTAAATTTTATTTTGATTTTATTATTTTATATTCATATTTTTAGGAATAATTTTGATTACGTTTGTTATATATAAATTGTAGGAATAAATTTAATGATGGCCAAGTTTTTGAGTTTTAAAATTCTCTATTTCTACTTTTGTTTTCTCCTACAAAAATTAAAAAAAAAAAACCAACAAGTTTGATTGTGCTTCAAAAATTTCTCCAAGATTAAACATAGCTAGTCAAGTTTTATTTAGAAGCAGAATGATCGATTAATTTCTGGAAGCAAATCAAGCAAATGATATCGATCGATCATTCTTCGCTAACCAAGGGCTAATTATACTCTTCTCGAACATCAAACCGTAAGTTTTTGTCATGCTAAAGATAGAAAAGATTACAAGCAAACCTTTCTTCAGCCTATTGAATCTCTAATCTAACAAAGTAGCTCAAACATACTAGCATATGCCAATGAAAATTTCACGTGCTCATGATTTAATTTTTGAGAGAAAGAATACATGAAAGAGCTCGTACCGACATTTAACTGAAGCTGCTGCTGCTGCTGCTGCTAACTTTCTTCAACGTCAATCTTCTAAAATTCTGCAAAAACCAACTTACTCTGCTTGGAGAAGACTGAAACATGTAAACGATTAGCCTTGGAGCTTTTATCATATATTAGTCTTTGTGAAAGAGATTGCATACCAGCAATTCTGTAGTTTGACGCTGAAATATATCTGTCAAAAGTAAACTAATAACATCTAAATAAGTAGACCAAGTCCAGATGCCATACTATAGAAATCTTGAAAACTTGGTTATGGTTTAGTTTAAGGTTACTTTCTGGTTTTCACTAGTCAATTTTAAGAGTTTTAGCCTCTTAATTATGGGGTTAATTACATTTATGGTCATTGAATTTTGTTATTTATAATCAAATGGATATAATAAAATAATTTATATTACAAAAATCATCAAACTTTTATTTTATTTCAATCAAAGTAAAAATGATTTAAAAATCAATTTTGTATACCACCGAAATGATAATTAAGCATACTTTATATGATTATCATGTAATTTTGAAATCAATTAATATTACAAATAGATCCTGATTAATTTTTTTTTTGTATTGTATACATGTAATCTTTACATATTTACATGATAATATGACTTTATTTTCATCTGGTGGTTCAACTTGTAAAGTTAATTAGTACCGAAATGACATAATAATCATAAATGACGGATTTTGACAATTTAATTATAAATTCTAAAATTTGATGACCATGGTTGTAATTAACCCCTCAATTATGAGTATACTATATTTGTTTTATTTCCTTTACTTAATTACAGTGTAATTAAATCAGCTTTCTTTTCTATGCTTCTAGGCCGTAGTCATTTTCTCAGCACTATGCATACTGAATGAATAATTTTGCTTGATTTAAAACAAATTACCAATACTTGACCAGTTCATTGTATTAAAGAACAAGAAAACCTTAACTGTCATTCTAAGACTGTGTCTTACCCATTATGAGTGGTTAGATTATTAAACCTACTTAGTTTACCAAACTTGCTAGTATATTACTTTTAAGTTAAATCATGTTAAAATCAATATGATGCAAGTCAATAATTTATTTTTTATCCTCTTGGTGATGGCAACTAAAGCACTGAATTCGTCAACATGGGATATTTTACACAGCACACATTGTTTTTTACCATTAGGGGAAAGCTTTAGAGGAAATTAAGTTTAAAAATATTTATATGGTCTGAACCTGTACACAGTTTCCGGTTCAATCGCCTCATAATTTTTATAAAGGCTGGTTCGGTTTGAGCTGATAAAAAGCTTACAAATTTTAGAGCGGCTTTGGAATTTGTTATGTAAGGCTGTAAGCAATAAGCAAAAATGTTATGAGCTTTTTTTTTTTCTAGATTAAAATTCTTAAATATTTATTTTGTGTGAGTATTTTAATCTAGAATATAGTAAATGTTTTTTTTTTTTTTAACTTTTGATAATTGAATTTGCAATGTATTGTAAATTTATAAATAAAATTTACGAAATGTTTACATAATACGTGGGCTGAGCTGGGCCGGCCTTGATGTCTTCTTGGAGGCTTAAATTGCAACTTCTTTTCTAACTATCTCACAAATAATTAATTAAACCTAACTTATTCTGCAATGGACCTGCAGATAATTCTTAGTTTTTAGCCTAATGGCATATTATGGATACATGTATAACTGGCTCTCTTCTTCAAGAAGAGAAATGGCCTTTTTCATAGCAACATATGATTCATCTTTGACCTAAATTATCAATCAGTTGCAGTCTCAGACCACAGCTTTTAAGATAAGTATTACATGAAAAGTAACAAAAAGACAAAACCCGGAAACTAAATACTCATGTCTTGTGCTACCTAATTGAACTGTTCAGGATATTATTATTTTCATGACACAGATAACAACATTCTTTTAGGAAGGAGATAAAAACGCCCTTGTCCTTTGAAACATCAAAGAGCTGCTTCCTGGCTAAGTTGATAAGAATGCTAGCACTGCATCACTGTTTTTCCCTACCCAATACAAAATAGTTCCAATCTTTTCTCTCAAAACAGAAAATTAACAAGAAGGAAATATGGGGATTGACAAGAAAAAGATGAAGAAAACAAGGCCAACCCATGAACACATCCACCAAGGATCACCTTTACTCCCCAAAAAACAAGGGGATGGGCAGGAAATTCGAGAATTTGATGGAGCTTCATTTGTTGGTGCAGTATTTAATCTTTCAACTACCGTTATTGGAGCTGGAATCATGGCACTGCCTGCAACAATGAAGGTGCTGGGACTTGGGCTTGGGATTGGTATGATAGTGTTTGTTGCTGTCCTCACAGAGCGTTCTATTAGGATTTTGTTGAGATATGGCAAGGCTGGGAAGATGGAGTCTTATGGTGGAGTCATGGGTGATGCCTTTAGCAATGGCGGGAAGAGATTACTTCAGATTTGTGTGTTGCTTAACAACATTGGGGTCCTCATTGTCTACATGATTATAATTGGTATGTATATGCAACAAGTTCTATGTATGAATTTCGAGAAATTTTTAAATTAGCAACAAATGAGTTTTCAAATTGTTGCAATTGAATACTCGAACTGTCAGCAGCAAGAGCAGATATAACGACTGTCAATGCATGCCTTAGATCAATAGCATCAATTTAAATATATAAATGCCAAAGTTTTCTATTTTCATAGGTCAGGTTATGGGCTTTATTTATATTTATTAATTCCATGAGCTTGTTTATAGGACGAATTTCTATGTAATTTTATGTCCTTTCATCAAGAACTAATTAAAATTCTGCTGCTATCTAGAACTTAATTAGGAGATTGGGCTGATTTCAGCGAAAACAAATGGGGGTAATTACTCATTGCTTACAACTTCATCTCATTGACTAGGTGATGTGATGTCGGGAACATCTTCAAGTGGAGTTCATCATGCTGGTATATTGGAACAGTGGTTTGGAAACCACTGGTGGAGTGGCCGTACTGCTGTTCTTCTTTTTGTGACAATTGCTGTGTTTGCTCCACTGGCATGCTTCAAAAGGATAGGTCCGTCCCCATCCATGTTTCTATGAACTGCTTAGCTTTCAACCTCTATGTTAAAGATAATTGATGCTTTTCTGATGCTTGCAGATTCACTGAAATATACATCTGCCTTGGCAATTGCACTAGCAGTTGTTTTTCTGGTTATCACTGCTGGAATCACAGTGTTCAAATTGGCTAATGGGAGTATTGGGATGCCTAGGTTGCTTCCTGATCTTACTGATATCACATCATTCTGGAACCTCTTCACTGTTGTCCCCATTCTCGTGACAGCATTTATCTGCCATTTCAATGGTAGTTAGTGCTCTCATTTTCATATTCTTGAATAGTTTCTAATTTAATGTGGTTTATCGGAGTAGTAATCCGGTGCACGTGCGCATGCAGTGCTTGCTCATCTGGACCGTTGGATCTCGAGCGTCCTGGCAGCCGGATACGTGCGTGCACCAAATCGCATCTCAATTTACCCCCATTAACTTGATGTTGCACTTTATGCAGTTCATACTATTGAAAATGAACTTGAAGACCCTTCAATGATGCAGCCAGTTGTGTGGACTTCATTAGCTCTGTGCTCTACTGTCTATATATTGACAAGCTTCTTTGGATTCCTTCTATTTGGGAACTCAACTTTAGATGATGTTTTGGCCAACTTTGACACTAATCTCGGTGTCCCTTATGGTCATGTGCTCAATGACATTGTTCGTATCAGCTATGCTCTCCACCTTATGCTTGTTTTCCCAGTTGTCTTTTATCCGATGCGCCTAAATACCGATGGCCTTCTTTTTCCATCAGCAAGGCCTTTGGTTTTAGATAACTTTAGGTTTACATTGATGAGCATATTACTCATTTCTGTCATCTTCTTGGGTGCAAATTTCATACCCAGTATCTGGATTGCTTTCCAGTTCACTGGAGCAACCTCATCAGTCTTCCTTGGATTCATATTCCCAGCTGCCATTGCTCTTAAGTAAGTTGTTTTCTGATACTGCATTACCTGCCATTGCTCTTAAGTAAGTTGTTTTCTGATACTGCATTACCAGGCTTTTTATCTTAGGGCCCAAGACGCACCTCTACACTATATTCCACTTCTGTTTGTCTACTCTAAAAACTTTCAAATTTCCGAATCTTCAGGGATCCCCATTTGATAGCATCAAACAAGGACAAGATTGTGTCTGCTTTCATGATTTTTATTGCTTTGTTCTCAAGTTTGGTGGCCATTTACAGTGATGCCTATGCCTTGTTCAGAAAGAATCCCTCACCGCGAGAATGATTTTGTATTGTCTGGTTCCAACGATAAGCACCGGGTGCAGGAGCTGTCGGATCTTCTGTATTTGCTCCAAAATCACAGTAAATGGTGCAGAAGTTGCTTGAGTTGAAATAATTTTCATAAAGTGGAGGAAAAGCTTCGGATTATATATATATATATGCTGTTATGTAGGCCTCTCTCCGCGAGTCTTGATGTATTTTCTTAGAGCTTAGTATGCATAAACTTGATGAATATGTTTGTGCGCGTCTGCAAGTATACATATACATATAAAGAAGAGACTTTAAGCTATAATACACTTTTGCCTCCTATCAACACCCATCTTGGTAAAAACCGAACGTGGCATGTAAGTTCAATAAATTCTGTCTGCATGACTTCAGGAAGATTACAATCTTTCGCCGTAATGCTAGTCTTTTTTCGCATTTTGCTTTAACCATTGAAGTACTACAATCTATGCTTAAAATTTTGTGCCAAATTGAAACTATCAGCTAATTCAACAATTAAAAAAAAAATGAAAAGTATGTATAAAAAAATGATAGTAGACTTTCTCTTTTGGGTTTCTTTTGTACGAGTTAAACAGGCTTTGTTTTCCTAATCAATTTCTTCATAATTTTGATTACTTTTCTACAAGTAAAATTGTACACTATGGTCAAGTTTGACTGAATAAATAAGATTCCACAGCAGCAGCAAACAAGATATGTATTCTGAAGCTTGAAAGAATCGAGCATTTATTAATTATGTTTCTTTTATAAATTAGAGAACTTGCTTTAACAATAAATTCTGCAAAAATATATATATATATATATTGGTATAGAGGTGGCTAAATACCACAAAGAACATATGCTGGGCGAATTCTGATGCCACTTTTCCTTTGAACCTGCTTTATGTTCGGTAACCCTCTAAAATCTGTTGCCGTCAAAATCCCAGAATATACAGGAGTGCCACATGGCAAAGGAAGCTTTCATCCGGTGTCCATCTGCTCGAAGATGAATCTTTGACCCTCTTGCAGAAGAGCCAGCTTACAATAATTAACTGCAGCTGTCTGCACAAGATGTTGCTGCCACGTTCAAGCTTGTACTGCATCTTGCACCAACTTAGTTCTTCAGTTTGCTACCAAAAAGGGCCACAAACCAGCTCGATGTGAAGTAGCGAACCTAGAATTGAACACGAGGTATCTCCGCTAATGGTTATATGCAATTCTTATCCATCATCGTATGTACATAAACTCCAGACGGGAGCCCATTGCGCTCCTTGAGTCTTAGCATTTCACCCTCAATGAATGGATTGGTACTTGTGGCTTCCACAAATGCATGTATGGGAATGAATGAATTCAATTGTCATCGGCTTGGAACAGAATCATTGAGGGGTGTGGCACAATGTTGGAACAATCAAGATCAGTATACAGCTCAGACTAGTTGAAGAAATAGGGAGAATCCAGAACATCTCTGAGATCAAAGTCTCCTCGCTCTGGCAAGGGTGGAAATTTCAACGTAGGAAATGACTTCTGAAAATCCTCTAACAACTGCAAGTCCAAAAGCAGTACCAAGGAATGTAATAGTGAATCATAACCCAGCATGTAAAAAATTCACTTTCACGAAATTCAGCAATCTATGTTTCCAGTAAAAAACATGATAGTAACACAAATATGCTTGTAATACAGCCTTGCAATTCTTAAATAACATAGCTAGGATCAGATATCATAAAACATATATATCATAAAACAAAGTCATTGATGTTTCTCCAGCAAGACCAATAACTATGGGGTCCCTTTTTCTTGCCTCCAATTTCATGTTTTTCTCAAGCTTTAAAGTTCACTGGAAAAATTTACTCCTTTCAAGCACATAGGAGATCTAACAGCAGGTTTCAGGTCACACGTCTCTCTGCATACTATCACAACACATTTCCAGGAGGCCAGTATCAGTCCCAAAGACATCACAGCTCCTCTTACCAATAGACACAAAATACTGGAAACAGGCGACATAGCCCACTGCAAATACTTATTTCTGACAAAACACTGACTTCCAGCAAAAGAGAGGAGCCCAAGGTTTGTGCTTAAAGATCTAAAAATGGAAGCATATGAAACGATCTACCTGTCTTTGCTACAAAATCAAACACCTATGTTTTCCAATCATTTAAAAAAACTAGCCAACAGACGATGACCACAAAACAGAGACAGAGAGAGAGAGAGAGATTGCAAAAGCTGGCTAAAAGACAGACTGATAAATCACAAGCTGCAACTCAAACAAGCAAAAATATAAAAGAAATTTTAAGCAGCAGCAATTTGTGAGCACATCATCGAGCATTCCATAGAAAGAGAGAAGCTTTACATTCTCTAGTATCGGTGCCTCATAGAGTTCTACAAACTTTTCACGAAGTATCCTGTTCATTTCGCCTACATCACATGCATGTGTCCAGTATGAATCATGGACTCCTGTAGTTAATCAATGAGATAAGATGTTAAGATTTCTAAGCACATATACTTTACTTTGTCAGAGAGAGAGAGAGAGCTGCTAGGCCAGTACCTGCAAAGTTCAAACCTGCATGTTTGCAGGCAACAGCAGTCATCATCATGTGAGAACTGTCAAGGGAGTGAACAAAGTTGGGGGGAAAGGCTGTTCTTTGCCGCTTGACCATTACCTATAACGATCACACGACAACGTAACCAGAAAATTAGAAATTATGAAAATGTAACATCAAAATGTTCTTTGAAATTTATGAATTTTCATTTCTTGTTTCTTCTGTTCAAAATTTATTATCAAAAGAGAAGCCATTAACACAAAAGAAATGGAAAAGATGATGGAAATATTATTTGGTAATCTCAGCAAGTTCTATATATATTGGATTATAAGACAATGCCCATGATAAACTACCTTGTCTGTTTCTCTTTGCAGAGCCAACACCTGAAGAGAAGTCTTAATCTGTACATAATTCCACAAAACATCTTAGAGAAATAAATCAAGAAATGTTCATTGCGTCAAATTGCATAAAGAAATAGAAAACATCGACCAACTTCAAAGTTTTACTAAAATCTTAATAGCTTACAAGATGCCTCCCCAGCAGTTTATAAGGTTGTACAACAGGAAGTCCAAGAGGAGTGGTCCATCGAACAGATTGATTTTCTGAAGCGATGATCTGTTTACATTACCAGCAGCAGTCGACAACTGCAGATTAGTTCTCGAAATAATGTAGCAAAACAATTATTTTCAAGATACACAGAGAGAATATATCTTAATAATTGAATTTTCAGAAAAGATTAAGGTTGATTACAAAGATACATAAAACATATAATCAGGGAAAGCAAACACAAAATGAAATAGCCTCTTTCTTTCTCCATGTTTCAATTAGTAATATAACCTCAGAAAACTAGTATCAATCCTATCCACAATCTATCCCACCAGTTTAACATTTAAGTGAAGGCACAAAGGATGTATCTAGACAAAAAAACTTTATCCTGCTACAAAATCGCTAGCAATACATTTCTGTGTTAATAAAGGAACCACAAAGGGCACAATAATGAAACATTGGGAAGTGTAACTGGATCATTAGGTTGAAAAGGCAACTACAAATTCAGATCAAACTACAAAAAACTAGAATTGAATAACTGAATTAAGATTCAGATGTCCTACAGAACCACTAGTCATTGGAGACCCAAATCATCTTGTTTATCTAATCAGCTTTTTCTGACACACTCAAGCTTACAATAACCAATACTAACTGAACTGGAAACCTTTTTCAACAGCTGTAAAACCATCGTAGCTGAATCTATTATGCCTAAATGATACAGATAGCAGTTCTAAGTTAGCAAGCAAAGTGGAACATGGGAGTCCTAGCCTAGCATTTTGGAGACTGAAGGAAATGGAAGGAAAACAAGGAGAATAAAGCTCTCTGCTTATTTGAGAGAGGCAAAATATAGGTATAAGAAATTCCAACTCTGGCTTTAGAATTTCACAACAAAATCTATTTGGACATAAGGGTTGATGTAAAGGTATATTTTTCTTTCATAGTTATAATTGAGTTCCCCCATAATTCAATGTTAGGGCATGGATCTCACGCCAGAATACTATGATTTAGAAGGTGAGAAAATGAGGGAAACACAGAGTTAGAAAAGAAGAGAGAAGGTGATGAGAAAGAGGGAGAGCAGCAGCAATTAAGATTGGGAGTAACTAGATTCTGTTATTGTTCGTTGTATCTCACATGTCAACTTTAGCCTCACAGAGCTGAAACCAAGGTTGCCAGTTTTTGGTTTCCTAACAAACTACAAACAACACAATAATCAACATGGTGACTAAAAACAAAACTTGTTGAACTACAACATTTCTCTTATGACTAATCCAAATGAGTCCAGACATCAAAACAAAATAAACTAACTGCAAGTTTTACCAGGTGAATGTATTACAACAGAAAATAGGGCACACCTTTGCACATTCACCAAGCCATCCCATGATACCTCGAGCACCTTCAAACATTTCTTCTAAAGCCATCAATGTGGTCTGTCCAAGCAGTCAACAATTTAAAAAAACTGTATCATTACAGACAAACTCAGACAAATACCCCATTACAGACAAACTCAGACAAACACCCCACTCCAATTTAGTTTGCTTACTTTTGCTGCATAGCAAGATGCAGCATACATAGCTTGGTCATCTGCAATCGCACCACGTTCTTTAAGTCTCCTTTTTATTTGGTCTCTTGCACCAATATAAGTGACACCATAAACAGATGTCATCACTGTCTGCTTTACCAATTTCCTGTCCACCTAATTTTTTTAAGTTGTGAATTAGCTATATATCATGGAAGCCATTCAAATGACATTCTAATTTTGCACAGCCTCCTTGTGTTGGATCGATTATCAAAATAAAAGAGGAATCCCAAAGTTCTAGTGATTCAAATAAGGCATTCCCTTGAATAATCTCATGAATCATTCAGGCACCATTTCATGGATAAGAAAAGAAGGAAACCTGGTCAATTAAAAGCATAGCGTGCAATGCATTTGGATTGATTACTGGATCTTTTTCTGCATCCTTCCTCATTATCTCAAGAACCCTACATCAAAACAATGACTTGTATGATTGAACAAAATTGTGCATTCAAACACCCAGATTAGAATTTGACATAATCTTTAGGCACTTTCATCAAAGGCATCATGGAACTCCACAATCATATAAAGAGTCGATAGACTCCAATAAATTACTTTTGTCTGCCATAACTTGTCACCTATCTCATCTTTCTCTCAATGTTAATATGTTCACATCTGAAAATCAAACACGAAGGGAGAAAACTTCACATGGTTTCTTATTGTTGTAATCAATGTTGAGCTATCATTCCTAGCTATTTAGACATCGCAAGTCCCTCCATGCACCCATCTATAGAATCCCCCAATTCCACATGGCACAAATTATAGATAGATAGAGTAGCACCTACCTAGAAGCGATCCCAGAGTATACATCTGCAGGTTTCTCTCCCCTAACAAGATTGACTGCAGCTGCTCCTATCTGTCAAAAAGAAGTGCAATGTTTTTAACATATATTGAAACACCGCACAGATCAGCACGTAGAATAAATAATCTGATTAAATAACTCCCAAATATCCGACTTGAACAGGGACTTGATATATTTAGTCGTAAATGCTCCTACCAATGATAAAAATTCTTTTTCATTGAGAAAAAAGGGTAAAAAAATCTTAATAATGCAAATTCAGCACACAAAAGGTTCATCAGCAAACAAAGCTTTAATTAGCACCTTAAATTTATTGCAACTTCATTATTTCTTAGCAAAGAGAGTTCTCCTACCTTGTCTCTCCCAAGAGCAGCGTAGTGTTGCAAACCATTACACGAACCATCCTTTAAGAGAAAACAAGAAAAGATATGAATTAAATGCTCAATTTAAGAACACAATCAAACCACAGGTTATATCAGATAGCCTCTCAAATTCTCCCAGGAAGCAGAAGAATAAAAACCAAATAATATGATAGGTCAGTTGGATAATGACATTATTATTGTTCCCTGCCAAATTTCATCACAGCTGATCTAGTAGGCACAAACTTTTTCCTCTACCATAACTTGAAATATAACAATGAAAATGGTACCTGATGAACGGGCATATGTGAAATAGCAGTCTCTGGAGAGGAGTTTCTCAATGCGTCTGCAAGATTAATACATGTTGCCAAGCATTGGAAAGGATCCTCTGCACCCAACCACCACCTCGATCCTTCAAGAGGTTGGTCAGCAGAATCAAAAATATCATCAAGATGATTCTCAGTAAAAGCCGTGCGACCCTCATTGGATAGCTTATCTACACCACCAGCATATACATTTGCCAAATGTATCTTCAGCCAGCGCAAAACTGAACTACCAAGAGGGCGCCCTTCTGCAAATTCCAGTATGCCCCGACACAGATCAGAGCCAAGATGATTCAAGTGTGGGTGCATAGGATAAGCACGACCACGAAAGTCAAGGTTGTGAGGGTAATAGAAGCCTTCCTCATCCCTCATCTTCCTAGCAACCTGCACCAATCAATGGAAAGTCATCATGCCACCCACATCAGACAAAAGCAAACAATAGCACCAAGCATATCCCACCAAAATGGAGGCTTCTTACAGAGAGTTTAAGTTCTATATCACAGCGTTGTGAATATCTCTCACTATTCTCTTTTTTCACATTTTTCACTTTCCATTTCCATTTTCGAATTTC
Source organism: Excoecaria agallocha (assembly GCA_037975025.1). NCBI lineage: Eukaryota > Viridiplantae > Streptophyta > Magnoliopsida > Malpighiales > Euphorbiaceae > Excoecaria > Excoecaria agallocha. Next base: position 44,473,669 of record CM075809.1, read on the forward strand.
AGCTTCATCTTCTGTTTCTGGTTCCTCAGGCAGAGGTACCTTTTAACAAGGAAATGTTGGAGGTCCAGTCAGACAATAATACAATAAAATATGTACGAATCTGAAACAACAAAGCTAGATCAGAGAAAAGTTATTCTGCTTGTATAAAGTAACTCACATCTTCACGGTCAACTAAGCCAGCAAGATGGCCTCCATTGGCCCATATTCTGTCAGCTACCGCGAGCAAATTCCTATTTATTCTCCACTTGGTATTTCCTAGAGTATCCAATGCCTGATTCACATGTATACACATGTGTGGACACAGTACGGGAAAAATCAGATGTTTAATGTGACCAAAGCAGGAGATTGAAATCCTAGGATCAAATAGGAAGCATACTACAGTTTCCCACCATGACTCAAGACGTTTAATCTTTTTTTTCTTTTTCTTTTTATGTGTGTGTTGGGGTTGGTTTGGGGGGGGGGGGGGGGGGTTGTGGGGTGGGGGTTGAGCTTAGTCATAAATAATTCTGTCAAACCTCAAAAACAGGCTCTAGTTGTTTCCTTGGAGCCCTTTTAACAACATCACGTTGCTGTTTTGCTCCATGGATCCGCATTACATAAGATGGCAAAAACAAGTATGCACCTTGGTCATACCTGAAATATTTGGCAAATTTATAAATTAGACAGAAGAATTGGAACACACACTGAAAAATCAATATCTGGCACCATTAAATAATATTTGTGCGATAAAAGGAGTTATTTTAAAGCAACAATTATTGCAAAAATGCAATTTTTTTCCAAGAATTATCAATGGAAATTGAGACTATACATCCAAAATTAAAGCTTAGCGCTAAATTAAAACTATCTTAATCAGAAGCCTTTCAGGAAGACAGGAATACACAAGGACAAAGAAGATAAAAGCTTAGATACATTACCCTGTCCAGTTTACAGGAGGCACCAACATTGGCATGTAGGGGATGACCATGTGCTTGGCCTACACGAGGAAACAAAAAGGAGGGGTAAGCTTTAATTTCTTGGACGACATGGATAGATACTACTTTAAAACTATTTAATTATTTGTATATTAAGCCTGCAATAATGTAATCTGAGGTAGATCAATAACAATAACTCTTTACTTACAGATTTCTCTAGGCCCCTGCAAACTAGAGGGTCACACTCAATAACACCATATCTCCGACTCATTTTCCTATCCAGAAACAAGAAAAAATTGACACATAGTTGTACATTTGAGAGATGAAATTCATTGAATTAACCATGGAATGAATCTTCTTACTGTCCATCTTTCATGACATTTTTAAGGGTGTGAACAAATGCAGGGCGAACATCAGGCAGCCCATCGCCCAATTGATCGACAGGAGGTTGTATGTAGGCTGTGTCAATCAACAATTGGATCAAGCGGCAACCAACCTGGGATGTTAACAAATCAGAGCCAAATAATAATAATAAAATAAACACAAAAAAAAACCTCTATGTATACGTTTGCTTAGTATGGCAAACCTTAGCATGAACCTCCTGACCCCAGGGCCTTGAATCATCATGGGCCTTCACTATTTTTCTTACTTGATGAACCTTTTGCTTTTTCATCAGGTTAGAGACCTTTTTCCTCAGTTTTTCCTGTTCTTTAGCAACATTCCCTTCTTCATTGGTCACTGGATTTGATTGAGCTTCAGGTTCCTCTTCTTTTGTGTTTTTCTTCTTCTTCTTTGTTTTCTCCAAGAACAGATGTATCTTGGCCTGATTCACGTAGTGATATCTAATAAGGACTCAATCAAGCTCAAGAACTTCTAATGCTTTTTTTTTTTCGTTCTAATGTCATTGTCGCTACGTAACTTTGTCTGTGGGATGATATGAGGCCGTTGCTAATTTTTGAAAGGGCATTCCAATTCAAATCAATCATCATACTCCATAATAGGTTGAAAACATAACCAAACATCTTTTGCGACAATTACACACAAAAAAAAAATTATTATTATTATATGCAATGTTTTCCAAACATATGCTAAGCTACCTACATCACCTAACATCCTCTTCAACAAGAAAAAAACTGTTGAAGAACTGGATAGTTCTTCCTGTTTAATTTCAAATATGAAAATATGATAATAATGCTAGCTAACTGACCTCATGTTCAATTGCCTCGCCTACTGCACAAGCAGCTTGAACTACTCTACAACTCCCAATGCTTCCATTAACAGTCATCAACAATCCCATCAACTTATGCATAGTAATAACAGCCATCATATCAGCTGGCAACGAATCAAAATAGGGTCCCAGAGATAATTTGCCGTTCTTCTCCCTGCCCGCTTCCTGCTCTTTGGCAATTGCATCCCTCAAGGGTTCAAACCAACCCAGAAACAAGGACTTCATATAAGGCAAATTGGGGGCCAGCTTCTGCTCACACATGTCAGACAACAATTCTTGATATTCTTTAGCTGCCTGCTCCCAAGCCTCTGTCTCTATTTTTATTTGCCTCTTCTTAAGCATATTATACTTTCCTATACTCATACCTGCTATTGTCTTCTTTTGTGGTGGCCTAAACTGAGCTTCCATGTTCTGGTGGTGTTTATCGATTCCATCAATCTGTTCTGGCAATTCATCAAGCCCAGAAAAGTCCGACTCATCTGTTGAAACGACTTCCTGAGCAGCTGCAGTAGCATATCCCTTCAAGAATGGAGAAAAACCAAAAGGGTTTGTAAAATTAGTTAAACTAGGTTTACTCCAATCATCGTTTTGAGATGATAACACATCAATTCGACGAAACCCCAGAAAGTATGGAGAATTTAGATAGGTTTGAGCCTGTAAAGGCCTAATTGTCTCGATAAGGTTAGAGTCTTGATGCAGCTGTTTATGATCTGGTGAAATTTTGAGCTTCTTAGAATAGACTCGTTTGGCAAAGTTCCTCCACATTTTCTCAATAAAAGAAGGAACAGAAAAGAAAAAGACAAATATCTCACATAGAACAGGAATAAAAATTCAAGAAACTTCCTGGAGCAGAGAGAATTGAAAGGAGCTTAACGAAAGATAGCAGAGAACTGAAAGATTCAGTGATGAAACTATAACATTTGCAGAAAAATAAAAAATCATACAAAGGAGGAGGCCAATGGCCAAAGTAGCCGCCTTTAAACCCCCCTTAAAACCTACAACCTCTGCGTCCTTCACTATTTTAGCAAAAATCCATGGTTTTTTTAGAGCCGACCCGACTTTTTAAAAGATTATTAAAATCTTAACCTCTGTATTTTCATTATTTTGCAATTAACTCCATTTCTCACTTTCTGTATTTTTTTCATATATAATTTAATTTTAATTAGAATTTTTCTTTTTTTTTTTAATTTTGGGAACCGATAAATGGATTTTTTTTTGACAGTACGGATATTATATTTTTGTGAACGAAAAAGTATTTAAATATTTAACACTTTGAGCCATATTCAACTTAAGAAAATAACGTATATAACGAATAGTTAAAAAAAAAAATGAGTGCAATTCTTTGAGCTTAGAAAAATAAAATTTCAAAGCCAAAATTTTAATCTAAATAATCTTACTTAAACATATACTAGAAAATTAATATGTGCCATTTTTTTGAAGTATGTGTAATTTGAATTTGTTTTACACTTTTTTTCATTATTATTTACTAATATTGAATTTACAACTATCCAATATTCTATTAATCTTACAACTATCACATCAGTTTTAGAAATAAATACTTATTCTTTTAATTCTAAAAAAAATAAATAAATACTCATTTATTCATTTAACCACTTCCTAAATAATTATGGAAAAACGAAAGAAGATCGCATGACATCTTTAATCCATTTGAGTATCTCTTCTTCTCTCAACCGAAATCAACTTTGGTAATTAACAAGACGAGAAAGTCTTTATGTAAGAAAAGAGAGAGCTGGCTAAAATTGTTTCCTATCGATTGTGAAATTTCTGCAAGAAAGAAAGTTCAATTGGATCAGAAGTAAATACTCCGAAACTTAAGTCAGTAACTTTCTAAAAAGAATTTTTAGAGAGAGTCTTAGAAATTCAATACTTAAAACCATTGTGCATTGGGCTATTTATAGAAGATAAGAGAGATGTACTTGAGTGTCTTTAACGTGATAATTGGCTGTCAGAGCAGGTAAGCGACGAAGTGACAAGTAGTAGGTGAAGGGCATTGGCTCTGCATTGTGTCAGTGGACTGATTGAAACGTGATGCCCCATCAGTCCGATCGGACATCACGTGGCCTCTTTCTTGGCTTGTGGCTCACGCTTGGTGCTCTTTTGCTAATGGATTTTGGACCTTATTAGGTATAATGGGACGATTGCTTGGGTCTTGGAGTATGATATTTTCATAGTTATCACTTGTCCCCCCAAAGGACTCGATTGGGTGAGTTTTACTCTGAGGTGCTCCGATCGGAGAGTGGCTGTTGGCAGGATTTTTAAAATTTGAAAAGCTCTCAGTTGAAAAGACTCATCTATTCAAACAACTATCTTCTCATTTAATGTCGTACAGGCGCATCAAAAATGACGCTTCGCTCTTCGTATCGTAATGATGTTTCAATGACACGTGGCAAGCATCCTGTGGCAAGACGATTGGTGCATTCAAGAAGTTTTTGCCTATAAATAGATAACTTCTGAGTGATTTTTTCTTTACTTTTTAGCAAATGCTTAACGAAACTCTGCCATAATTTCTTCTTAACCTTCATCTTTCAGATTCTAGCAATTTTTCAGAGTTCTTGCGAGATTATCCACGTAAGTAGTTCCTACTCGTATGTCTTTAATTTCTCTTTCATCTGATTCGTTATGTTCCTGCATTCATCTTCATTCTGATTCCTTGGAAGAATTTTCTAGCTTAGATCCTTTGAGCCTTCTTAGAGATTAGGAATTACTTTACTTCTCTCCTTTTACTGAAAATGGCTTCCAGCAGTGGTCATCCAATAGACAGGAGCTTCATGGAAGAATACAGGGATCGATTGACGGTTGATCATTTTTCCAGATTGAGTCTAGGAGAAATGGCTGAAATTCCTTTCCAATACAATTTTCCTACAGATTTGTTTGTGATGGCTTGTCCCGACTCCATGGCAATGACAGAGGAACCTTTTGACCACAAGAAAAATGAGTGGTTCATCTACTATCTTTGGAGCTTAAATGTAGGAATGAGGCTCTCGTTTGGTGCATTCAAGATAGCAGTGTTGAGGGGTCGTGGCATTGCCCCAAACCAACTAAATTTGAATAGGTGAAGATTGGTGGCTTGCTTCAAAATCCTCTGCAAAATAAAGGAAGTGGCTTTAACTCTAGATCTTTTTACCCACTTCTTCTACATTTTCAGGTCGGAGTGATGGGACAGGGTACTACTTTACCAACTAACCGAAGAGGAAGTTCTTCACCATCCCATCTTTATTGAAAGGGTTCAAGAAAAGGTATTTTTTGGTAGGGATGGTCGGTGGGTTCGGAGTTCAGCTTACGCGATCGGAAGGAGTGACCAACCTGAAAGACCAAGCTGCCGAGCAATCCTTGTACGAGGCCAACATCAAAGAATTGATGGAGACTGTGGCAAGGTAAGGAGGACCCTACAACTCCAATTATCTCTTGGGGATATTGTTTGGGTTCTCCAGCTCTGATGCTGGCAAAGACATAGAACGTGAGCATTAGGATTGGAAGAAAGAGGGAGCCTGAATTGGCAATCTTGCATTGCATGTGCATTCAATCATGAATTACATAAAAAAGATGCTTATCTGATTTTATCTTGGTGTTGCAGCTGCAGACGTAATAACTGAAGGAGACGGTATGGCTAAGCAGCTCGCTGATCGGGTAAAGGCAAAGAGAGAGGTCGAGCGAGCTATAAGGGAGAAGAAGACAAAGAGGAGGAGGCTCGTGCTCTCCTCAGCGGTCCAACCTCCGAGGGGTTTACCAGGTGATCTTCCCCCCACTACGACTGCTGTTGTTGCGCCTGCCTCCCATCCAATGTTAATCATTTTTAGACCTGCGGCCTCCTAGTCTGGTGCAAAGGATCGAGGCCCATCTAGGTGATTACGGGTGAGGGATGAATCTGATTCGGAGGAGATGCTGTCTGCCATCAATTCTTTCAGCATCCCATTTCTAAGGAAAATCCCACAAAAGAAGGTAGTCGAGCTAGACGAGGCTGCACAGAAGCAGGTTGAGGAGCCAACGCAAAAGAAGGTGGCCAATCTGGTGGCTATAGCAGATGCCAAAGTTGCAGCTAAATGCAAGGCGCCAAACTAAGGCGAATCTGCTCGGAGGTCTGTAGGGAGAGCCCTTGAGCGAAAAACCATGCTCCTGAAGGATATGCTGAGGGAGAACTTTGGCAGTGACTGGTCTATCAGGGATAAGGTAGTCTCTAGCTTCATTTGTTGGGGTCTTCTTCAAGAAGATGACTTTAAGGATATGGGAGATCCCAGCTTGCTTGATCGGGAGTGCACTCTATTCAAGCAACAAAGCCTGAAGGTGAAGTTTATTTTATTTCCTTTTTCGTTTCAGCAGGTCTGGTGATCGATGATGCCTTTTCTCATTTTCTTATTGATTGCTAAAATTTTTTTAGCTTACCAAGAGGGGTTTGCGCTTACACGGCATAGGAAACTTCCTGAAGGCAAAATAAGAGAGAATCGTTCGATCGAAGAAGGAGGCAGATGCCAAGGTCGATGCGGCTAAGATGGAGATCTCTCTCCTTCTATAGGAGGTGGATACTCTAAAGAAGGAAGCTTCCCAGAGCACCTAATAACTGAAAGCTTGGCACGAAAAAATCAATTCGTTGAGGAAAGAAGTCGCGTGTCTAACTGATGATAGTACCCAATGGCAGAAGTTCGAGGAAGATGTTGCCAGACTGACTATTGAGTGCCAGGTTCTAACCTCTTAGTGTGCCAAAGTCAATGAGGGCAAAGGCAAGGCCTTTACACAACGTGAACAGTTTTACGTCAAGCAAGACTTCATGAATGCCACTTTGGGGGAGAAGGAGATGGCATGGGGTAGGAGGCATGAGGAGGAGCTTGCCTCTCAGAAGGACCAACTACTCAATCAACTGGGTGAGGTCTAAAGAAAGCTGTTGTCTCGTTTAATCTATCAAGTTAGAAGATGCTTTTCTGGGGTTGATCACGATTAGATTGAGGACCCAGACTTCTTGTCTAATCCTCCATCTAGTGATGACGAGGAGGAGGGTCTTCAAGAGTGGGCGATCGAGGGCACGGAGAATGACAGGTGAAAACCCTTCGCCATCCGAAGCTTTGCTCGATGCTCTGGTCGAATCTGGACTTGCAAGCTTTCCTGCCTGTAGAGCCTATTTCTGAAGCAATGGCCAAATCTTCTCAAATTCCTGTCGGGTCTTCAGGAGAGCCTGCTGCTAGGTCAACTGCAGAACCTGCTGCTGAGCCGAACTGGAAACCTGCAAAGGAGATAAACCTCAAGCCTACCGTCGATCTTGTTAGGGAGCCATCTACTGCTGTAGAAATTGTAGATATAGAGACTTAGATTTTTTCTCTTTTTTGTAAAGTTTGCAATTTTTGTAGCTTGTAAAATTTATTATTTCAATACAATGTAATCTTTTTTTCAGATGCGATTTGTATATGCTTTCGATCACTACAAAAAAACTGCTAATTAGAGACAAAATTTTTCGTTGCTAAAACCAGAATTTCATCGCTAAAGTAATTTAGCAACGCCACGATGAATAGTCGCTAAAAGCCCATTCTTGAATATATTAGCGATGAAATGCCAAATCAGTCGCTAATTTAGCAACGAAACATTTCGTTGCTAATTTTTTTTTCGTCGCTAATTTATATTCACAATTAGTCGCTGAATTATAATAATAATATTTAGCGATTACTTTTTTCATCGCTAATTATTATTATATCAAATGTTAGGACGAAGGTTAGTCGCTAAATTTGTCACTAATTATTTGTGAAATTCTTATTTTTACGTATTAGCAACAGTTGCTTGTCGCGAATCCGTCGCTAAATTAAAATAAATTAAAATATAATTTTTTTTTGTAGTATTTATTAATTTTCATCATATACACAATAATGATCACACACATACATACACATATATATTTATATATTTATTCCAAAACACATATATAAAAGTAATTGAAATCATATATAATGTCATCAAACAATCTCTCTTAAAACAATACATCAAAATACTAATAATATCCTCCTAAATAACATCAACAATTGTTCCTTCTCCTACTTCTCATCTTCACTTTCAATCAATTTTCTACTTCAATTGTGTTGATGTAATAGAATCAGCTAATTAAGTAGTAAAAATACTTCCTGAACTTGTAGAAAAATAACTCGTAAATCAGTGGCTGATTGGTTAGATCTGATTGAAATAGCGTAATCAGTCGGCCATCTAACATAAATTAAGAACTAGGCTTAGAAGCTTAGGTACTTGATCCGATCAGAATGCATGATCGATCGGCCATATAAACGCCAAGCGTAGCGGATGACCTTTAGGCCTTGCATTTACTTAGGATTTTCAAGATAATTTTGTATGTCGAGTTAGTATTTTAAATTGCATTCCGATTTGTAATAATTACATAACACTTAACTCAGAAGAAACTGTTAATTTAATTTGACCTTTGCATTTTCGGCTCAGGATTGGCATCGAACCTAGCAAAAATTTGACCTGTAAATAAATGAACTCCAACTTTTGCATTTTCGACTCAGGATGAGCATCAAGCCTAGCGGATAAATTATGCTAATTTGACCTTCAAATAAATGGACTTCAACTTTCGTATTTTTGACTTAGGATGAGTGTCAAGCCTAGTGGATAAGTTATACCAATTTAACCTTCAAATAAATGGACTTCAACTTTCATATTTTCGGCTTGGTATGAACATTGAGCCTAGCGGATAAGTTGTACCAAACATATCTCAGCAGAAATTTAACCTACAAATAAATGGACTCCAACTTTTGTATTTTTGGCTCGGGATGAGCGTTGAGCTTAGCGGATAATTGTACTAAACATACATTTTATGGAGATGAAAAGGAATTTCTTTGTTTATTAAATTCAATTCCTGATACGAGATTACATGTGGTACTTCTTGAGTACCTCGAAATTCCAACTCCTGGGGATATCCAGTCTTTCTAGGGTTCTGAGCTTGTATATACTTGAGCTTAAAACCTTAGAGATTTTAAGGTCCTTCTCAATTAGGCATTAGCTTTCCGACTCCTACATTTCTTATCCTTATATCTGCCTTCCTGAGTACCAGATCACCAACATTGAAAGTTCTTGACTTCACCTTCATGTTGTGATATTTGGCATCCCTTTACTTGTAGGCATCAATTTTGGCATAGATATTTTCTCTCATTTCTTCTATCAAGTCTAAATCTCGATATCTTTCCTAGATGTTCATCCGATCGGAATAGAATGTTGACCTATAGGAAGGGATGCCAACCTCTATAGGTATCATTACCTCAGAGTCATAGACAAGAGAGAATGGCATTTGGTAAGTGCCTGTCCTTGGAAAATTTCTGTAAGATCATAAGACACTCTGCAATTCTTCAGTCCAGTTGCCTTTTACTTCACCTATTCGCTTTTTTAGCCCTTCTAAGATTATATGATTGGAGAATTTGATCACTTCATTGCTTTATGGGTGGATGACTGAAGTGAATCTGAGGTTGATGTTCAGGCCTTAGCTAAAGTTTCTGAAGATCAAGCTGTCGAACTGCTTGCCATTATTTGCAATAAATATTTTGGGTAAGCCATACCTGCAAATGATATCCTTTTAGGTAAAGTTTCTGACCGTTTATGTAATGATCATCACCAGAGATTATACCTCGATCCATTTGAAGAAGTGATCAACGACTATGATGAGAAATTTCATCTGCCTTTTACCTTGACGAAAGGGTCCTATAATGTTCAGGCCCCACTGATTGAATGGTCAGGCTATCCCAATCAGTTATTGGTCTGCTGTTGGTTGTCTTATAATCCTTCCATGAATCTGGCATTGTTGGCATCTTCTCATTTTCTCCTAAGCATCTTTGAAAATGCTCGCCCAGAAGTATCCAGTCTGGAGTACTTTTCTCGCCATAGCCCTACTGGCTTCATATGTCCCATAAACTGCTTGCCATTATCTGCAATAAACATCTTACATAAGCCATACCTGCAAATGATATCCTTTCAAGTAAAGTTTCTGACCCTTTATGCAGTGATCGTCACTAGAGATTCTACCTCGATCCATTTGAAGAAGTGATCAATGACTATGATGAGAAATTTCATATGCCTTTTACCTTGACGAAAGGGTCCTAGAATGTCCCGGCCCCACTGATCAAACGGTCAGGCTATCCCAATCAGTTATTGGTCTGCTGCTGGTTGTCTTATGATCCTTCCATGAATCTGGCATTGTTAGCATCTTCTCGTTTTCTCCTGAGCATCGTTAAAAATGCTCTCCCAGAAGTATCTGGTCTGGAGTACTTTTCTCACCATGGCCTTACTGGCTTTTATGTCCCATAAACTGCTTGTCATTATCTACAATAAACATTTTGGGTAAGCCATAACTGCAAATGATATCCTTTCAGGTAAAGTTTTTGACCCTTTATGCATTGATAGTCACCAGAGATTCTACCTCGATCTATTTGAAGAAGTGATCAACGACTAAGATGAGAAATTTCATCTGCCTTTTACCTTAACAAAAGGGTCCTAGAATGTCCAGGCCCCACTGATCGAACAGTCAGGCTATCCCAATCAGTTATTGATCTGCTGTTGGTTGTCTTATGATCCTTCCATGAATCTAACATTATTGGCATCTTCTCGTTTTCTCCTGAGCATCTTTGAAAATGCTCACCCATAAGTATCAGGTCTAGAGTACTTTTCTCTCCATGGCCCTACTGGCTTCGTATGTCCCATAAATGCCTTTTCCTATCTTGGCAAGCCGATCGGCAACTGTTATTTGATCTCTCAGTACCTTCTGGAGAAACCACTTTGATCCAGACTCTTCCAACATTCTAAGTGTGGAATTAATCTTTGCCAGGTACTGAATTATACTAGTCTTTCTTGCTTCGAAAGTGCGCAAAACTTGGCTGGTCACGAGTTGAGAGTTGCTCTTTATAGTCACTGACTCCAATCGGATGACTTAGAGTAGCTTTAGGCCTTGGAGAAGTGCCTTGTATTATACTATATTATTAGATGCTTTAAAATTGAGTCTTATTGCGTACCTTATGACAATGATGAGAGGGCTTGTTATTGCGATTCCCATACCTTTTCGGGTGTCATTCGTGGCTCCATCCATGATCATTTTCCACACCAATTATTGGGGCTGACCGTCCATCTCTTTGCCTATGAACTCAGGCTATAAATCTGTTAGCGCTTACGCTTTTATGGCCGTTCTGGGCTCATACCTCACGTCCCATGATTGGAGCTTGATTGTCCATCCTACCATCTTGCCCTCTAGGTCGAGTTTGGAGAAATTTTATTATCGGCTAATTCGATCGGACGATGATGGTGTGCACTTCAAAATATTGACTTAACTTTTGTGTACACATCATGAGGACGATGATAAGCTGCTCGACCGAGTCCTTTTTCAATTATGCCCCTCTGAGCACCTGGCTCATATAGTATACGGGCAGCTGTTGGATTCCTTCTTTCCTAACCAAGACTCCTGTAATAGCTTAACCTGAGGTCGACAAGTAAAAATAAAAATTTTTACCTGTGATCGGTCGGCTTAGTAGCAGTGGGTCAGTGAGAAATTTCTTTAACTATTCAAAAGCTATTGGCAATCCATTCCTCAGGTAAAAGTGTCATTCTTCCTCAGCTTCTTAAAAAATAGAGTACAACGCTTGGTTGAGGAGGAAATGAATCTACCAAGGGCTGTGATTCTTCCATTTAGTTTCTGAATGTCTTTTATATTTCTTAGGGGTTGCATTTCAAGGATGGCCTTTATCTTCTCTGGGTTAGCTTCAATCCCCTTTTGAGAAACCATGAAGCCCAAAACTTTTCCTGAAGGAACCTAGAAGACACAATTCTCAGGGTTGAGCGTCCTCTGAAACTTGTTCAGTGTGCAAAAAACTTTTGCCAGATCGGTAGAGTATTCCTTTGGACTTTTACTTTTGATGATCATGCCGTCCATTTAAACTTCCATATTTCGCTCGATCTAGTCTTTAAAAATCTTATTCATAAGATGCTGGTACGTGGCACCTACATTCTTCAGATCGAACGACATTACCTTGTAGAAAAAGGTTCCGTCATTCATAATAAAACTTATCTTTTCTTAATCCAAAAACTACATCAAGATCTGATGATAGCCAGCATACGCATCGAGAAAAGAGTTTATGGCATGGCATGCAGTTGTATCCACTAACTAGTCTATACTTGGTAGGGGGTAGCTGTCCTTCGGATATGCCTTATTAAAATCTGTGAAGTTCACGCGTATCTATAGCTTTCCTGTCTTTTTTTTACAAAGACCACGTTGACAAGCCACTCTGGGTAATCAACCTCTCGGATCGTACCAACCTTTAGTAGTCTGTCAACCTCATCAGATATGAATTTCTTCCGATCGGAAGCATTCCTGCACAACTTTTGCCTGACCGATTGGTGGGTTAGGTCATATTGAGCTTGTAGGTAATAACTTTAGGATTGATCCCAGGGATATCTTCTAGCTTCCAAACGAAAGATGCCTGGTTGATCATCAAAACCTACATGATCACATCCTCCACTTTCGTGCTCATGTTGGTCCCAACCTGGACACTCTTGCCTTTCGACAGTGCTCTTTCCTTTACTTCTTTGATGGGATCCATTCTTGGCTTTCCTGCCAGCTCGAATTACTCCAGACCCGGCTTCGTAATCATGGCTTCTCTGCTGTTTGATCATAGTGATATACGCTTCTCGGAATGCCTTTTAGTTGCATCTAAGGATGGCAACACCCCCTTTGGTAAGGATTTTCATCAGCATATACCGTATAATAGTGACAGCTCCGGTCTAAAAGAGTAGAGGCCTGTAAAAAATTGCATTATAGGCAAAAATCATATCAATGACCATAAAGGTTACCTTACAGATGTGGACAAATGCCTCTTGGCCAAGTTCAACAAATAACTCGACGGATCCCACTACTGGGACTATAGCATTGCCTAGCTTGATCAGTGGGGTGGCATTCGATTTTAGCTCCTCGATCGCCAATCCCATAGCTCTGTAAGCCCACAGCGTGAGCATATTTACGATGCTGCCATTATCCTTCAAAATCCTTTTCACATCAAAATTGTTAATCCAAGCCCTGACGACTAAAGCATCCTCATGGAGAAACATTATATCTCGGGCATCTTTACTGGATATGGTGATTGGAGCAAACTGTTCAGCTTGATGGAAGAGATAAACACCTTTCCCTTTTTTCTTCTTGGAGAGGTCTTCTCCATATGATGGTCCTCCAACAATCATGTTTATAACCCCAGCATATGGCCTATGTGGGTTTGGATGCCTTGAATTTCTACGCTCGTCATTATCATCTGAGCTAAAATCGTCTCTTAGCATTGGGCTATCTATAGGGACTTTCCCCTCTAACCAGACCTACAAATCTCTTAAGGGACCCTTTTTGTAGAAGTCGTTTGATCTCCTCCTTTAGCGAGTAGCACTCTTCAGTTGTATGACCAACATTTTTGTGAAACTCACAGTATTTGCTGTGATCCCTCTTATTTCTTGACCGTTCTGATAGCTTCTTGGGCCAGTTGACTTTCTTATGCTTTTCTTTAATCCACATCAATAATGGGGCAAGGTTGGTGTTGAATGGAGTAAAAGTTCAGGCCATTTGATTGTTAGACCGATCAGACCTGCCTCGTTCGATCTCCTTCTGCTTACCAAGATTCTTTGAAGTGGTGGCTCTATTTGGGCTCCTCGTTATCCATTCGGATATAGGAATTATATTGAATAATTGCCCGTCCGAATACTGTAAGTCTGTCCATGATGCTGGTCCTTATTCCCCTGTTGGACCTCAGGACATCATCCAGCTGGATATGTTGTGCTCTTTCCATCAGATCAGAGAAGCTGACTGGTGGTCTTGTAGTTATTGTTTCAAATAATGGGCGATCGTTGATGCCTCCAGCCAAGGCATTCATTGCCATTTTTACACTTACATTTCTCACCTCGGACATCGTGGCTTGAAATCTATTGATGTAGTTGACAGGTGTCTAGCAAGTGTACTAGATTGGCTAGTAATATAAAAAAAATACAATTATGACCCAAAATATCGAACCCAAGGGAAACTTATGTTTGTGTGAGTGATTTAAATTTTAAAACAAAATTTGTGTGAAGAAGAAAGAAGATAAATCCCAAAATTGTGACGGTTAAAGTTAAAAAAACTAAAAACAGAATTTTAAAACTAAGAATAAAATAAAACAATTGAAAGAGTTGAAATAATTAAACGTCGCAAGCAATTATTTGAGGTAAAAATCAATATTAAAAGCAACTTTCACTAAAAGACTATCCACCTTAACCAATATTATTATGACTTAATCAAAAGAGAAGCACAAGTGATTATGAAGAATTCAGATTAATAAAACCATAACTTTACTCAAGATTATCATTTCAAGCATTAAAATTCTCTTATTCAGAACAATCCAACACTTAGCATAAAGATCTGAATTAATCCTCCTAGATGTCTATTAAATCCTTTTTCAAGTAATTTAACTTTCACCTATTCTTAGTTACACCCTTTTTAATCTTAACTTACTTCAATTAACACAAAACTTATATCTTATTCATATTATAATCATGTATTAACCTAAATAATTTAACCTAAGAACATGAATATCAATGATCCAACCAAAAACCAATTACTAACCAATGTTAATCAAGTTAACAATCAATTTTTAGTTAAACAAAGATAAAATTGTGTTTAAGAATTAAGAAATAATCAAACTTGCATTAAATTGAAGCACAAGCTTAAGTCATAACAATAAAAGTTAAAGATTCAAGTATCCTTTAGCAAAAGTTAAAGAAAACTACTCACTACTCATGTTTAAAATTAAAACAAAACTTTGAAGAAAACAGTAAAAAAAACAAAAACGTAAAAACTAATAAACTCTTGAGAACTAATGTTAATTAATGGTTGATGAGTGATTGCTGCTCTTCTTTGGTGCTTTAGACTTCTTTTTATAGGCAAAATCAGTGGTAGAATCCTTCCAAACTTATAGAACTAAAGTAGGAAGAAAACTCTTCTTAATCGAAAAATTGGAAAATCCTTTGCTGTAAGGGAATGTAAACATATGGCCACTTGATTTTTCTCTTATAAAAATGCACTACCGTGTATCTTCTCTTAATGAAGTACACAGCCACTTGATTTCCTTTGAAATGATTCACATGGCCACTTAACTTTCTTTCAGCAAATAATGAAACATGGCCACTTATTCTTCTTTCCATTTCTATACACGAGTAATTAATGAATTTCTCCAACAACAAGTGGTGCACAGCCATGTATTTTTCCCAACAATGAAACACCGGCCACTTATGAATCCTTCCTTCACTTGTATGGCCAATCATGCTCCAAATTACTCAATGCATGCCCAATTATAAATCTAGGCATTACATCACACAGCCAAGCAAGGAAAACCTAGCAAGATGCACGACCACTCAAGTTTTCAAGCAATGAAATACACGGCCACTCATGAGTCTACTGGACTTCATGTCTATTTTCTTGCATGAATTTTCCAAATTCACATTTTTGGCCCAAATCTTCCTGACTTTTTGCAATTAAGTCCTTTTCTCAGCAAAATATAGTTGAAAAGCACCAAAACTTTAAATTAACTTCTAAAACATACAAATCAACATTTTAACTCTAAATTAACCAAAATTACACCAAATTATCTAAATAACAACACTTAAAACATACTAAAAATAATATATAATTTACACTTATCAAATACCCCACACTTAAACTTTGTTTGCCCTCAAGCAAATTAGAACAATCCAACTCTCAAAACAATCAAACTTGAACAAAGAATTATACATTTTACACCCAAGCTTAGCATTTAACAAAAGCACTTAATATAATCTCTAAATAGAATAAATTCAATCAAGATAATATAAGTTAATTTCCTTGAGTGTGTGCAAGACCGAATCATTTTTAAGCATTTTGTAAATCAAAACATCAACACAACTAGATAGTGAAGTATAGAATATATGAATACATATGCATACAACTGGTTTCCCGCTTGAAACTCTAGATACACCATAAGCTTCTTGTTTAGCACTGGAAACTGAAGGTCATCTTCGCTGAACAACTCAAAACAAACTTAAAATCACATAGGTCTTTTAAGAGTTGTAATGGGGCTAAGGACATGGTTATCAAAGAATGGATAAAAGATCAACAAGAAAAATAGCCACTCTAAGACAAAACAAATTATCATTCCCATTAACTCAAGCCATGAATATCTTATTCAAATTTAATCAAACTTCCTTAATCAAAACTCTTTTGAAATAAAATGTACCCAAGTCATACCCTTTTTAGTAGTCACCAATATTTTTCTTCCTTGTACTACCCCACACTTAGATTTTTTCATAATTGCTAGCTTTCTTTTTCTCAATCTTTTTTTTTAACACATGATGCTAGCATTTACAAGATACTTGAATAATATTAAGGTAGATACAATGTAACATCCTTATCCCTCCTTAAACTGTACCGGTGTATCGAAGACCGGAAATTTTTTTTTTCTTCTATACCTAAAAACCTTATCGATATTTATTTAATCAAAAACTGACTTTCGCCGCTGACTTATAACTGTCTAATTTACTATGCACCTAATAAAAATTTTGCAATATAACGGCTGTACATAGTACTAGCCCCCTGAAAAGCAGACAACCCACACAGCCTCTCAGAGGCACAACAATAAAAAATAACAATAATATACATTCATTCCATCCATTTCATTTGTGCATAATCCAACACTTCTTAGTACAATAACTTATGTTTACATTACATAACCATAAGTAAAACTTGTACCTATATATACATGCCAAAATTATACAACTAGAGCAATCTAAAAGAAATCCTGCAATCTGAATTGTTGCTCCAGCTCCTGTTTACCTGCGCGCAGTAAAACTACACTCTGAGCACTCAATATGCTCAGTGGTGACTAACAATCGATACATTTCCTAACATTTCCATTATTATTCTTAAGTATTAACATACAAATATAAACATAATTATAAAATTAATTATTATAACCTTTAAACAATAACTTAACGTTTTCTATAAGATTATTCAATTTAGTCACATAATTACAATTTTGTCATTATAGGCTCAATGATAATCTTTAAACTGATAAATGAAGTCATTTACATTTCTTTACACTTAATTTGTCAATTACAAGCAAAATTACATTTTAGTCCTTGTTGTCCATAAAATTCACTTTTTAATTAATTTAACTATTATTTGACTGTTTTATCCTTAATTAATCAATTCTCACTTAATTTACTATCTTTTTACACTTTTTGGGAAAATTATCATTTTGCCCCTAAACTTTTTTTTTTCTTTCATTATGGTCCTTCTTCACTTTCTTTTCCTACTTTTTATTGTCTTTTCATTTCTTTCTCAATTTATTACCATTATGCCCCTAGTACAGATCCGACAACAAATCTCAGACCGGATACACGGAACATGGACCCTATGGGCCCTATTAAAAAAAAAAGAAATGATTCCCAAGGAACCATTCTCAGAACACTGCACTTTTCACCGTCACATTAACACTTAAGCTATGAAGATCAATGATCCCACCCATAGCAAAGCAAGTCGCCATGACCTGCACCGCGGTAAAGGGTGTTCCTATGGCTAGCCAACTATATCCAGAACTAGTTTTTACTGCCAGATTAATTATAAGGGCACATGAATAATTACTTTATTAATTCTTTTCAAGTCCGAAAAATTCACTAATTGACTTTCTATTTCTTTTCGTTGACATTAATTTAATTTCACATAACTTAACCAATTTCACTATTTTTATGCAATTATTAACCAATAATTCAATTATTTTCAATATACATAATAACATTAAATTCTAAATAAAATCACAATAATTTCAATAATTGCCAATAAAATTTTTTTATGCATTATTTATTATTTATTATCATTTTTCATTAAAATAATCAATTAATTCACTATAAATCACAACTTTTATTATATACATACACTATAAATAATCTTAAAAATTCCCAAATTAATTCCAAAAATTCTCTAAAAATTCATGGACATTAATTTTCATGTCTACTATTAATTTAAGCTAACAATTATTATTTTTATGCAATTTCTCACTATATACCCTAATGATGAAATTCGGCCAACCCAACTTCCTCTTCCTAAAAATTGTATTTCTTTCATTTTCATCTTCCATTCATCATTTCTCTCACTTAATTACAATTATCCTAACATATTTACATCAATTAACAACTTTAAACATTTTTGTCCTAATTACATAATTAAGAAAAATTCATAAACTTAGAAAATGTAAAGATTTATTAGTCACTTACAATTTTCTCTTGAATTAGGGAGTCTAGGCTTCCTTTCCCTTGCCTTTGTTCTTGGAAAAACTCCCCTCTATTTGCTCACCTACATAGGGCAGCCCATTTAAGCTTAGATTTCTTCATTTCCTTATTCTCAAATGCAAAAACCAACCTCATAATCATAATCTACACCCAAAAATCTATGGAAAACCACTAAGAAATCAATTTAAAACATTAAAATTATCAAGCTCCAACTTACCCCTCTTTCTTTCTTTCCTTGATTTCTTCACTTTCTTTGCCCAAATCAACTAAGTGAAGCTATTTTAGTGTATTAGAGGGATGGAACTACAATTCCTAACTTGGAATTTAAGAGAAATATTAAGTGGTTAAGAAGCAAAAGAGAGGGAGAGAAGAGTGAATGATATTCGGCCAAGGAGGAGGAAGAAGGAGACACAGGAAAAATTTGGAGTTTTCTCCAGAATTTCAGCCTTTAAATACCTCCATATTGGGCCCAAATTTGGGCTAGAATAATGGGCTTTGCCCATTTAACTTAAAAGGCCCAATTTAGGCCCCTAAAGGCCCAATTAAAATTCTCTCTTTTTCAGCCATCAAATCACTCCAAAAATAATTCCATCACTCTTATCACATCAAAAATAGCTAGCACGCAAATTTTTGGCTCAATCGGAGTTCGTTATCGATCCGATTCAAACTTATCGGTCCGATTTGACAACTGCCGGTGTCACCGAAAAATTCCATTCTCATCACTAAAATATTATACACAAAAATTCATGTAGGCATGCAAAATATGGCAATATTCGGAGTTTGTTTACTATTTTTAATCGTTTATACAAAATCAAGTTACCTTCTCTACCAGGGAAATTGACTCGCTAACTTTTTAGTATTTTTGACCTTTGGAGGCCCATTTGACCTCAATTTCACTTCAAATTTCAACTCCGGACTCACTATGACCAATACTTTCCGATGGTCTAATAAAATATTTTTGAGTTTCGGGTGTCCTTTCGGGCCCGGAAAGCACTATTCACCATCGGAAAGTATTATTCACGACTGACCCGGTGTTGAGGCCGTTACATACAAGGAAAAATTTTTTTCTTTTTGACTTCATCAGTAACTCATGCCAAACTTTTCTCACTACACCCAATAAGACATTAACTTCACATAAATTCATTTAATCATAAATTAGACAATTCCATATGGTGAGATAAAGGTTTTTTAGGTTATATGGTAAAATATTGAATGTAACAAGAAAAATTATTGATGGTACGCATTAAGCATACCTTTTTAGGCTCAAATTGGCTTTCAAAGGATAAAATTTCACAAGAGTAGGAAAAAGGTCTTTTAGAAAGCTTATCAAGAAAATTTGTTGCCTAAATCATTTTCTAAGTTATCTGAGTTGTTTATATACTTCGAAGGGTGATGCGAAAGATTCTAGTGCTCTAAATTTCCTTACTTCACTACTTCATTGCATTGTCTTTTCTAAGTTCAAAGCTGGTCTAAATGCTTTCAAGGAAATGAAAACTAACAAATATTTATCAAGTTGAAGATTAAACTATCTAAAGATTCATTAAACAACATATTTGTTCTACTGCCAAGCAAAGGTTCTAAACATACATATTCTAACATTCAAGTAATTCAACTTGTTCATAGTTTTGAAGGAAACTAAAGCAAACTAAGTTCTCATGCAAACTAGATGAAAAAGTAAACTGCATAGGTTTTTAATTGGTTTTACAGACTTAATAAAACAAAAGAAACACAAACAAAACAAAATACAAAACACAAAACATAAAACTGATTCATGAATTAAAATGAAGAAAGTTAAAAGTCAATCTCCCTGAAAGTTATGCTACCCCCTCCTCAAAATTTTGTTGTCCACAACAAATGAAGGCGATCTATGCTAATGGAGGTGGAGGCGGCGGTGGATTGCACTCCCAATACTGTTGTACAAAAGTATCCACTGTGTTATTGATGTTCAAAACAATGTCCTGCAAAGCAATCAAGCGGATCTGCTTTATATCCATCTGCTGACTTAATTGATTAAAGGGACATTCCCATTCTTATGTTGCCGGCTCATTGATAGGTTGATTTTCAGCTGTTGTAGCAGCCTCTTCATTCGGCTCATCTTGTTGTTCCTCAATTCGAATGTTGTTCTCTCTCAAATATTCCTCACATATCGCCCAATGGCCCGGTGGCCTAGGAATTAAAATTTTAATTCTTTTGAGCATCTTGTTGTCAATGCATGGTAGATCTCCCCCAAGTGGATCTCCAATGGTGGGGTGTCCAATTGCAGCAGCCAAAATCATAGCAATCCAGCCAATGGAGATGCTATTTACGTTATCCGGCATTTTCTGTAGTTCCTTAATTCTATTAGCTATGATTAACACTCTATTAATGAAAATGCCATCTACCATATATTGAAGGATCATGGCTTAAGAAACACTGACGACAC
Source organism: Excoecaria agallocha (assembly GCA_037975025.1). Lineage (NCBI taxonomy): Eukaryota > Viridiplantae > Streptophyta > Magnoliopsida > Malpighiales > Euphorbiaceae > Excoecaria > Excoecaria agallocha. The sequence continues at coordinate 44,494,541 of CM075809.1, forward strand.
TTGCATTCTTTAAATTATTGTAAATACTTTTTGTCAAAAATCGATGGATTATCCTTAACACTTTTTGAAACTTTTATATGCGGTTCGACACTGTAAAATTCATTTTAAATTTTAATTCTAAATGAATTATCATATTTTAAATGTTAACAATTTTAAATTGAATTCATCTTTTCTTTTACAACAAATTGAAAATTAAAATTAAATTGTGATTGTTTCTTAAAATGTTCTTAACATTATAATATAATAAAAATGAACACAATCATAATCTTCAAATTTTAAAAAATTATGTAAATATTTTAATAAGATTTTATAAATTCAAAATTCTAAAAACAAATCTCTTTTATTAATATTTTTTCTTGATATTAAAAAGGTATTTTAAATTTTAAGAAAAGAAAATGGTGGAGGAGAGAGAAAGGGAGGTAGAAAAGAGAGATGGATGAAAAGAAAAAAAAATTATAATGGTCTCAACACTGGGTTAGCCGTGAACATTATTTTTTTCAAGCTGAAAAATACATCCAGAATTGAAAAATATTTTATTTGATCATCGAAAAATATTGGTCATGGTGAGTCCGTGGTTGAAATTTAAAGTGAAATCGAGATTAAATGAGCTTTCAAAAGTAAAAAATACAAAAAAGGTAGCGAGTCAATTTTTATTATTGGAAAACTGACTCAATTTTGTATAAATATTTAAAAATCAAAAAAGGACTCCAAAAATTACTAAAAATTATAGTTAAGCCTAAAATAATATGTAGATTATTTTGACTACAAAAAATAAATTTTTCTGTAATATCGATATTTTTGAACCAAATCAATTTAATTAAATCGGATCCGAAACGGACTCCGATTGAGATGAAAATTTGCTTGCAATTTATTTTTGATGTGATAAAAATTATGAAATTTTTTTGAAGTGATTTGAAGTTGAAAAATGAAAGAAATGAATTAAAATGTGTTATTAAATAATTAATGAGCTTGATTAATTAACCAAGGCCCAGTAAACTTAGCTAAGCCCAAGCCCAAGTGAGAGAGCATATATAAGGGAAGAAATTTGTCAAAATTTTTAGAGCATCCCACGTTGTTCCAACAGCTTATTTCCTTCTTTGTGGCCAATTTCCTTATTTCTTTATTTTCCACCATTTTCTTCCTTATTTCTTCAATTTTCTACCTTGATCCAAGCACAAGAAATATTTTTTAGCCTCTCTAGTTGCTGGATCCAAGTTCAAACTAGAGATTAAAGGAAGAAAAGCTAAGAAAAATAAGGATTAAAGGCATGGAGGTCAAAAATAGGTAAGTGATTTCTTGAATTTTAATTTAATTTCAAGGCACCTACAGATAGATTTAGGTGCATAGAGTATGTTTTTGTGGTTATTTTGAGTTAAAATGATATTTATCTTGGTGAAAAATGAGGTAAAAATTTCAGCCATGGAAGTTAGATTTGAGGAAAAATGGTTCTCATGGGTTCAAGGCTAGGAAAATGAAGTTTGTGCAAGGTTAATGGCAAGAATGAGGTTAGTGACTCCTAAAACTTAGTATTTTTCATTTAATTTAATGATTTTCCTTAGGATTTATTAAGAAAAATTTTGTATAATTAATTATTAAATTTGAAATTAATTGTATAATAGTGCAATTAGACTCTAATTAAGTGTGTTAGAATGTTTAATTTAAATGAAAAAAAATTATAGGAAATTTTATTGAAGTGGTCGAATTGCATGAGGAAGAAAAAAAATTATATGTTAAGTATTTTAGTGATTTTAAGACTTAATTTAATACTATATATGAAATAATGCATGTACAAATTTTTGTGAAATTTATAGAAATTATGTGAGTATTTTTAAAATATTTATTGAATATGTAATTAAGAAAAAATTGAAAAAAAATGTATGTATATTGAAATTACTCTTAAAGTAATGTAATTGAACCTTAATTAAGCTTAAACATAAGCTTAATTAAATTGAAATAAATTTTTAAGGAGAAATTTCTTAAGGGCCGAAATCCATTGTTAAAGAAAAAGAATGTGTACATTAAGCAATTTGATGAAATTAAACCACAAAATAAGGTAAAATATGAAATATAATGTCCATGAATTTTTAAAAAATTTATGAAAATTATTTAAAAATTTTTAAGCTAAGGACAAATATAAGTGTATAATATAAATGATGAATTATGGTGAAATAATTCATAAACTGAGTAAAAATGACAATAATTGAAGAATAATGTTCACATAAATTTTTATAGAATTTATGTGATTTATGAGACAATTTTTGAAAAATAAATATTGAATATGCTTAAGTGAAAATATTGAATTATTGAAAAATAATTCAATAAGCAAGCAAAAGTTAATAAATTAATGTAAATTAATTTATATTCCCTATAAAGAAAATGAAAAAATTAAATGACGAATTTAAAGAAAATAAAAAGTATAGTAAATTAAGTAACCATATCGAATTATTGTAAAATAATTCATAATTCAAATAAAATGATGAATTATTATAAATAATTCACAACCCTATAAAAATATTGTAATTACCGAATAATTACAAATTCAGACTGAAAAAGTAAGAGATTAGCTAAAGGTCAAAAAGTAAATAAAATGACTATAAAAGTAAATTTTTGAATTATAAGGAAATAATTCAATAAAAGCCAAGAAAGAAAAAGAGTAAATTATCCGGACATAATTCATAAAATATGAAAAAATTTTGAGAAAATAATTAGTTAAAAATCAGAAGTATAATAATATTTATAGTGAATTATTGTAAGATAATTCACGCAAAAATGATCGAAAAGAAAAAGAAATCGAAAAGAAAAAGTTACTATGTGGTCAATAGCATTAAAAAGAGTGCAATTTACAAAGATGTATTGTTTAAAGCAAATGAAAGAAATTAGAAAAACATATTAAATTGTGAAAATTATTATGAAAGGTTAATTGATTGTTTTTGCCCTTAGCAACAGTCAAGTAGTGATTTTCTTATTTAGTTTATAATTGACTAGTCATAGGGATACCCTATACCGCGATACAAGTTATGGCGACTTATTTTGCTATAGGTAGGATCTCTGATGTCCATAGCTTCAATGCAAAAGTGAAAGTGTTAGTGCAGTGCTTTTTGGAGAAAGGGCCCATTGGGAATTATTTCTCTATCAGTGGAGCCTTTAGGTTTATGTTTCGCATATCCTAATTGAGAGTCTTATCATATTGCACTAGGGGTATAAAGAAAGTATAATACTAAAAATGTAAAAAGATAATGAAAATTGATGATTAATCGTGGGAAAAAAGACTAAAGTGAAAGAAAATATAACTTCAGGGGCAAAATAGTAATTTTTTCAAAAAATGTAAACAATGAGAAAATTAATTAAGAAATGCTTATAAAAGGGTAAAATAATCTTTTGATAACTAAATTGTTTAAAAATGAAGTTTTACGTCCAATAGAGACTAAAATGTAACTTTTCATAAAAATGACAATAAATATAAATTGATGTAATGTACATTGACTATTAGCTTAAAAAGTAAAAATAAGCTTATTAAGAATAAAGTAGTCTTTTCACAATATATATATAAAAAAAAAGAAGACAAAAATTAAATTTTACATGAAATAGTTATAATAAGTACCAATTGGTATATTATATACCAATTACTGTTGTGAAAATAAAAATTTGTAAAATAAAGCTTAAGTTATAAATGAAAGTCCAAAAATGACAAATTTTGCAAATAATAAGTAGAAATGGCAGATTACAGTAAGTAAATTAAACAGTACCATTTTGTAATGAAATAAGGAAATAAAGATTTAATTGCAAAGTTGTTAAGTAATAATATTACTAAACATTAAATGTTAAAGTGTTAATGATTGTCTTTTGATAAATAAATCAAAAGACCAAAGTAATATAAAAAAACAAACAACAAAAATTGTAGGTTTGCTATTAAAAATAATAAATTGTGACTAATGAAGAAATCAAGTATTGAATAGAAAATTTATCATTACAGTGACAAATAATAATGTAAATCATCAAATAATTAATATTTGTACTGACCTGATTAAATAAGAAGTTAAACAAAAAAAGTAAAAGTTAAGTCAAGTAAGAGTAATAGTAATAGTAAAAGTAAGAAAAGAAATGTAACTTTTGCAATTGAAATTACAAAAGAAAATGTTTTGAAGTGCATTGAACTGTTTAGAACTAAAGTAACAAGCTTACCAAAAAAATTGATAATGAACTGAAAGTCTGTCAAAATTTATTAAAAGAAATGTTGGTAAGACAAAATAAGAACTAACAAGTTAACGTAAAAATTAGCATAAATATGATAATTATGCTTAACGTGAAAATTCTAAAATTGGTAATCACCATTGAGCATATTTAGTGCTCAGTACGTAGTTTTTACTACGTACAGGTTCTGAAGAAGAGTTGGAGCATAATATACAGCGGAGTGAAGCTTGAAGAAAAGAATTATCTAGACTTTTAGGTAATTATGGCATGTATATACTCAACTAATGATAGTAGACTTGACTGTATTTTGCATTATTATTGTACGAATTGTAATTGTTGTTATGTTAATAAATGATTATGATTAATATGCAATTAATGAAATATCATATGTCTGTTGTATGTAATGTTATTGTGCCTCTTAAAAGTTGTGTTATTGTTTGATTTTTCAAGAAATTATTAAATGAATAATTATTATGCTGCCTAAATTTTCAATAACATGTACTTATATAAGCTCGGGTATGGATGAAAATTTCAAGCAAATCATTTAAGTTCATATTGAAGTAAACTTTTCCGTTAAGAATCCATTAAGGGCATTACAGAAATAGAAAGAAAAAAAAAATTAGAAAATTTTTACCAAAACTTTTTCAATATAAATTCTATAAAATATATTTGTATATTCAATCCATTTTGGCAAAATTTGAGATAGTTACATTTAATTTTATGGCATTTAATTCTTAAATTGAAATATAATTTTTGTTCACATCCCAAACAGAGTTTTAAAATTGCATGAGTTATACAAAGTAATATAAAATTCACGTATTCAAATAGAAATTATATTGTAGTATTGCACACTTTAGATGAGAATAAACTAAGCACTGTAGGATGAAGGTGGAAGATTTCCAGAAAGCAAGCTAAATCAGACAAACTCTTGCTTCAGCTAGGATAAGATAATGAATCCAGTTGTGGCATTCAGGAAGAGTAATGAATAAATGCAGTTCCGTAATTGTTTTTGTCTCCATGAAAATTAACAAAACTGTACTCTCCACCTATTATTCATGGGCAAGGTCACCACCTTTTCGCACTGCAGAGGTTTGCCCGTGCCCTTTGCTCTCTTCACTTCTACTCCACTCATCTCTTGCAAGCATTTTCGGTTTAAAAATACCCCAAATTTTTTAATATGCAAAGACACCATTTAATCTTGCCAAGGATCATTCTCTGCTCTTACTTCTGAAGGCTCAATTACTTCTGGCTCCGAGGCTTCATTGACAATAGCAGCTGACTCCCCAACATCATCACCTTCAGCCTCTCCCTCGTCATTTTCGTATCTACCCCATCTGCCTCCAAGTGCCATGGTCATCATCTCATAAATCTTGTTACCCAGTTCGGCTGGGCTGTCAGGCTTCAATTTACAGAATAAAATTTTGAGTTAGAAATTAATCACAATAAATGGGAAATGCTGACAAGGAGAAAAAAGCGAGGTAAGGGGGGGGGGTGGGGGGGGGGGGGGGGGCAAGTTTTCATTTGTTCTCACCGAGAAACCACTAGAGATCAATGCTGTGTCATATAGGAGGTCAACAGCTCTTTGGGCATCACTGCTATCAGGTGCATTTTTGCATGCAGCCTATCAAGAAGAACAGCAAAATTAATAAAATAAAGTAAAATAAAATGAAAATTTGAAAAAGAAAGGACCTGTCTACAAACAAGCAATTTCAGCGCTAGTCCTAGCACCTACTAAATCAAATATACAGACCAGAGCATTCAGATCAAAACAAACTCTGTACTAAATTCAATGTCAATTATAGCACCCAGATTAATTTAGGGCCACCAAATTCAGGGTATGATGTACCCAGCTTCACAAAAAAAAAAGGTTCCCTACACAGAATTTGTCGATTACTAATGTTCTTCCCATCACTTGATAATGCCTTTGTCAACAACTTATAGAATCTACTGCTTTCCATTCTTTTCTCTGACACATTGGTGCACAGTAATGTAGTACCAAAAAGAAGGAAAAAAAAAAAAGGAACAAAAGAAAACATGTCCCATAAGCAAGGAACTGGTTTGCTTACTATGATAGATAGACAGCACAATTTGTGAAAAGTTGCTAGTTAATTAGAGATGTCTAAGAAGTGCTTGGATGGTTATTCTTTTTTCCCTACGGACATTATAATAACAGTTTTCTAACAGTTATGTAATGAGTAATTTAATTTATAGAATGGCAGAGAATGGAATTCTTCTTAAAAAACTATCATACTCATGAGCTAAACAGCAATCATACTATTACATTATTTTCTATTTAGATTAATTGTTCTGCATTGTGCATCAACCTCTGTTCAATTGACATAGCTTCCTATTTATCATTACATCAAATGACTAGCATGGAATAAAGCTTTGGAAACCAGCATTGAGCAGAACCACTTACATTCAAGTCTTTGATGATAGGATGATCTGGATTGATCTCTAGTATTCTCCTTCCTCTCATGAACTCCAAGCTAGCAGTGTCTCCAAGAGCTTGTGCTTTCATCAACCTGCAAAAAGTGAGAAACTATGAATATGATAAAAATGCATGCTTGACTTTCCATATTAGTTGTGATCTTTGGGGTACTGCAAAATATGATAATAACATATTCTTGGGCGTATAATAAATTAAGCATAATCGTTGGAGGAGGGTTTGACCATAAAAGACCATCGTTACCTTTCCATATTGGCTGACCATCCAAACTTGCCAGAAACAAGCACACATGGAGACGAACTTAGACGCTTAGAAACTTGAACTTTGGCCACTTTGTCACCAAGTTGCTGCTTTATCCAATCACAAAGGAGATTGAATTCCTGTTTCATTTCTCTTTCTTTGACCTCATCCTCATCACCTGGTAATAGAACGTCATCTAATTATAAAAGATGCCTCACAGAAAACTCCAGAAGATCAGATGTTGTAAGTTCTAACAGAATATTGAGTTAAAACCAATTTTATTTAAAAAAAAAAAGCAGTAGTAAGTTCTAACCAAGCTCTAGATCTTCCTTGCTGATATCAACAAACTTCTTCTCTTTGTAGGTCTGGAGGTTCTGGATGGCAACTTCATCAATTGGCTCCACCAAATAAAGTACCTAGAACAATAAAAATTATCAAACCACATCAGATATCCAGAAAACAAAAAGTAAAAGCTGGGAGTTACCCGTATCAATTCACAAAGCCTGAAACTGTGAGATAAATTTGTGAAGGCCAAATGAAAGGGCATGGCAAGCAATATATTGTCCTTATGACAACTAAAAGAATATGAAGATTTACTCAAGATCCTCAAAGCTTATTGTACTAAATAAAGCCAAAATCTGCAGAACAGCATACCTCAATGCTTTTTTGAACCAACTTCTCCAAAAATGGAGCAGTTTTGGCACTTTTCAAACTGTCCGTTGCCAAGTAATAGATAGCTTTTTGGTTCTCCCCCATGTTCTCAACATAATCATCTAAGGTTGTAAGTTCATCCTCACTTTTGGAAGAGTGGAATCGCAGCAAGGGAGTTATGCGCTTGTGATTACCAGTGTCTTCGACACATCCTAACTTCAAAAACCTACCAAAATTCTCCCAGAATTTCTTATAATCCTGAAATCATGTTAACCACAAGTGTTAACTAAACTCCAGTGAAAAGAAACAAAACTCCACGAAAGTCAATCATTACCAACCTCTTTATTTTCACTTTCTGATAGCTCTTGAATCATGTCAAATGTTTTCCTAACAAGTCTCTTCCTCATAATTCTCACAATTCGACTCTCTTGCAGAATTTATCGAGAGACATTCAAAGGAAGATCATTGGAGTCCACTACACCCTTTACAAAGCTCAGATACCTTGGGAACTGTCAAAAAATCACAATTAGCTTATTTCAAGGAAATCATGACCTTATACGCATATACACAAGCAAAAACATTGCAACTAATCATTGGACAAGACAAAGAAAGCTATATCCATTTATAACAACAAAGAAATTTTTAGATTTCCCGGAGTAACGATAACTCTTGTCAAGCCTTTGGTCCCCATATAGAAGGATATGAACAAGGATCTTCTCCAGTTAGATTTTAGTGCATGCATATAGATACATCCCATGGAAAAGATATTTACATGCCCATAACACAGAGCAAATTTCTAGATTCCAGTAATGATATCATGGGAATACGTACCAGTTCTCCATCAAAGTCATCTGAGATAAACACCCGCTTCACATACAAGCGTATATTCTTTGTTTTTGGATTCATAATTTCCTCATTGTTAAGAGGCCCCATTCCAGGGATGTATAGAACACTTCTAAACTCCACCTCCCCCTGAAAACGTGATCAGAGCATACTTCATACAAATCCAATGTGTAGTGAACTTATACAACCAATATCCAATTTAGTACCTACCTCTGTCGTGAAATGTGTATATGCAAGTGGATCCAAGAATTCATTAAATGTTTTCTTGTAGAATTCTTGATACTCCTCCTTCTCAACTTCTTTCGGGCTTCGCATCTGTGACATACCAATAATATGAGCAACAGTAAACAAGGCAATAATGAAAGCATCCATTACATGAGAGAGAGAGAGAGAAGGAGGCATTTGATTGTGAACCATTTCTCACTCTCAAGCACATGACATGCAAGCAAAACTAGGACTCACTACAATATTCATAAATTTCTGGTTCACTCACCCATAGTGGTTTTGTTTCATTGGCTAATTCCCAGTCCCAATACTTCTCAGTCTTGGTTTTCTTCTTCTTCTTCTTCTCTTCCTGGTAATAGAACAGGCATAGAAACAGAACTAAATGTCATGCATAACCACAAAAGTCAGCCAGAAGAGAAGAACTTGGATCCTAATTTACCTCAGGCTTTGCTTCTTCTCCCTCGTTTTGTTCTTCCTCTTCTTCAACCTGCCAACAAGTTTAAAGCAGTAAAGACTGTTTAAATAACTCTCAGCTTCACTGTAAAAAGAACACAAGCCAAAATGGTAAAAGAGAACAGTAATTTAAAATCATTACCCCAATGATTATTTCATCACGTATATGAATTGGTATTTTGTACAGAGAATTTAAGATAGAGGCAATGATTAAAATTTTGAAAAGAACAATAAATAACAGAAACAAACACTACATAAAGTTGCTCCCTCTCAACCCCACAACCACCACTAACCCCCTAAAGCAAATGGGTGAACCAACCAATCTCACCTCAACTGTCCTTGATTTTTCTTGCCATGTATAGATGGGGAAAGAAACAAACTGTGAGTAGTTCTTCACCAAACCCTGAATTCTAGCTGGATCCGAGAATTCATATTTATCATCCTCCTACAAAAAAACAATGATATATAACTATTATTGTATTCACAAAAAGAACCATGCCATCAATGAGCCAATATTCACAAGTTAAGCAAGATGTAAAGGAGAGAGACTATAAAGATGAGAGACAATAGTTGCCTACAGATAACAAAAACATACATTCCAGGATTACACTAAAAATATTTTTCCACCATTTAAACTCATGCAAAATATCCAAAGAAAGAATCAAAATAAGAGAGCGCACAGCTGTTGTCTGTAAATAACAGAAAAAAAAAATTGTGCACCAATTGATGTACATGTTGTTTCACACTTAAATTCATGCAGAAGATCCAAAGAGCTTAAGTACCCTCAGATACAGTGTAATTTGTGTTCCACGGCGCAGAAGCTTTTCAGGATCAGTTTCCTCCTTAATCACATATGTGCTACTGTCAGCTACTGCCTCCCAGACATATTGCTTATCTGACCTTGGGCTCTTCGTAGACACAACCACCTATTTGCACATATCACATAGGCAAAAACTTCATCAGCAGGTTGCCATGAAACCATCTGCTTTCTGCAACAAAATAAATAAAGGAAAGAAGCACATTGCAGCATGCCAAAAACATTGTAGAAATCATACTACACCTTCTCAGCTACAAGAAAAGCAGAATAGAACCCAACACCAAATTGACCAATCAAACCATTGTCCGCCCCAACATCTTTATTCTCCTGCCCAGATAAGGAAGAACATAATAATGAACCACATGCAAATTAATAAGGGAGAGGTGCTGGAAATTTCAGTGATGGACGAGAAACAGACACCTTCAACGCCTTCAGGAATTTTGAAGTGCCACTCTGGGCAATAGTTCCAAGACAGTCAACAAGCTCTTCTTTTGTCATCCCAATCCCAGAATCTCTGCAAGTTAAACAGAAATATTCTCAACTAATCTCACACATTCTTTTGAAGCAAATGTTGTGAAAAGAGAAGTAGTGACATACGTTATTGTAATGGTCCCATTGTCTGGATCAGGTTTTATACGTATCTCCAGGTCACCAGCATCTCCAAGCAAAGAGGGTTCGGTAACACTTAAGAATCTCAATTTATCTAAAGCATCACTTGCATTGCTGAAGCAGGAAAAAAAAATTAAGTCAACATATAGATTAGAAGCACGGACTAAACCCATCTCGCTCACACAAGCAAATGAACAAGAGTTGACAAGATAAGAAACTATATGCTGTGAAAAAATCAGGAAAGGAAGTGATGCCTTTCATGACAAATTAATTGTTTCATTATATCATCAGAGGTTCGGCAAAATGGAAAATCAACTTAATATATCACAGAGAAAGAATCAGCAAGCACTAAAACAACTAACTCAATTGACCATTTTTTTTATATATTTTCCAGTCACGAGAAATGCTTACCTCACAAGTTCTCTAAGGAATATCTCCTTGTGGCTGTATAGACTGTGAACTATCAAATCCAACAAACGACTAACCTGAACAGATAGAAATAATCAATCTTTAGTGCCCAAAACAAAAATGAGGCTCTCAACACCTTTTAACATCAAAAACTCAATCATTGAACTGACTGCAAAATCCCCAAAAGTCGTCATCTTTATACAAGAAATGGTGATAAAAAAACCAAACAAACAATTAAAATTATGATACTTGTCCATAATTCACGAATATAGGGGAAGATATTTGACATTTCCCTTATCTAAATACACCATCTTCGATTAATATTAATTTCCAATAGTTTTGAACCAAACAGTCCAAACCCAAGTCGCTCAAATCTCCAAATTCCTATTGAACAAAAAAATTTAAAGAAACCCACCTCGGCCTGATACTCGAATGTCTCGCCAGAAGCATCGGAAGTTTCTTTCTCAGCAACAGCAGCATCGCAGCAGACGGCAATTCGGTTATTTCGCTTCTCAAGCTTCCAATTGAGGCCAGCACAAGAAATGCCCTTTTTGCCACAGTTGTGTTGTGGCAAAAAGGGACTTCTAATATAAGAAGACTTGTTTTTAAGATGTTTAGATGAAAAGAGTGTTGAAGAAGGAAGAGATACTAAGGCAGCAGCAGCTAAGCTTCTGCTTAGAACTGGGGCCATTGAAGCCTAAATTAATGAAAAAGAAGAGAGCTCGACTGTTAAGTATTGCAATTTAGATACTTTGGGTTATCTATGTATTGCTGTTGCCTGTTGGAGTGGGAAATGCAAGAAACCCTCGAGGGGTTTAAGGGGAAGAGAAGAGGGTTCTAGAAAGATGTTAAACAACGTTGAGCTTTGGATCTATTAGTTTGGAATTGTAAGGCCCGGATGTTGCCATCTCAGCTTCTATAATATTATCCTTCTTCAATTTTTTCCCCTTTTTTTAAAATAAATTAGGCTTTTTTTTTCAAAATAAATTAGGCTTAACATACAATGACAATGAAATTTGGCACATAACTTTTGCCTTAAGAATTTGACTTCTTTCAGGTGCGAAAATTTATTACATAGTCATAATTCAATTAAAAATACGAAATATGAGAGATTTTAAATTCAAAAAATTAATTAGTTTAATTTGCTTCTTTATAGTTATGTTGAAGATTTCAGTCGAATTTAACATTGTTTGCACCTTTACAAGAGTGTTAAACACTAAGTCAACATTTGTTTTTTTTTAAAAAAATTGAAATAAAAAAATAAATTATTTTAATATTTTCGACCTTTTAAACTTTTATTAAAAAAAAAGTAAATCACATAATTATTTAACTATCTATATTTTAAAAAATCAAGATATATATATATATTATCAAAATATGCATTAATATATTTTATCAGATAAAAAATAACTAAAAATTTGAAATATATATATTTTTAATTCATCTAAAAAAATTTAACAAACAGTTGAAAAATATTATCGAAATATTTTTCAATCTTATCTTAATTATTCTATATTTTGGTTTGAAAAATATTTTAACCTTATTTTAAAATGGTTTATGTAGATCGATTTAACAAACACCAATTAGGTTAGATAATTTCAATTTTTAAATTAAGTTAGGTAAAAGAAAATTAAAAAAATCGCACTAATATTTATTTTAATTAATTAACAAACATGCTTATTCTAATAACTTATACTTTTTCATGAATATATTTTAATAGCATCATATTTGTCTCTCATCTTTCTCTCTTTTTTTGCTTTAATTTACACTACTATACTATCTAATTAATTTACATTAGTATATCATTTCATTTCATTTTAAGTTGCAACAAATTTACATTGTTTTAGTAATTTACATTGTAATATTTAAATTTTTTTAGTTTGTTTTCACTCCATTAAAATTTAAAATTGACCGTGCTGAAATAGAAAAATATTAAAAAATATCATTTATTATTAACTTTCCGATTCCATTCACCCTATAAAATATTGGCCGGGTTCCTGCACAATTATGATTGGAAATCAAGAATAGTAAAAGAGAATATGCCAGGTTATTTTCATGGAACTTAAAAGTAAAATTATGATGATGCCCCAAAATTTTATTTTACTAGAAATGTCACTTTGACTGAACAAAATTAGATAAAAGCCACTGAAAATCCACATGGATACTTTATATAAATATTTTTTTTCTTTTAAAAATATTATATGTAGCTAATTATATCTAAAATGTGATAAATTAAATCGTCATGTGAGCATTTTTCGATAAGTCATCTTTAGTTATCAAAAGTGGGTAGCTCAGTTGGTAACACAGGCTGAGCTGGACGATCAAACTGCGGTTTGAGTCTCGCTATCCACCTTGAGGAGGGGCAGGAGCCTTAACTATGATGATTTTCCGACTTCAAAATTAGTCGGCGCCCAGTGGTAGGATGAACCGGATACCGGGAGCTGTAAGCCGGCAAAAAAAAAAATCTTTAGTTTATCACATGAATTTTTAATAATTTTATCTCAATTGGGCCAAGCAGGTACCCAAGTCCACCAACAGATCGCATGCTAACACGACTGAAAATCAACAAGGGAGAGACCTGCGCGCGGTGAGATTATGATTAATCTCGTCTCGATCACAATAAAGATTATGATGATTGGAAGATACTAATTGCTGAACATACAAATTAAGAATAACCTAGGTAATTTAAATAACGTGTTTGTCTGTTAATTATTGCAATAAAACGACACTTTCCAATATCACTAAACCAGACTTAAGAATATTAAAAATCGCTAATATATTCTTTTCCTATCTTAACTAGGCATCAGAAGCTGCCTGCTTCAAACAATCAACGTTGCACAATCCCACAGATCTTACCATGTCTCCCAGCCTGCCAAAATACGTAAATGTTTAACAACTCAACAAACACACAACTCGATATTACAATTCAATAACCCAAATATACGAATTATGCATGCTTTTCATTAGCAACAAAAATTAAACTAACCTGTCAAAGCTATTCCTTGGTCTCTCAGGCTGATCAGTGCTATTCCTTGGTTTAGTAGAGCGATCAATGCTTTTTCTGGACTTGTCTCTCTTGTCAGTGCTGCTTCTTCCTTTCTCTTTACTATCTGTGCTTAGCCTACATTTTTCTCTTTGCCCACTGCTAGGCCTACCTTTCTGATCTTTAAGCTCTGTGCTTGCCCTTGATTTTTCTTTACTGGAATCCGTGGTATTTGAATGGGTCTCAAGAAGCTGCTCAGATTGATCAGTATTTTGTGAAGATACATTCCTAAGATGGGGCTGTAATTTTTCTATGGCAGATATGAATTTCTTGAGATGCTTTAAGTATTCTGGGTAGAGTTCCAAGTTGCAATGGTTTCCTCCTTTAATCCATAGCGGTTCATATTTCTCTTTGCACAGTTCCCAAAGCTGCTTTCCATGACTAACATCCACTACTTCGTCTTCTGTTCCCTACCATCAAATTCATCGTCACACCCCAACAAATTGTCATTCTTTTTTAAAAATCTCAACTTTCCAAAAAAAAAAAATTATATAGGCAGATTGATACTTACATGAATTACCAGAACTGGACAACTAACAAGAGGAATTTTATCGATATTCTGTTGTAGAAAAATTTTAAAAATTATGTTAAAATATGACGGATAGTTAAGTTTTAGTTCAGTGCAGTGCTAGAGTTTGAATGATACTAAACTCATACTATAATAATAATTCGGTTAAAAGAAAAAATGGCCACAAAAATACATCCATTTTAGAAACATTACAATTAAAATCATCAATTTTGCCAAAAAAATCATGAATTTAGAGTTAGAGTGCTAAATTCAGTAACGATTCATGATTTTTTTGACAAAAATTAATTTAATTGTAATATTTTAAAAGTTAACATATTTTGTTATTGGATTATTATTAAAATATAAATTAATAGAAAAGGGAAAATTAAATTAACCCGAATAATTAACATACCTTGTAAATATCGAACCAGAAAGTCTTTTTGACAGGATACATGACACGAAGGCCAGAGAGGATAGGACTGTGAAGAATTACAGCTCTCAATTGAGGCAAACGAGTAGCCAATTCGAGAGTAGGTCCACTCCCTACTGATTGTCCATACAATATAATTTCTTCTTCTTTCACTCCATATGTCTCTTCTAGCCATTTATATACTGCCTCTATATCAGCATATGTGTCTTGTTCACTTGCCTGTATTATTTTGTTTTATTCCCGTCATTACAAATAAATAAATAAGCAGTCTTTCCAATTTGTATTTGAGTAAATATTGACCATGTAGCTAAATTCTTCTGTTCTATGATACCAAATTTGCTTAACTGCATGTTCCTAATCCACCTTCTCTTTGTTAATTAATTCTCTAAATTAATCTCCATGCCTACCCTCAACTCTCACTTCTTTGCCAAATGTGATTAAGAAACCATTCTGTTTAAATTAGTAAGACAAGCCTAATATTCTTTTTCTTTTTATTCATAGAAGGACAAAAATAAAGTCAAATCTAGTAAAATATTTATTTAAAACGATAACTATGTATCTTGTCTGTTCTGATAATCGACATTCAATTTAAAATACTAATACGAGAAATTTTAATTTGAATTACAGTTGAGTTTGAAGCTTCAATTAAAAAGAAAATTAATAAAAAGGCCAATTTAAAAACAAACAAAAACAAAATATACCTTTCCAGAAGATTGGCCATACCCAGAATAATCATACCTGAAAATAAATGAGAAATTTAGTCTTGGAAGAATCACGTAACTAATAGAGATTAAGAAATGGTAATTCATAATTTAAAGAGAGATTAATTCAACTGACCCCATAAGATTAACATTAAGGTGCAAACTAAGTTCACGGAAAACATGCAACATCTGGCCAAGATCAGCAGCATTGCCATGAGAGTAAAGAACAGTCAATGAAGCTGATGGGTTCTTCGCGAACAAACCTATAATCTCATTCCCTCTCTTTGTTGAGATCTTCAAAACCTCTACGGTGTCGTTTCCCTGTTGGACATCGGAGATCCTCAGTTTTCCGGTCTCTTCCTCCACTGTCACAGTGTAAGACGGCGGATTTGGTGGAAAGAAAGCTAATTTCGCCGCCATTGATGAAGTCGTGTTCCCCATTCTTACCCTAAAAATGGCGTGTGATTTGTTTTTCTTGGTGAAGATTGGCTATGAGAGCTGCATGGTGATTATTGTTATTCTTTTTTTTGGAGAGCAGAGAGAGAAAGTTGTGATTATGATGCAGGAAAGTGATTGAAGTATGTTGTGATGGGAATTCTAGATTTTGAGTAGTCTGTTTGTTTCCTGAGAAAGTGAAAGATAGTAGTGTGGGTATGGAGAGAAGAATTGGAAGGAAAATAAGAAATAAAATCAGAAGGAGAAATCATTGTATGTTATTATTTACCATGAGTGATTTATGGCCTGCTATTATTATTTTTTGAAAAAATATTATATATTCCTTAAATAAAAACAGAAATATAGGAAATTATTTCCAAGTTGAATTATATTTGTACGGAAATAAGTAATTTTTGTGAAACGTTCCATTTGAATGTGATGTTTGAACCTTTAATGGACATAAATATTAGACAAAGATGGTGATTTGTGGCCCCTATTAACGTAGAAGATAATAAAAAGGCAAAGATATGATATGGTTTTGCTTTTTTATTTGTTTATTTTTGGTACATTAGGAAATTAATTATATGGATTTGATTTAGAAAGTGGATCTTTGTGATAACATATGTTATTAATTACAATCTTGTCCAAACATAATAATATTGATTATAAATTTTATTTTTTTAAGCTTGACAAGTCAGAAATAATTGTGCATTTGAGTTTAGGTTGACATTATCCAGTAATTCGATTGTTTATTCTAAGTTTAAACAGTTAAACATCTTTCTTTCTCTGATTTATTTCTTGGCCTATTTTGTCCAACCTTTGTAAATATATATCTATGTATTATTTATTTTTGATATTATTGAACCCTTTTTTAAATATTATTTATCATGGTATTTGTCTATCTTACCTTAGCTTAAAATTGCATGATTGTTAATTAGTTCTAAATCCAAATCATTATATATATAGTTATTGAAAGTTATTCTGTGTGGCACTTGCTTTAATGTATTAACATTGAGAGAACAAAAAAGGGGATTTATGCTATCAAAAGTGGAAGAATGTTGAATAGGTGGGACTAAAAAGAATAAAAAAACTTCAAAGTAAATTAATTGAGTGGGACTAGTGTAGAAGGTAGGAGAGGGAACACTTCATGATTACATATAAGTACATTATATATATGTGTGTGTGACTTTCAAACTCTGAATTTTTTTTTTTCATTTTTCTTTCCTCAAAGGGTAGAAATTGTTGTTCTAAAATTAATTGCTTTATATGCCAGTATCACTCAATTTTTTTAGACTCATGAACCCGGTTAATATAGAATTGAACATTACAGTGTACGCTTCTTACAAGATAAAAATTAAACTTATAATATGGTTTACAAAAATTCTAATTTTTTACTACCCAAACTAATAAATATTGGTATAGCCAGCATATAATAATTGTTTTTTTGTTAAATACTTGAAAAAATCCCTTGAATTAAATTTAATTTCGTAATTGATAACTGAACTTTTATCGTATTTAAATTATCGGTTGAAGTTCAAATATCATGAAAAATTATTACTTAAACTTAAATAACAACAATAATTTGGCACCTAAACTTTAATTAATATTAAAATATAACAACAGACACTGTTAAATATTTTTATATATTTGGATGATAAATTATTATCGTTATTTAAAATTTATATGATATTTTTTATGATATTTGAAATTCGGATGCTGATTTAAATATAATAAAAATTCAGATATTAATTATGAAATTAAATACAATTTAAGAGGAAATTTAAGGTATTAAACCTTGTTTTTTAATATATATATATAAAGGAGTTTGGGATATGTACATAACTCACGAGATAATAAATTTGCTCAAATATAATAGAGATAATATCGGAACAGGAAATAATTTATATGATATTAGTTCCATATTGAATTTTCCTTTAATTAGGAAATCTATCATTTATTTATATTTTAATATGGAAGTTATATATATTAATTTTATAACTGACATATTTAATATAACATTATTTCTTTTACTTAATATTGTAACTGCTAATTTAATTTATCATTATTAAGATAATTTATATTACCCTAATTGGAGCCCTACATAAGGGCTAAAATTCTTCATTTGAGTGGAGGAGAAAATAAGAGATACTAAAAGTCTATCGGTTTGTTTCTTCACGTATTCTCTCTTTTGCCATATGTGTTTTTAGTTCGTATATCTATACTTTCATCTCGTAGTTCGTGATACGTGAGTGAAAACTTGGCCGGTAACGTAAAATAATCGATTTTCTCTTTAAAAATTTGCATTTCGAAAGATATTTATATTTATTTCTCGCGATATATCTTGATATATTTTCCTTCAATATATATTCAATTTATCAATGATTAAAATATAGTAAAAAAAAAAGTCTCTAAAGAGATATTCTAATTAAAATTAGCTTTGATATAATGTAAGATTTCAGATTTTACTTTAGCCTACACTCTCTTCTTTCTCTATAAAATAATAACATATTTAAAGTAGAAAGAAATTAAGAGCAGGGCCTCATTTTATGAATTTAATTATATTTATCACCTAAATATTGAAGAAATATTTATTTAATGAAAATCCAGAAATTGAAATATCTCTATTCTCTAGATAATCAACAAGACATCAATGTGTCTCATCCAAAACAAAAAATAAAAATAAGACATCCATGTGCGTAGTTATTAATTTATAAATTTGTTATAAATGAAGTTACATGCTAACATAAAATATTATATGAAATCTAGTGGGATATGCCATTGATTTTGGAAAAAATTTTAGTATTTTATAATCGGGCCATGTAGGTCCTCTGTTTTTATAGTGGTGTCAATTTATTTATCGATACAATAACAAAAATTAGTTAAAAAAATGCTAAAATTACAAGAATCGTCGCTTCTCAGTTCGACACTACGATTTCGAATTTTGAAATATTTTCTTTTTTAATATAGAATTAGATGTAGATTTCAAATTCTTCGTATCTTACTGTTCAGTCGTTCTTTTTTTTTTTAATTATTTTTTTATCGGCATGATAATTAAACTTTTGAGACCCTTGGATTTTGAAAGGAAACAATGAATAACAGAAAGCATCTAGATTACTTTCGCTTTTCTTATGTTCTTAGGCCATGTTTGGTAGGATGTAAAGTAATGTAATGTAATCAATGAAGTAATGAATCCTGTGTTTGTTAATCCATATATTTAATAATGTAATGTAATCCTATTTACATAAGTATTTTTTAATACATCTATTAATGTAATCATAAATCCTTAAATTTAGCATGTATTTCTCATTACGTTTGCCTTTTTCTCTCTAAATTAGTCTAAACCTAAATCGGTCATCTTCCCCCTTCGCCTCCACTGCCAGCGTCGCCGCCGCCATCCCTGTCAGCACCGTCTTCATGCCATCCTCTGTCGGTCACCACCCATTTCTCTTCTCAGATTTCTTCTAGCCATTGTTTTTCTTCTCATCTCATTCACTGCTAGATTTGATTGGTGAGTAATTAATTTCTTATTTTACAGATTGTATTTTTTGGTTCAACTGATTTGTGCTTCTCATCTGCTAGCCATCGCCATTTTGGTGTTTCTCATCTCAGTCTCATTGCTAGATCTGATTGGTAAGTAATCAATTTCTCATCTCATCTCTTATCTTTCTTTGCGGGTACTATTTAAACTTGATTTTTGATTATTTTTTGTGCTCTTTTAGATTATTTCTCTTGATTTTATTTGAAATTTTTACTTGTGAAGTTCTGTTCTTTTATTTATTTTTTTCGCTTTTAGATTTATGGTTATGCCTCGATTTCTATAGTTGTTGGATTCTTACTTTTTGTTCTTCACGTCTGAATATTCCTTAGTTTGAGTGCTTGGGTTATGATGATTTTTCTTTGAATTATTGTTCATTTAGGTTTGTGTTCTGTTTGGCAAGTAAGAAAACCTGGAAACGAAGTAGAAATTGAATATGATTTTGAGAATGGAATCCAGAAGCATATAAGAAGGTGCAAGATTCAACAACTACTAGAGGTATTTTTGTTTTCATAATACTGTAAGTTTTTTGGTCTTAATTTCAATTTCCATTTAATTTATGTGTGCCATGTTTACTTTAAATTTCAAAAACTAGTCCCTATATTTGTTTGTTGTGTTTCGTGCTTGTTCTTGATTCGTCTACATTTGCCGAATACTTATGCTGATTATAATGGCGAAGGTGGTACTTTTGCTTTGTATTCATTGCTTTGCCGCCATGCCCGGGTTAGCTCCATACCCAATTGCCAGCTTGCGGATGAGGAACTATCAAATTACAAGAAAGATGGCTCTGTGTTCAAAAATAAAAATGCTATTGGGTATACTTTGAAATCAACTTTAGAGAACTGTAGAGTATTACAAAAATTGTTGCTTGTTTTGGCTTTGATTGGAACTTGTATGGTCATCGGGGATGGAGTTCTTACACCTGCTATTTCTGGTACTTGTTATTGTTCTTTCTTTTCTGGGTTTAGATTTGCATTTCCAATTTGAGTGTCCATGGCTGAGAATTTCTGGGTTCAGTCAAGGTCTTAAAGTGGACCTATAGAAATACCTGTTTCAGTCAAGGTATTAATGGGTCCTGTATAATTATTTCTCTAATCATGTATGGAGTTAGAAGCTAATGATTTCATTTCTTTATTTAATAGATTTTTTGTATCACTGCAATAAGGAAATACCATAAATCTCAGATCTTTTATTGATATTATTGACTTCGCATGTTTGTTCATAATCTTGTTTTATCAATTAGGAAATATACAACTAGCTACGGACCTATGTATGGATTACAAAATCATTCTATCAAATCCCTTAAAAAATCACATATAAATCAATGTTAAGTTAATAATCTAGTAAATTTCCCATTAATTGTGAATTCTCTCACTGATGATGAGAAAGAAATTTGGGTGAAAATTTTACTTAGTGGAGATATTTGAGTATTATTAAACAATTTATTTGATATTTTTTAGTTATTATTAATATGTAAACTTTAATTTGAATATTAGAGTTAAAAATTATATTTCTATGAGTTTCCATTTTTAATATAATTTTTTTAACATTATGTTTTATTAAGTTTAGATTTTTATATATTTATAATATAATAAATATATAAGTGTATAAAATAATTAAAAAAATAAGATAATTATATAAAAAATTAATTAATAATTATAAATACAATTACATTTCAAAACATGAATATAATACAATCAAACATATAAATGTATTTATTATTACATTACATTATTAATGTTACCAAACATAGTAATGTAATCAAAATTACATTACATTACATTACATCTTTTAATCCATTACGTTAGTTATTACATTACATTACTTTACGTCATACCAAACGTAGCCTTAGTTTTTTCTAATTACTAAAATTCTTATCTAAAGTTATCATAAATTAATTAAATGTTAAATGGATAATATTGTTTGAAATTACCACAAATTAATTAAAAAAAGGAATTTACATAAAATACCATTTTTTATTTCACTTTTAAAAAATGCATTCATTAATTTTAAAATTTTGCAAATACATTTTTTTTAATTTTGTATTTTTAAAAATACCCCTTTGTTTCTTAGTCCTAACTCTTAAATTTATTCTTTTCTTTTCTTGGCCACAAACAATCTCTAGCATCTTTAACGTAAAGCTGGTGCTTCTTCGAGTTTGTCGTCATCATCGTTATAAGTTTTACTCTCTCATTTGTGAGTTCAACTAGATGTAAGAAAGGAGAAAAAGACAACATCATGAACAGGATGTGAAAGTAGTAGTAGTAGCAGAAGAAGAAGATGATGATGAAGAAAAAGTAGAGAAGAAATCTTCAAATCTGCTAATTTGTCAATGTTTTGTTCTCCATTTATGCTCTTAATCTCACTTTCGTCAGCCTCTTCGCTAACTTGTAATTGCCCAACTCCTGTTCACCATAATTTTTTTGATTCTCATTTTGGATTTTTTTTTCTTAATTTTTTTCTTCTGGCCCAATCCTTTGAATCAAATGAAAAAAATATTTTGATGTTATTTAAATTTTTAAATGGTTGAGTTTTCTCTAATGGTCAATCTGTACAATTTTTTTTTTGTTGATTTAGTTGGGTTGTTTTTATTGCATGAAAAAGCAACTATGGATGGTATAGAGTGTGAGTTATGCAAGAAGTGATGGTTTTATATTTATTTTTAGACTCTCGGCGTTTGTTTTTATGCTTGAAAAAGTTGAGTATTAAGAGTTAGTGATGATCCGTGAATTTTCAGAAAGAGAGGAGTCATATGTGAGGTGTATGGAGGTGTTGTTTAGATTTACGCGTAGCTAGGGGACAAGAATGATCGAACTCGTCAAGATGAAAATCCTGCAAAAAGAAAGCTAGCCTAGTCAGTTCGGGCTTGAACTCTCTGAAGCTTAAGTCAATGGCCGGTAGTCAACAAATATAATGAATCGAAAAGTAATAAAGTGGGATATTTTTAAGATCCGCGAATATTGAATCCTAGGGAATCAGATTTGTGCGAGAATAAATGATTGATTGGAGTTATGTGTTTTAAAGAATATCCCAATTGCTTGTTGATATTGTTGTGATGAGTGACAAAAATAATTAACATAAAGGTAAAATTAAACACAAAGTATGAATTAACAAGGTAATTAAAAATAGAAATTATAAACTGGATAAATTAACAATGGCTAAAAACTTTATTCAGGAATCTAATCCTCCCCATCTCCGTGCAAGGTTCATTTTAATACAACATTCATATATTTTAGATGTGCACAACCCATCTAAACCTCTAGTATCCCATTTTGGAGCCTTCTGCTCTAAATATCCGATATGCCATTCCAAAACTTACCTGATAACCAACATAAGCATGGATTTCAAGACCTAGATATGAACTAGTATCCCATTTTGGAGCTTACTACTTCCATACCTATTCATTTTTCTCTCTTTTTCTGATTTTACAACACAAAAACCCTAGATCTAACAACTTCCATTCTGAAAATGCCATCAAAACTACAAAATATATGGAGAAAAATAGAGCATGCATGACATAGCTATTAAGTAAGCATAAATCCATCAACTTGAATAAGATTAACAGTATAAATACTTAAATAACATCCATACCAACATAAGTATAAGGGAAAAGAAACATCTGAAATATATATATATATATATATATAGAGAGAGAGAGAGAGAGCAAATAAGTTTATATTCCTTACATGGTTTAGGAGATTCAAAGATCTTCAAACAACAAAATAAATACTCACTGCTCATATTGAAAACAACAAAGAAAAGGGAAGAATAAATTTTTAAACCCATTTAGAGATGTAGATCTAAAGTTGTAGTAGTTTTTCCTCTTCTTCTCCAAGTTGTATAGTGGTAAAGTCGATAGCAGACATAATGGTAATGGTGCTACAGAAACTGTGATAAGAGCCTTTCCGTAGTAGAGCCTAGATGTGGGAAAGCCACTATCATGGTATTTTGAGCATTTGGTAAAGGAAGGAAAGTTGCAATCTTTGCTAGCCAAACTATCTAGAAACTTGGGAAAGCCAAGACATAAAGCAAACTGGTATTATGCTTATCATCAGTAAATAGGGCATAAGATTGATTGTTGTCATACTCTAAAAAGGTGTATCCAAAACCTTATTGATCTCGAATAGGTGAAACCAGGAAAAAAAGGAAGGAATGAGCTGTGATATGCTGGGACAACCTAGTTTTGTTTGACTCGTGTTGGTTGAATGGTACATATTTCGAGATATGTATGGTATGTGAATATCCAGCTTCTATCTGTGTAGCTTTAATGGTAAGTAGGTTAGAGAATTCCACGATGTAAATATCACCACTAATCTTAGGCACAGTTCAAAGAAGGAAGAGTTTGAGATGTGGAAGGACTTTTTGTTGTGTGAACTTGTAGTGGAAAAGATGTAATATAAGTCAATTTTTGCTAATGTAACATATGTTTATGTTTTTTTAAATATGTTAATAATATGAGTCTTTCTTATGAATGCTATGTCTTGTTTTAGTGCATCATGCATAGCAATAATTACGACATTTACATAAGACAATAATTTAATAAACATTATTTCATTTAATCTCAAGAGTAATAACATCTTGACTGCATCCAATATGGCTCCTAAAGTGAAAATAACTTGAGAGAATAAAAAAAAGTAAAAAGAAAAAAAAGTAAGTAAAAATGAAAAAAGAAGTATTTGCCTAGACCTGATATGATGTGGTGATAATTAATAGAAATGCGATGAGATAGGCTACTCAAGGAAACGATTTCTCATAAAAGGACAAGAAGCAGAGGTGCCAGGGTTTTTCATAGGATTTTATGTTTTCAAAATGCTTTTTGATCTCTTTTATGAGTTTAAGATGTTTTTGAATCCTTTTTAGATCTTCATCTCTTTTAAACAATGCAAAACAAGAAAGACCAATTTCAAAACTTAGAGCAGTCTAGGGTGTGATAGCTTTATCTCAGCTTATAAAGCTCCTAATAAGGTGATTCCAAAGCCATGTGAATTTTAAAATATAAATCTATAACTTTCATGGGACACCTAAATCCATTTCAGCCCTTAAAATTCTCAAAATTAGGCTCAAACATAGATAACATGAATCTATCTCTGTACTTAAACCAGTCTGTAGTATTTTAAGTATAACTTTCTCTATAGAGCTCCTATTAAGATGAATCCAATTTTAATAGAAACTAGACTCTAGCAAATTTCATGAAGAGATCATGACATAATTCTAAATCCATTGTTCTTGATGATTTTTCAATGTTAGAACACTAATTCTATCCCTAAAAATTTTTTAGAAGCAATTGTCAATATTTTGGCTATAAATCCCAACATATAAATCAAAATTGAATTATTTTTTATTCATTATAAAGTTAAGACATAGAAAAACAAATGTCTAGGAGATATCTAATCGAAAAAAATCATCTTAGGGTCTAAAAATAGCAAAATATTTCAAGTTGAAAGTCAATCGGTTAAGAAAAGATGAAAAAGTCAAAGTCAAATCACGAATCGGATCCGTGAGTTGACTCATGGATCGGGTTCGTGACTCACCGTAAATTGACAAAATGTGCTTGAAAACATTGTAAAAAATGGAGAAAAAAAATCTTATTTTTAAACCTATACGTTTAAGGATATTTTCTTGGATTTATGTACCCTTATTGATGGCTTTACTTAGCCATTAAGCATAAGAATCTCTCTCTCTCTCGGGTCCGTCTCTGCCCTCTCTCTTCCCTTACTTTCTTTTTTTTCTTTCTTTCTTTTTCTTCTTTTTCTTCTTCTTCTTCTTATTTAATGAAAAATCAATATTTTTAACATAAAAAATTCTAAAAAATACCAAAAATCGGAAAAAAATAATAGAGCACCAAAATCTCGTCCTATGACAAACCAACACTGAATTTAATATTCTCGAGCTCTAAAAACCCATAAATTTAATATTTAGTTTTAATTAATTATGTATAAATAATATTTTTTTGATTTATTTTGTAAATCTATTAAAATATGTTGTTAATTTCACATATTAGCTAACTAATTGTTAACTAATTGATAAGCAGGGTAATTAGTCAACTAATTTTGCTAATTAACTTATTAATTTAGTTAATAAATTAATTATTTTATTTTTGTTAAATTGTTAATTTAATATATTAATGTAAATGGTTAATTCGTTAATTCATGTTTAATTTCATAATTTATTAATCAATTGGTTAATAATTAATTTGTAAATTCTTTGTTTAGTATATTAGATTAATTTATTAGTTTATTTGTTGCATTATTATTTTTGCTATTATTTTAATTGTTAGTGTTATTTCCTTTATTATTGTTGTTAGCATGTTTAATATTTATTTTAAATGTGTTTTTGGTAATTTAATTTGCTTGTTTTTTATTATTTTCCATATATAATTTAATATATTTTAATTAATATTATATTTATAATTGATGTTTAATAAGTTTTTGGTATTTTTTTGTTCAAGAATTTATTTTCTCCTTTTTTCTATATGAAAATCGTTTTCCAATGCCTTTAGCGACGAGATATTTCTGTTATCGCTAAAAAGTTTCTCTTTAAGATCCTCCCTTCTTGCAGGAACTGGATATTTAGCGACAGAAGTTAATGGCGACGGATACAATACCGTCGTTAAA
This sequence comes from Excoecaria agallocha, assembly GCA_037975025.1. Lineage (NCBI taxonomy): Eukaryota > Viridiplantae > Streptophyta > Magnoliopsida > Malpighiales > Euphorbiaceae > Excoecaria > Excoecaria agallocha. The sequence continues at coordinate 44,520,693 of CM075809.1, forward strand.
AGTCCCAGCCAGTCACACTTTCCTCCATTTACTCACGCAACTCACGCCTCATTCCTTTTTTGTCCTTTTGTGCTTTGGCCTTCAAAAATTGTTCTTTTTTTATTATTTTAATTAATTATTATTATTAATTTATTCCTTTTAATTTCATTATTTATTTGTTTATTGTTATTTCCTTGTTTATTATTATTATTATTATGGTTTTTGCATTGGTATTAATATTAATGTCTTGTTAATTTTATTAATATGTTTATTGTTGATTTTATATAATATTATTAATTGTCATTATTATTGTTTATTATTTTATTATTGTGTTATATTAATTAATATTGCATTAAAAAAATTATGGTTATTATTGATATTTTGTTAATGCTCTTTTATCATTAATTTCAATATTGTTAATTATTTTATTATTATCATGATTTTTATTATTGATTTGTGTCAATTTTATTATTGTAAATATTATTATTATTTATTTTTTATGATAATATTTATAATATTAATTATCTAATATTTTTATTAATATTTTTATTTTATTTCTATTGTCATTTTTATCATTATGCACTAATGGTCTTTTGTTGTCATTTTTTTATATAAGTAATTCCTTTCCGGGTCAGATCAAATAATATAGTGAAATAGAGTAGTTTAGGATTTATTTTCGCCCTATTCATTTTTAGATCTATATTATTTAATAACTTTTATCACTTGTAATAGCGCAATAAAAAATTTTTTTTGCACAATAATTAAGAAGATAACACTCAAAATATTTTTTTACTTAATTAATTGAATTTTTTCTCATAAAATGGATTAATGTTCTATTTTATTTCAAAAAAATTATACAAAGAAATTTAATAAATATTGCATGAGGGAAGCGATATTTTCAATTTATAAATTAAGAAGATAACACTCAAAATATTTTCTACTTAATTAATTTGATTTATTCTTATAAAATGGATCAATATCCTATTTTATTCCAAAAAATACTTACGGAAATTTTATAAATATTACATGAGGAAATCGATATTTTAAATTTAATCAATATTCCGATTTATGTATATTTTACTGGTATTATTTTTCATATCTTTATTTATTGCAAATAAGTTATTTTTTCAAAGCGATAAGTTAAAAACACACTAAATGATTTTAAACAATTTTGGTTAGAATTTCCCTATAATAAAAGGGATCGGTGTTTCGATTTTTATCCACAAAATAACATGCAAATTAAGATTTTTTTCTTATAAAAATAAATGATTTTCCACCTTGAAATTAATTAACGCAATTCCTGTGATGGCCTAAATATTGGGTTAGTTGAAAATAGTATTTTTCAATGGTAAATAGTGACATAAGGGTGAATGGTATCTTAAGGAATCGAAAAATATTTTAATTGATCATTGAAAAGAGTATGTCAACAGGAGCCCGAGGTTCAAATTTGGAATCAAAATGATATCAAATAAGTTTTCAAAAGTTAAAATTAAGAAAAAAATCACAGTTCCAATTCAAATAGTATTCGGATTGAATAAGGTTTGACTGAGATTTTAAAAATAGAAAATGATCTCTAAAAATTATCAAAATTTTTAGATCTACATTAAAGGAGATATAAAATCATATGGTAAAAAAAATAAATTTTCAGCGACATAAAAAATTGGGCTATCGGACTGGTAAAAGTGGATCAGATCAAAAAATAGTCTTCGATTGATCCAAAAATATTCATGAAGCCTAATGAATATATTTTAAAAATTTTGAAAGTATTTTTTAGGAAGGTTTGAATATAGGAAGTAAGAGAAAAATAATGATTTCGGTTTAAATAGTAATCAATTGACCGTGGATTTAATCGAGACTTTAAAAATAGTAAATGATCCTTAAAAATTATAGAGATTTTTAGTTGGATCCTAGATAATATATGAAATTATTTTATGGTAAAATTTTAATTTTACGGTAACACTGAAAATTGCCTAATCGGATCAATTTTAATGAACCGGATCAAAAACGAACTCCGATTAAGCCAAAAAATTTTATGGAGGCTATATTATGTATTTTAAAAATTATGGAACTTTGAGTGAATTTAAACTTGAAAAGAGAGAGAAATAATTTAAAGTATATAAATGGGCTTAAAATCAATTTTGGGCTTGAATTAGGCGCAACCACCTTGGTTGGACCAGGTCAACCCAAAATTTAGACTACTTAAGGGCCAAAATATCAGAAATCATCAAAAAAATCATGAGATTTCTGCCTTCTTCTTCTTCTTCTTCTTGAAGCTAAATTATCTCTATTCCTACAAAACCACCATTTTCTTCATTTATCTTCTAATCTCTCTCCAAAATCAAGCCTTCTAGATTAATTTTAGCCTTTATATCATATTATAGCAACCTCTAATATCCAATTTGAGGAGTAAAAGTGAGAGAAATTAATGATTAAAATTTATGTATAAAAAATAAGGTAAGAGAAATCAAATTCTATAATTTGATCTAAGGGTTTATATAGATAGGTTAAGGTATGTAGAGCTCATTTATGATGTTAAATTTAATTTTGGAGCAAATAAAATGATGATTTTATATCCTTGAATTTTTTTTATCATTTTAGGATTATTTTGTGAAGAAGTTGTTTCATGAATTTAAGGCGATGAAAATGGAGATCTAAGTGAGGAGGATAAGATTTAAGGTAAGTGAATACCATATCCCTTAATTTTCATGAGTTTTGTATGGATATAGTGTTATGTAAGTTGTGAAATTGAGTGTATAATTTATGTTTAATTGATATTAATGTATTAGATATGTTAGAGGAGGTTAGAAATGGTGTTTTGAATGATTACAAATAAAAAAATAAATCTTACTTAATGGAGTAGTGTAAACCAAATGGGTATTCAAGGTATACTAACCGAATGGGTATTCAAGGTATACTAAGGCATATTTTGTAAATTAATGATGTTTAATGCCATAAAATGATTTTAGATATGAAAAAAGTGTCCATAAATTTATTTAGAATTTATGAAAATTATATAAATATTTTAGAGAGTGGAATTACATTATGTTCAAAGTGAAAAATGTTGAATTATGATGAAATAATTCATGCAATAAGTGAACATGATAAATTATAAAAAGATAATTTATAAAATGTATAAAAGTGATGAAAAAGTTAAGTAATTAATATATTGAGATGCAAAAATAAGTGAAAGAGTGAAAATATTAATTGATATGATGGGAAGGTGTAGTGATAGAAAGAAAGACAAGAATAAATTTAAATGTAAAATTTATATAATGATCAATTAAAAAAAAGAAGAAGAAACTGAAAATTTTAAGAAAATGAAAGTTAATTGGGTAAAATAAAAGATTAATCAAGGTTTAAAAGTGAATGTATAAATAACAAGAAAATTGAGGACTAAATCATAATTGTACAAATAAATATTGAATTTATAGTGTATGACGTATATCTAGTGGTAAAATTATAAATAAAATGAACTTAGGGGTATTTTAGTAATTTATTAAAAAATGATAAGAAATGATGTGTAATGATAAGTGTGAATGTAAATGCAATATTTGTAAATATAGAATATGTATGAATAAATTTTAGAGAAAATCCATTATGTTTAAAGTGTAAATAATGAAATATGATGATATAATTCATGAAATATGAAAAAAAAATTGAATTGAAGAAAAGTTGACTGTCTAATATATTGAAATGAACAACAAATGAAAATCTTAAAATGTGAAATGAAAATGATGAATTATTGTGAGATAATTCATAAAATTTGTAAAGTGACAAAAGAATTGATTGAAAAGTGTATTGAAATGGAAAGGCAAATGAGAATGCCAAAATAAATGAGTAAAGAATTTTGCGTTTAATAGTGGTCAGAAGGTTAAAATCTAGTTCAGGATATGAATGACTAGCCATAGGAACACCCATACCGCAGTATAAGTTATGACGACTTGCTTTTCTATGGTACGATCGTAATGATCTCCTATAGTTTCTATCTGACTGTCTGTTCTGATTTGATTTGAGATGGATTGGTCCTTTGGGTTATTGTTTACTGTGGGCCCATGGGATCCAAGTCCTGTATAGCCGATCTGAAAATTTATACCAGGATTGTACTAAGAGCATAAATGTAAAAATAAGCTAAAAAGTGCAAAAAGTAAAGAAAAAAGTTTAAAATGAAAAAGGACCTAATTGAAAAGAAATGAAAATTTTAGAAGTAAAATGGTAATTTTTTAAATAGTGAGTTTAATGAATAAAATTGACAAGCAATATATAAAGGATAAAAATGGAAAGAAATAGTGAATAATTAGCCCTAAAATGAATTTTTATAATTTTGAAGGATTAAAATATAATTTTATATGAAAATGATAAAATAAGGATTAATTGGCAATTTATATATCAAATAATGAGTTTTGAGTGAAAATAAATGAACTGTTGGCAAAATTATAATTAAAGTGTAAAAAGAATGGCAATTTTATAATTAATTGAAAGTTAAAGATTTAATTGAAAGGAATTTAAAAGATTCAAAGGTTAAAATGATAATTGTGTTAAAGATTAAGCCTCAAGAGTAAACATGGTAAAAATAAGAAGATTTTTTCAAAATAAATAACAAAATAAATATCTAAGTGATTGAACGAATGAATGCATGTCTAAATGTTAAAATGACTGCGTAATGAATAAAAGTATGAAAGTTAATTCTCATGTGAAAATGAAACATAAGTGAACTTATTTATAAAGAACGAAAAGAATTGGTACTAAAATGTAAAGTGATAAGAAAATAATATTAGAGATACTTACGGAGTGGAGCGGGGCGAGGATTTCACCCCCACTCACTGCCCCGTTGGTGGTGGAGATTTTCCGTCCTCGTCTCTGATTCAATAAAGAGGAGGAAATTCCCCCCATCCCTGCAGGGATCCCCACCTCCCAAAACAATAATTTTTTTTAATTTTAAAATATAATATTTTATAAATAATTAAAATTAAAATATAACATTTAATAAATAAAAAAATTTAAAATCAATCATAATTTAAATTAATATAAATTTTAACCATTGATAAATTTAAAATTAAGTATAATTTAAAACTTAACAATTATAAAATTAAGTTATATTTTAATTTTAATTATTTATAAAATATTATATTTTAAAATTAAAAAAATATTTTTTGCGGGGCAGATACCCCATTTCTCGTTCCCATTCCGAAATACACATCGGAGATTTTTTTCGCTCGTTTCCATCCCCGTGGGGGGAAAATTTAGAAATTTTTCATCCCGTTCGAGACAAGTTCCCGTCAAGATTGGGGATTTTCCTTTCCGTGGTCATCCCTAAATAACATGTTAAGGATCAATATATAATTTGCCATAAAAGTAAAATATTAGTGAATAAAAGATAGATTACATGTCAAATAAAAAAAAATTAAGTGTGAAAATAAAGATAAGCAATGGCACTAGTGAAAATAAATGATAAAAAGAAAGCACCACCGTAAATTAGTGAAAGTGCAAATACCAAATCGTAATTTAGCAAATGAAATATTAATTGAATGATGAAATCGTAAATGAACCCTATTGTATAGTGAAATCGGGATCAAAAGTGTATTTTTTGCATTTAAAAAAAGTAAGGACTAAATTATTATAATTTTACATGTCATAGCATATATTAAGAGTAAAAAATAAGGAAAAATGAACTATAAGAGTAAATAGTAAAAATATAAAGTAAAATTTACAATTGTACAACTTAAGGGACCATATTGTAATTTTCCAATAATAAAGGTAGGGAAAGGACTAAAATAAAAATTTTAAAATAGTATGGTCCATAAGTGTAATTAAAAGTATAATGAATATTATTTAAAAAATAGCACAAATAGTAATAATTGGCGAGTGAAAAGTAAATTGCAAATTAATAGAATTTTTAAAAGGGGACTAAATTGGAAGTTAGTCCTGATAATATTTAAAAAAAGATTAGTGTACAGGCTGGTTTAGAATGAGATCAGTAAATAAAATAAATCGGAAAATGTTAGGGCAATTAAGGATAAAATTGTCTTAGAAAGTATCAGTGCCTAGGTTAATGATGTTAGTATTAATGACAAGAATAGTAGCAGTAAATTAATTAGTAATGCTACTATAAAGTTAAAGAAATTATCAAAGGGGTTAGCAAAGTATAGGTAGATTATAGTAGTGATGCAAATAAATGATAAAAAGATTGATCAGGAAAGTAAAGTAAAGATATTGCTAATAAGACCCTAGCACTTAGATGCTACTGAATAAAAAGTGTAAGCATAGTAATAGACGATTCTAGTAATTTGATAGATAATCAAAGCAAGAATATTAAAGAGCTAGTGATGATATAATATAATAAATGAATAAGCTTATGTATGCTTGCATAAGATTAGGATTGGAAAGTTTGGGATATGTATTCTACCACTGGGTATTTTTAATGCTCAGTGCGTAGTATTGTGACTGCTCGCAGATTTCGAAGACAGAAAAATTCAGCAATATTTGCAGAAAGACATAGAGGATGATGGGAGGCTTAGGCATGACATGTATGTTATCATAAGGAATAGGAATGTGATTATTAAAATTATAGTTATGTATTTGTATAAGTATAAACTATAATTAGTATTGCAAATTAATTGTTTTATTGTTATAGTGCTCAAGTGTTAGAAATGCTTGAAAAAATTTTATCGGACTATTTGGTTTAATGCATTGGGTGATGGTAGCTTTGAGATGACATCTGGATTCGTCAATCACCATATATATTGTACAGTATTATAAAGGTGTTACAATTCCTTTTTTCCAAGGTCGCGAGTGATCAATTATCACATTTTTATTCAAAACACACGCAAAATGTCACCTTTTGTAAATACTCATGCGAGGATTAACATCCTCATCAAAATAAACTTAATAAATTCCTCAATTTATGTATGAATTTATTTTTACATTTATTCTTAAATGCTTTACAACTTTTGATACGCATGCTTTACAATTTTCAATGTGTTTGAGTGCGCCTTTATTTTTCTATGCATGATAACTCGTGTGAGAAAAGAGATAAAATATAGTAGTCATTAAACTTATTTGTATAACCTTAACCAAGGGTATAAATAGAAGTGGAATTCGGATCCTTTCTGGTTTCGGTATCATGAGGTTACAAAAAATTACTTTTCCAATATTTTATTGGATGACGACTCCTAAATATATGCCTGGTGATGCTCAGCAGATGCCTCATAAGTTAGTCGTTAGTAAATGGATAGGGATACTTTTATACGTTGTTTTATGCATTTTAAAGGCCCGAGTGCATTGCGTATCAGACATAATCCTTATGCATTACGAAGTGATTGGCTTTCACGAGTTAAATAGACCTTGATCCGATCTCGAGCCCTAAAAACAAACTTTCGAAAGCAAATCAGATTCCTACGGGGTTCAGCATGCATCACAACATGACTTGAGGAAAACATTGCCCTTTTATAAATTAAGGCTCACATTTAGCTATACTCTTAAAAAATATGATAAAGATACTTTGAACAACCTATAAAAGAATAATATAATATTTCCTTTCTATTTTTATAATTTTGAGTAACCCTATATTATGAGTTAACTATTAAGAGACAAATTAAATTTTTAATTAATTATTTTTAAGTGTAATATTGTAGTACAATGTAAATCCAATTAAAAACATGATATAAATTATGATTAAATTATTTATTGCCACATATTTTTCTTCTTAAGGTTTGTAAGTTTTACATCATCAAAATTCATTTATATAGATAACAAATTTGGAAAGGGAAGAAAATATTGAGAAGGTGAAAAGATATACGATATTTAACAATCAAAGATGGCATTGTTTAGACAAAAACCATCTTTGAAAAATGCATATCATGGCTCCATTTTTCTTTCTTTTATAAAAAAAAAATTAGATAGTCAAATCTGATCGAGCGACATAAACTGACAATGTTGGAATCTGTTAGTTACTTATGAAGATTTTTTTTCATAGAAATCGGTACCGATGATACTAATTTCAATGTAAATTTTATTAATTTCTGTGAGGCCTACATATTTCAGAAATAGCCAACCCCAATACCAATTTTTAACACCTCATTTTTCAAATTATATTTACTGTATCATCATAAGTTTATTTTTTAAAAAAATATTATTTTAAAAAATATTGAATAATTTAAAAATCTATTTTATTTATTATAGTTTCATTCAATTGGCTCAGCCGAATTCTTAATTTAGTCATTTGTAAGCAATTACAACAAAGAAATTAAATTTGTAACCAAGATTTTACCAATAGTTAATTAATTCTACATCCAATTTTTTTGGACTTTCGTCCTAAAATAATAAATGTGTGGTATTATAATACAGTAAATAACTTGTTACTACTTCATTCATTTCTTTTTATTTGTTACTTTTGTTATTTTCATAAGAATTAAGAAATATTAATTAAAACTAAATTTAGAATTGGATATAGTAAAGAATGACTAAATTGCCCTTATTTTTGTTACTCCTAAAATTGCTTAATCATAGTGACTTAAATCTAATTGGTTGAATAATACTCCATATTAATGAAATAATACTCCACATTGGAATTACAACATTTATATTCTTACCTTCCTAAGACAACATTTCGTTACTACTTGACTAAATATAATTTCGCTCAATATAAATGTTTGTTTTTCATCGTAATTTTAACTATATATACCAAAATTTTCAAGATTAATTCAATCTTTTCCTAACCAAATAAATTTCTAAATTTTTTAATTCCTACAAAGATATGTTATATAAATAAAATTGTTAGAAGGTTAAATTTAAATCACTAAATTCACTAGTCTATATAGAAACTTAGCAAATGCCTTTAGAAATAGATTTACATGTGAGTGTAATACAATATGAAGTTGAAGTTGATAATAAAAAAGAAGAAGCACAAATTCAATTACTGGATCTCAATGTTGATGCAAAAAGTTTTGATTTCGACCAAAATGTCATCCTAAATTCTCCATTGATTAATGCTTCTTTATCAAATCATATTTTCCTAGATTTAAATAATGAGCCATGTGTAGAAAAAGAGATACAAGTGCAATCACAAGATTCAATCGTCAATGTCAATATATCACCATCTCAAAGGAACATGAATTGCTAAACAAAATATCTATGTGTGAGTTAAATTAATCTGAGATTATTTTTCTATTTTTTTAATTTAAAGGTAAGAATTAAACTAAAATAAAATAATTAATCAAATTTCCATTTTAAGGATAATTTAATACTTAGAATAAAAATCTAGTTTTAACTTCCTAAACATTCATTAAACTCTTTTTCAAGTAAATTCAAGTATTAATCAATATTACCAATACACAATTATTTCAAAGCTAGAAAATAATCATGCATTGACACTAAAGAATTAATCCTAGAACATACAAATCATCAACTGTGCTTAAATCAATTTTTAGCTATTGAACCAATAAACTAATAATCAATTTTAACATAATCAAAGATAAGAATATGTTTAAAACTAAGAAATAACCAACTTGTGTTTGAATATAAAGCACAAAATAAAGTTATTACAATAAAAGATTAAAGATTCAAGTTTCCCTTAGAAAAAGAAGAAAAACTACTTACCAAACATGATGAAAACTAAAAGAGCAATTAAAGTAAAGTAAACAACTAAAATAAAGAGAATTACAAATTAAGGAAAAAGAAAAAAAACTACTGTACAAAATTAACTAAATAAAACTAGATGAAAAACTAAGAAAAATTTGTAATTGTAGTTTCCTCCTTAAATTTTGGTGTTTTGATGCTTTTATAGTTAAATTCTACTACCTAAAGAAAAAGTTCTATCCTTTGTAACTTCCTATTCAAAGTTGGAGAAGAGTTAATTTTAAACAAGAAATCTTTATCGTGTTTTCCTCATTAATCACTTGGGCGAGTGAATCTTTTGCCTTGGATGAGTGACCTTATCAATTGGGAGAGTGATTGCCCTATGGATTGTTGAACTCCTTTTCATGGGTGAGTGATTTTTCTTCTTTAGGTGAGTGACTTTGTCACTCAGTAGATTAGGCTGCTCACTCAGCCAAGTGATCTTCATCACTCAGCCGAGTGAGGAGCCTCTGTGTCTCATGCCTAATTAACAACTTTTCTTGAATTTATGAAATTGCCTTTAAATTTTTCCTTTCTTCAATTTAATCATTTTTCTCTTTAATTTAGCCCTAAAAAATACCAAAACTTTTAATTAAACCTCAAAATACATATTTTAACTAATTAAACATAAATTTAACTAAATTAAGACTAAATTAACTAAATTAAACACCTAAAACACACTAAAAATATACTATAATTCACACCTATCAAGGTTTGTCATCAAAGTAAGATAACTCCAATATGTTATGTATGTTTGCTTTGACATATATTATTGTAAAATTGCCTTTAATAAGCATGTAAGCTAAAAAATGAAAATAATAGTTTGAATTTGAGAGTTTTACTCGAGGTGAGAAAAATCTATTATAGGATTCATTGGACCTAACTGAATTATTTTGCCTATAATTTGAGTTGTAGAGCTAAAAATTGCGTGATTCAAGTTGGGTTGGAAACTAGACTTCCATAATAAATTTTATATAAAGACATTAAACTCTAACTCTATCTCTAAGTTGGTCATAAAATGGCTTGAAAATCGGATATACTTGCTGCCCTATCACTAGTAATAGCTTAAAGTATTTTTGGAATATCTTAAGTTTTAGAGGGGAAAATGAGATGTTTTTTTAATGTTATAGAAACTAGAAACCTAGAGCAATAACTTTTTAGAAGACCAGTTCCCTCAGAAAAGTTATTTACTATGTGAAAAAGCTAGCGTAAAATCGGACGGTAGGGCTATTTTTAGGTCTCATTGGTAGAGGGACTTTTCCTCTCTACCAAGGGAGTAGCTTTGGTTTAGGGTAGAATTGAGTTTTTCAACTGAGGGAGATGTCCCATCCATTGAGGAAAGCATGCCCAAATGATCTAGAACCTTTCTTCTTGGTAGAGGCAAAGTTGCCTCCATCGAAGGCAATTTTGTATAGCCTAAATATGAATTTCTAGTGTTCCAAACACTACAAAACCTTATCTAAGACCTCTTAAACTTAATTAAAGCATAATAAGACATATTAATAAGGTAATAAAAGACATGAAAAATATAAGAAATGTGAGATTGCTACCAAGAAAGCAAATAAGAAACAATAGATGCTTAGATATTTATAGATGTGCACACACACACACATATATAATGAAATGTGATGAATTAGACATGAAAAATAATCAAATTTCTACATATAGAGTTTGGTGGTGGATAGATAAGCATGTCTATAGGATATAGATGTAACAACCACAGTCCTGATCCCATTTGGGTCTATTGTTTATCCCTATTTGGGATCACAGTCTCGATTCCATTTGGATCTACCGATTTGATACCTTCAGGTATCCACATAAATAATATTTTCGAGTATTCACATGATTGATACCCTACGGGTATCAATAATACTTGTTATCCACATCCACAGAACTTATGGGGCATTCACAGGAATTAATAAATAATTTGATGGATGTTACATGTTCAATACTAAATAATAGCATGACATATATAATAAATTTGCATTGTAAATATTATCTATGGTAAAGGTTACCCAGTTATTTATAATATGGTTTCTACTTAGCATAAATACATTTTATGATTGTTGCATGTTGTGTGTGCTTGAGAATGACCATTGTGAGTGGTTGTTCATAACTTTATTATTCCCCACTAAGTTGTATAGCTTAGTACAAGTGTTCATTTATATAGGTATGCAAGATAAAGATAGGACTCTTTAACAGGGATCAAGCCAACAGTGAGAAAGCTAACACCAGCAATAAAAAGACTCAAAGTATAAATGAAGTTATCTTTTTATTTTTATTTTTGCTATTGTAAATCTCAGATTTTGTTAAGTAAAGTGTAATGTAATAACATAGTTATTAAAATTATGATATATATTAGAAAGTTTTTGTGTATATAGCCTATCTTAATATAATGGTAGGATTACATGAAACTTAAACAATTTGCTATTTATGCTTAACTTAAAAGGATGCTATTAGCAAAGCGAGATATAATACAATTATTTTATATGAAAGATAATATGTATGATAGCAGGGAAATCAAAAATATTAGAGCAATCATTATAGGTATATTTACTTTTACTTTTATTTAGTAAACATGCCTAGCAATCACAATTATCAACCATATCGCCAAGAGAAATCAGAACATATGTTGTATTAGCAAATCACGTTTGTATTTCCTCCATTATGGACAAAGGGCTCACTACTAAAAACTACAAATGCAACATATTTAAATTGAGGGAACAATCTCATAAAGTGCATACCCAAGTCTCTGCATTTAAGCATTTTAATTGAGATAACTCATCGAACCTAAACCAATATTTATTTCAAAATATAAATTTTAAAGAATAAGATGTCATGTAGGATTATTATCCATCTCATATAAGCAATAAAGAGCGAAAGAACAACAATATTAAGCTTCAATTATCTTTAAGCGTTATAATTGATATACTATTTGTCTAAACCACTGCCAACTTTACATTATTATTGTTGTTGTTGTTGTTGTTGTTGTTATTATTATTATTATTATTATTATTATTATTATTATTATTATTATTATTAATTGATATACTATTTGATTACAATTGCTAAATATTGTATACTTTTTTGATACTTTTACAGGATTTTCTGAGCTGCATTTTCAATTTTGATAACAGTATATGGCCATTGAACATGTAAGAATTTTATATTTTGAGTGATGAATTTTTTTAGCTAAATTTAGTGCACTATTATTTATGTAATGATGTATTTACTGTGCCAGAATTCGCAACAATTGCAACAATCACATCAATTGCCACAAGGTAAATCCAATGAGGGAGGGAATTCAAACATATTACCTTCAAATGGAGATAGAAAGTCAAAAAGAAAGCTCATAAGACCAAGGTCTAAAGTGTATGAACACTTATCCAAATTTATTGATGAATCGAGAAATATAAAAGACAAGTGTAACTATTGTAGTAAAGAATTTTATCATGATCTTAGGCAAAATGGCACTAGTGCACTAAACAATCACCTTAGTTCTTGTCAAAAAAATCCTCAAAATGTTGATAACATAAAAAAAATATGTTTGCAACCAACGGGGTGAATATGAAATGGGTAGTTTATCTAACTAGAAGTTTGATCAAATGAAAATTAGGAAAGCAATTGCAGAAATGGTCATTGAGGATGAATGTCCATTTAAAGTTTTTGAAAGTAAAGGGTTTAAGAAGGTTATGTATAAAGCATTCATAGGTTTAAGGTGCCTAGTAGGTGGACTGTGTCACGCGATTATTTTCAAATTTATATTAATGAGAGAACAAAATTAAAAAGTTTTGCAAAAAAAATTGTCAAATGATATGCCTTACCACCGATACGTGGACATCAATTTAAAGAAAAAGCTTATTAATTGGAGGACTTCTATAGCACAAAGAAAGTATCTACACATGAGATGCATTACTCACATTATGAACTTAATTGTTCAAGATGGTTTAAAAGAGAAGAGTTGTTCAACTAAATGGATTAGAAATATTGTGAGATATCTGAGGAATTATCCTGCTATGATAAAAAAATTCAAAGAATGTGCTAAAGATTGTAATATTCAATGTAAAAATTCTTTAAAATTAGATGTTTCTATTAGCTGGAATTAAACTTATGAAATGTTAAGTGTTGTTGAAAAATATGAGAAAGCATTTGAGAAATTTGAGATGTTAGATCCATATTTTAAGATTGAAGTTGAAGCACCTGATAGTGATGGGTTTTCTTTTGCAGATTAGGCCACTATGAGGAGATTGAGTGATATTGTAACACCCTATACCCGATCAGTTAAAAGACCTGGATACTGGATGTCACACTCGGGTTTGGATCTCAATTACTTGCCACTTCAAACGTTATTAATTTTACTATGTAATTAAATAAAATTTTGGCAGCATGATAGCTTAAAATTCATGCTACCCAAACCTGCAAAAACTTAATTTTACACTCCCAATATCATTCATCCAACTCCAGAACTTCAATCAACAACACAACACTTCTATAATTTCATCTCAACACAATCACAACCACTCAAGTACAGTTCATATAAAGCTCATTAATGCAACTCACTGAATACATATAATATTTAAATAAAGGCCCATTTACAATAAATTCTTATAATCCATTACATGGTTCATACACGTATTAAAAATTTCTTTATATACATGTTACCTTAACACAATTTACCTAATTGGCTTTAACATAGAAACTTTGTTCACTATAATTATAAACATTTACTCATATACACTATTATATAAATAAGAATTGCATCACTAGGATTCAATGTACCTATTAAAACGTGCATAATCATATGAATATAATTTGGTTCGGACTTGAGATATCAATTCTCAAGCTTCCTACGTATTTCATTTCGGAAATCAGAACCACGTAGTTCTCCAATTCCAAGACTTATTATAGTACTTTAAATAAGTAACCATTAAATCTGGTTTAGGCAAGAATATCACATACCACTTTTCAAACACTTACAGATACATAATTATATTATACACGTTCCTAATTACACAATATTACTCCAGATTGTGTAACACACAATTCATCACAATACGAATATATGTATTCAATACCAATCAATTCCAATCATCATTAGTTGTAATTAATCATAATTTAAATTAATCACAATACAAATTCTATAAACGATTTATTAATATTTGGTGAAATACTTACATTAACATTTATTTCTTTATTTAATTCTAATATTTGCCCTTAATATATCAATTGGAATTTTCACTGGGTTGAACAAACAAAATTTAAACACGAGACCGAGTTCTCGAAACCATACGGTCCATCATTTAATCCATACATATCTATATGCACTTGTGAACCGAGCTCTCGGAGCCATTAAGCCCACAACTCATTTTAATAACTTTTACCGGAAGAGCTCTCAGAGCCATTCAATCCGGTAATACACATCAAGGCGTGATACTTATGGACCGAGCTCTCGGAGCCATCCAGCCCATAATTTGTAATAGCCCGAATGATCTGTCACTCCACACGTCTGCTTTAGAGACCGTGTCGGAGCTAGGCAATGCACGATTTTGCTTTTGAGGCACCCCACATATCTGCTTTGGAGACCATGCCGGAGGCCCCAAAATGCATCTTCCAGTGTATTCACGCGTCTGCTTTTGAGATCATGCCGGAGCACTAATCAATATTGTCCTCTTTGGGCGTCACATGTCTGCTTTAGAGATCATGCCAACCCCTCAAGGTTTTGTTTTGCGCAGCAACAAATGCGTCTACTAAGGAGAAGTTTAATTAATTACATTTCTATTATAATCACAATTTCTCAAAAGAAAGGATAATTCGCAATAATAAAATATTAACAATATAATGACAGTTATTAAAAAGAAGCTAAATTATAAAAGGAATAATTAAATCAATTTAAGCCACCAGCAATGACCAATTACTTCCTAAACTCTTACTTCTAAAATAATTGAATGTTTAATACATATTTAAGTATATTACATTCTATGAGCGATTTAGTTTAAGAAATATAAACTGATTCTTCTGCCCAACTTTAGTATTTCACAACATTTTGTTCTCTTTATAATTTTAATTTCTCATACATGTTTTACAACTAATACGGATTATTATGATAACAATAGGTTCTACAAGTCAGAGTACACACAATTGTAAAGAATATGAAAATTAATGGAAAAATTTAAAACATTAGAGCACCACAGTCGACAAAAATTCTAAAAATTATTCACTTCATGTAAACTGCAATGACTATAGAGAATTTTTATTGTTTCTTAAACATGCCCGTAACTTTAAAATTAATCTAGCAAATCTCATTCTTTTACCAATATTGATAAATTGTGGCTTGTCTACCAGTTGTACTATGAATATATTGCTTGCAAAAACAAGACTAAGGAGATGCTAATCTAATAGGATTTTAGAATTTGTTTAAATAATCTAATCGAAGTAAATTAGTAATTACGTACCATTATCTAAAATTTCCAAAGCCTTTCTCAACATCGTCCCTCACCGGAGATTCGTTAGAGTTTGGTCAGAGCTTCATCGGTGCTGTCCGCCATAGAGGTCAAGGCCCCAGCAGCAGGTCACCACGCGCTCAGTCGTCGTCGTAGTTGATCGAAAATTGAGGTGGAAGATCGCAGCACTATAGCTTTGATCTCTTTATCGCCGGCGTGTGGGGAGGAACGACGGCCAAGATAATAATCCCCTCACCTTTGGGAACTCACCGGTGTCGCCTGGTCACTGTCCAATGTCGTGAGTCTTCGGAGAGGAAGGATGAAGCTTCCATCGTGATAGAGAGAGAGAAGCAGAAACGATGCCATGTACGAAGGAGCAGACCAGCAATTGACGGTCAACGGCGGTGGCGAAGAAGATGAGGGAAGCGTGCGCCGTCGATCAGCGATGAGGGAAGCGGCGTCGTGCCCTTCTCCTCCCACCGTTCTCCCCTTTTTTCCCTTTTTTTTGGCCTCTATAATTTTTCTCCCGAAAAATCTAGAGACCCCTTTATTTATTAGTATTATTATCATTATTCTTATTTTTAACCATTTATTTTATTGGATCATTTCTGAAATCGGATCGATCCAACCATACGATTCGGCTCTTTATAACTCGGGGCATTACAGATATGTTACAATATTTTTATGATACCACAGTGTGTATTTTTGGATCATCATATATAACATCTAATACTTTTTAAATTAAGATTAGTGATCTACTTGGATTAGTTTTGAAGTGGACTTATAGTGATGATTTAGAGATTAGAGTCATAAGCTTAAGGATGAATGAAAAGTTTGATAAATATTAGGGTGACCATGAAAAAATAAATAAACTTATTTGTATTGCACATGGATTTGATCTACAAGAAAAAATTGAGGCAATAGAGTTTGCTTTTTATAAAATTTATGGGATTGATGATGGTAAGAAGTTGTTCAAAGGAGTAAAGGATGCACTTTTTGAATTTTTTTAATAAGTGTATGGTTCAACCTAAAAGTAGTCAATCTTCATTTTCACAATCACTTGGGAGCCCTTCAAGCAATATTGAGTTTAATGACTTCAGTGTAGGAAAAAAATGTGATTGAAAGGTGTCATTAGAGAAGAATTTAAAAAAAAAAGAAAATGAAGATTTTATGGAGATGAGAAATACTGAGTTAGATATTTATTTGAAGGAGGCATTACAAGAAGATCGAGAAGATTTTGATATTTTGAGATGGTGGAGCTGAATTTTGAGAGGTTTTTTGTTCTTGCACACATAGCTAGAGATATTTTGGTTGTTTTAGTTTCTACAGTAGCATCAAAGTCGGCATTCAGCATTGGAAGGAGAATTTTAGATTCATTTAGGAGCTCTTTGACTCTTAAAGTAGTGAAAGGTTTGATTTGCACACAAGATTGGCTTCAAAATGGTATTGAATTGAAGAATAAAGAAGATTCAGAGGAAGTTGAAAGGCATGAAAATGGTAAGCTAAACCTTTTATATTTAAAAATTAAAATGGTATTTTATTTTTATAATATTTGAATAACTAACTAATTTATTTTTAATATTCAGAGTTGCCCATTGTCAATTTTGGTAGAAATGGGAAGGCATTGAGTAGTAGTTCTCCTTTATTGGGTAGTTATTTTTTATATGTAAATTATCTTATTTTGAGATGCAAATTATACAAGTACATTTATCAATTACTAATATCTATTTTTTAAAGTGATGATTTGAAATTTTGATGATTGAATTGAAGGTCGATATAATAAAGAAGCTTATTCAATGATTTTTGTTGTATTATGTATTTTGGGATTGTATCTTTAATTTAGACTTGTATTTTTTTTTCAATTTGGATGTGGTTTGAATGTTTTTATTTTAGTTTTATGATTTATAATTTTGTATAATTTTTAGACAAAATTTTTATTTTTTTTAAATAATTTTTAGATTTCGGTTATATGGTTAACCGACTCGAATTAATCTAAAATTTCAATTCGGTTATCTTATAACTTCAGTTCAGTTTGGTTGGCTAAAATCCTAAAAGTTTAGCTTTTGGTTATTTCAATTCGGTTCGATTATTGAATCAAACCGACCATTCCACACCCCTAATTGTTAATGAGCTTGTTGATGTTGTTGTTAAGTCATTTCAAACTTTTCCTTTAAAAAAGTCTAATAATATATTTTTGACATTATAGAGTGCATGATTAAAATCATGAAAATAAGAGGTTCCCATAAGTACAAAAATAAAAAATACAAAAAAGATAGCGAGTCAATTTCTATTATAGGAAAACTGACTCAACTTTGTATGAATTTTTAAAAATAGCAAACGGACTCTGAAAATTACAAAAAATTACAGTTAAGCCCAAAATAATATATAGATTATTTTGGCTATAAAAAGTAAATTTTTTGTAATATTAGTTTTTTTATCGGACTGATTTAATTGAACCAGACTGAAAATGGATTTCGATTGACCTGAAAATTTACATGCAACCTATTTTCGATGTGATGAGAATTATGAAATCATTTTTGAAGTAATTTGAAGTTGAAAAATGAAAGAAATTAATTAAAATTTGTTATTAGATAGTTAATGGGCTTGATTAATTAACCAAAGCCCATTAAACAAAGCCGAAGTCTAAGCCCAATTGAGAGACTATATAAAAGGAAGAAGAGTCCCAATTTTTCCACAAGTCTCATGTTTCCAGCAGCTCTTCTTTTTCATGGTGGCCGAACCTTTTGTTTCTCTCCTTTTCACCCATTTTTTTCATTAATTCTTCATTTTCTTCCCTTGTTCCAAGCATAAGAAGTGTTCCTTGGTCTCTCTAGTTGCTGGTTCTAACTTCAAACTAGAGATTTAAGAGAGAAATTCAAGAAAAATAAGTGTTAAAGGTATGGAGGTCAAAGTAAGGTTAGTGAGTCTTTGGTTTTTAATTTGATTTTAAAGCATCTATAAGTAGTTTTAGGTGCCTAGAGTATATTTTTGTGGTTAATTTAAGCTGAAATTGTGTTTTTCTTAGTGATTTTATGAGGTGAATTTTCGGCCAAGGAAGGATGTTTTTGATGGATAATGATTTTCATGATTATAAGTGAACAAAAAGAAGTTCAAGGAAGTTTATGCATGGAGAAAGGTTAGTGACTACTAAATCTTAGTATTTTTCATTTAATTTCATGATTTTTCTTAAGGTATATTAAGGAAAAATTTAGTGTAATTGATAAAATTTGAAATTAATTATCTAATAGTGTAACTAGACCTTAGTTAAGCATAATAGAATGCTTAATTTGAATAAAAAAAATTTGTAAGGAATTCTTATAGGGGTAGCCGAAATTCATTATGAAGAAAAAAAAATTTTATGTTAAGTATTTTAATGAATTTAAGCCTTAATTTTACAAAATATAAAATAATGCATTTATAAATTTTTGTGAAATTTATAGAAATTATGTGAATATTTTTGAAATATTTATTGAATATGTAATTAAGAAAAAAATTGGAAAAAAGTATGTATATTGAAATTACCTTTAATATAATGCAATTGAACCTTAATTAAGCTTAAATGTAAGCTTAATTAAATTGAAATAAATTTTTAAGGAGAAATTTCTTAAGGGCCAAAATTTATTCTTAAAGAGAAAGAATGTATATACTAAGTAATTTGATGAAATTAAGTCATAGAACAATGTTAAATATGTTATATATATCTATGAATTTTTAAGAAAATTTATGAAATTTATTCAAGAATTTTTTTAGTTAAGTGTAAAGGTATATACATAATGTATATGATAAATTATGGTGAACTAATTCATAAGATGAGTAAAAATTATAATAATTGAAGAATAATATACATAAATTTTTATAGAAATTATGTGATTTATGAGAATATTTTTGAAAATAAATATTGAACATGCTTAATTAAAAATATTGAATTATTGAGAAATAATTCAATAAACAAGTAAAAGTTGATAAATTAATGTAAATTAATTTACATTTCGTATAAAGAAAATAAAAAAAAATCAAATGATGGATATTCGAAAAATAAAAATTATAGTGAGTAAAATAACCGTATTGAATTATTACAAAATAATTCATAATTCGAATAAAATGATGAATTATTATAAATAATTTATAATTTGTATAAAAGTATTTTCAATTCCGAACAATCGCAAATTTAGATCAAAAAAATAAGAAATTATGTAAAAGTCAAAAAGAAATAAAATGAATGTAAAAGTCAATTATTGAATTATAAAGAAATAATTCAATAAGTGCCAAGAAAGAAAAAGAGTGAATTATCCTGATCTAATTCATAAGGTATGAAAAAGTATTAAGAAAATAATTAGTAAAAAAAATGAATTGAAAAGATTATGAAAGGATAATATGAATAGTAACCGTAATGAATTATGATAACATAATTCATGGACTGCATAAAAGATACTAAAAAAGAAGTTAAATGACAAAAAGTATTATTTCGCAAAAGTATTTGCAAAAGTTAAAAGTCCATAAAGTGTTAAGTGTACAAAGTGAATTATTGTAGAATAATTCACAAAAAATGATTAAACAGTCAAAAGCACTAAAAAGAGTGTGATTAATAAAAATATATTATTTTAAGAAAAAGAAAGAAATTAAAATTTTTGAAAGTCTGAAAAATATTCTGAAAGTAAATGATTACTATGCCTTCAGGAATAGTCAGGCAGTAAAAACTAGCTCAGTATATAATTGGCTGACCATAAGAACATCTGTACCGTGGTGCAAGTCATGACGACTTATTTTACTATGGGTAGGATCACTGATCTTCATAGTTTTAGTGTATAAGTGAAAGTGTATCTGTATTTGATTCTGTTCTGTGAGAAATGATTCATTGGAAGTCATTTCTCTTATCTGATCTGAGTATTTTTATCGTGTTTGTACTAGGAGCATAAAGAAAGTATAATGCTAAAAAGGTGAAAGGATAATGAAAAGTAATGATTAAAAATGAAAAAGGGACTAAAGTGAAAGAAAATATAAGTTTAGAAAAAAAATAATAATTTTTTTAAAATTGTAGATAATGAGAAAATTTATTAAGAAATGCTTATAAAATGGTAAAATAGTCATTTGATAGCTATACTGTATAAAAATGAAGTTTTATGATCAACAGGGACTAAAATGCAACTTTTCATAAAGATGACAAAACAAGTGTAAATTGATGTAATGTACATCAATTGTTAGTTTAAAGATTAAAAATGAGTTTATTAAGAATAAATTAGTAATTTCGAAATAAAAATGACTAAAATAAAATTTAACATGAAAAAATTATAACAAGGACCAATTGGTATATTGTATACCAATTATTACTTTAAAAATAAAAATTTGTAAAATAAAGCTAAAATTTAAAATTAAAAGTCAAAAAATAACTATTTTGCAATTAATAAGTAAATATGATGATTTTTGCAATAAGTTAAAAAGTACCTTTTTGTAAGGAGATAAATGAACAAAGACTTAATTGTAAAGTTGCTAAGTAATGATATTACTTGGCATTAAATGTTAAAAGTGTTAATAATTGTCTCTTTGTTAAATAATTCAAAAAGGTCAAAATGACATAAAGGAATAGATAGCAAAATTGTAGTATTGCTATAAAAAGAATAAATTGTGACTGATGAATAAATTAAGTATTTAATTGAAAATTTGAAATTATGGTGGCAATTAATAATATAAATCATCCAATGAAAAGAATTTGTACTGAATTAATTGAATAAGGAATTTTGATTAAAAAAGTCCAAATCAAACTATAAGAAAAGAAGATTATACGTTAAAGCTACGAAAAGTAAAAGTTTACCAAAAATATTGGTAATGAACTGAAATTATTATCAAAGGATTAAAAAGAATCTTGTGAGATGTCTGCATAATTTATATAAATTACGTAATTATGTTTGATTGGAAATTCTAGGATTGGTAGTCAGCACTGAGCATATTTAATATTCAGTGTAGGTTCTGAAGAGGAGCTGGAATATAGTACACAGCAAAGTGAAGTCTGAAGAAAAGAATTATTTGTACTTTTAGGTATTTTGACATGTATATACTTAGCTAATAGTAGTAAGATTTGACTGTATTTGAATCACTATTATTTTGTGATAATAATTATTATTATGTCAATAAATGAATATGATTGCTATGCAAATGATTGAATGATATATATATATTGTCTGTGATAGTCTGTTGTGCCTCTGTAAGGTTGCATTATTGTTTGATTTTTTAGGAAGCTAGTAAATTCTAGCCATTGTACTGCCAAATTCTGATAAAATGAATAGTAAATTTGGACTGTTATAAGTTGACAAGTTAGATGTATTGATTGGAATGAAATTAGTTTTGGCAGTCAATAAATGTTGAAAAAAAATTTCGGTTTATAGCTAAATTTCGCATTGAAAAAGATTGTTCCGTTAAGGGTGTGATAATGCCAATGTCAAAGGTAGAGAGAGAAGGTATCTTTGTGTTATAGTGGAGAAAGCGACAACGAAGGTAGAGGAAATGATGATGGAGGTGGAGAAGTTGGTGTTCTCGTGGATGTGCTGCCAGCAAGGAGACTGAAGTTCAAAAGATAAAATTTTAACATATTTTTCACTACTTGTTGAATTTTCCCTTCCAATACTTGTTGAATTTCTTTTTGGTTAATAACTTTATCTCCTCCATTGAGTAATTTATTCGAATCGAACTCACGAGATGGAAGTTTATTCAAATCAAAATCTAACATTTCTTTTCTTTTCTTTTATTTTCCTTTTTCATTATATGTGATTTTTGATTTGCAATCTAAATTGGTAGAGTTTTTTTTTCTTCATTTTTTTTCTTAAATCTGTGAAAAAAATCTTTAATAATTGAGTTTATACTCCACATTTTGAAGGGATGAATATTGGGAAAAGAAAGATGAGAAGATGAATTAAGAGTGAGTTAAATGAGTTGGAATTTTCAAGACAAGGATAAAATTGAAAAAATAAAATTAATGTTGCATTTACTCCCTTAAAATTGTTTATTAAATAGAATATCATTTATCCTAAAAAAAGTCTATTAAACAGAAATGGAGGGAATAATATATATAATAATCTCGAGGTAAAAAAAAATTTACATCACATTCTTTAATATAATATCCTATTGAGAATTTATGGTAACTCTATATTTTTTATTGAATCGATTAAGTGATTATATCTTCATATATACATCATTTATTTATGTAATTTAGTCAATAAGAATCACTAATCTCTATCTTATATATACAGAGCACTACATGTATATTAATCTAATCGATCAATATCCTACTTTAACGAAAGCATAATTAAAAAAATAATTTTATATTAAATTGTAAGAACTTTATCATAATTAATCAATTTTTTTAATCAATCAATATCCTACTTTAATGAACGCATAATTAAAAAAAATAATTTTATATTAAACTTTTATTATCATTTTGTCCATTACAATTATAAGTTTCAAAATTTAATAAAAAACTTTATCATAATTATTAACAATTAATTATAAATATTATAAAAGAGTTGTAATATGATACATATTCATTGAAAGAATATTGATAAAAATGTGTTTATATGATAACTATCTTCCTAACAAAATTGTTATACTGTATAATTTATTGTAAGATTCATTCATCAAAATTCAATTTAGAAGATAAAAGTTCACAAAGACAGCATGCCCTTTGCTGAGTTTAATAATATGGCGGGCGTAGTCTGCCGACTTTCATGCCAAGGAGCCCAAGCGTGCACTGCTGCTGAAGCAGCTGCAACGCAAAGGCTATATCCAAGCCCGTGCCAGAATTCCCTAATTATTTAAAATTTTATGTCTCTCAAGTCTCAACCCGATCGGTATTTACTCATAATAACATTTTCAAATACTTTTTACAAAGTTGGTGTTCTTTGAAATTTAATTGTAAAGTAATTCAATAGTATTCAAAATTTATTGACCCAACTATCACACTTGATCGGACATTCCGGTTACATGTGTATGCTCTATCACACCCATATATGGAATGGTGTACGCTCTATCGGACACAAGTGCCCTTTAAATTAACAGCCTTTTAAATTAACAGTGATATTTTCTTTTGGTATAATCATATAGTATTCAAAATTTATTGATCCAACTAATTTAAATTCATGCCGAGTAAGGTCAAATAAAAAAATGTCTAAAATATTTAGAAATATTTCATTATCAACATTCCAAACTGGTACTTTGGAAAAGAGAGGCATAACATCTCATCTTTATCTCTTAAAATTTTATTGGTGCTATAAAATAAAACACCGAAACCAAACTATTACTTGATTTCTGGATATCGTGATTTTTCTACTTCACTAAATCGACCTCCTACCTCCTGTTTTTCTCATATTATTCATAAGATATTAGCGAATTAAATTTTAACTCATTTTAATTTTTAACTATTACTTTTCAATTGGTTTGGACCAAATTCAATCAGGTGACTCAATAGATAGCTCCTATACAAAAAGATAGTTATTTTTCAATCTAAAATTTAGCTACTTATAAATAATCAGAATATAAATTAAGTCTTATAAAATAGTTTGCTTGGGAATAATCAACTGAGGCTTTAAGTCTCTCTCTATAATAATAATAATAATAATAATAATAATAATAATAATCCTGGATTGTTGAGATCATTTTTTGATATATAAAAAAAAAAGATAACGGAAACTCTAACTTAAACTCGAACTTAATACATTGAGGCATCTAAAGTTGAAATTATTAGAAGCAAAGCCATGTGGAAGTGAAGGGGCCAATTGCCTCCTTGAAAAATTTCTATAAATTTCAATCACTTCCTTTATATATATATTTATATTAGCGGTGTCAAATGGACGGGTTTGACAGGTTTAGGTTGAGTCATTAATGGATAAAAAAACATGTATCATTAATGAGTTAAATTTATTTGGATCAATCCATGGATTTAATATAAATTATATTTTTTTACAAATGGATCCAATGAAATTAAAAAGCATAAATATTGGTCCGGCACCTGAATCTGAGCGTAGACTGGCTGAACTTGATGCACTGGCCAGAAGGTAAAGAAAAACTCTTCTATAATTATTATTATTATTATTATTTTTTTCAATTTGTGATGCTTCATTTCTGTTTGCGAATTTAGGCTTCATGGGATTACTAAATCTATATCACGATATCCTACATCAAGACGACATTTCCAGAAGTTTGTGAATAAGTTATCAGAAGATCTAGCGAAGAAGAATGGTGACAGCAACTCAAGCAATCAAGGAATGGGAAGATCGAAAAGTGCTATTGCAATATATTTCTCTTTTAATAAAAGCAGATCAAACCACAATGGTTCTGATCAAGAATCTCAACGTGGAAGGGAAATTGAAGTTGTATAGTGATGAAACTTCAATAGCAGGAAGCAATTTTCTTGTTTCCAAATTTTCTTTCGCTGATTTTGCTTCTATTTGGGTTTCTTGTATGCCTTTTTCGGATGAAACTTAACTTGGTTTGCTTCAGTTCTCTCTTTTCATCAAGTATCGTTGTCTTCTCAGGGAAAGATACAGAATCAAGGAGAGGGGCAAATAAGATAACTGATGGAGAAACGGTGAAAGAAATAGAGAAATAGAATCAGGAGCTATATAAAACCCAAAAAAAGAGGATTTTAGAAAAATTCATTGGGTTCAAACCCAATGGGTTAAAAAGTAAAATGAGTCAATTTTAACTTAATTTATTGGGTATTAAATTGGGTTGAAAAATAAAATGGATCGATTTTGGGTTGACCTAATGGATATTTCGGTGAATTGGATTGGATTTGAATCAATTTTTTGGATGAATTTTGATCGATCCATGGGTTTGGATCAATTTTATCGGGTCTAATATATATATATATATATATATATATATATATATATATATATATATATATATA
Organism: Excoecaria agallocha; assembly: GCA_037975025.1. Classification (NCBI taxonomy): domain Eukaryota; kingdom Viridiplantae; phylum Streptophyta; class Magnoliopsida; order Malpighiales; family Euphorbiaceae; genus Excoecaria; species Excoecaria agallocha. Next base: position 44,546,622 of record CM075809.1, read on the forward strand.
TATATATATATATATATATATATATATATATATATATATATATATATATATATATATATATATATATATATATATATATATATACACACTCCCTCCATTCTTTTTTATCAGTTAATTTTATTATTTTCACTAGGATTAAGAAATAATAAATAGACTTAAATTTAGTATTAGATTACGTGATTAAAACTAAATTATCAAATCTGATTGGTTCTGACTTTATTGGAAAAAAAAAATAAATTGAAAAAGTAAATTAAATTATATTGAAAGTATAAAAGTGACAGATAAATAGAATTTGAATTTTACTCAAAAATAACAAATAAAAAAAACGGAGGGAGTATATATATATATAATCACTAATTAATGAATAAATTAATAATGGTACTCTCCCGGTTTCACTCATTACAATAACTTTTTGAGAATTTTTTATTCCATTCAAAGTGACAATTGTCAAATTTTAAAAAAATTAATTATGTTTCGTACCATAAAAAATATATATATAATTAATAGAATGAAAATGTAAAATTATAGAAAATTAGTAAAAGAATATTTTAATAAATTATAATGAATATTTTATAGAATTAATGTTAATTAATACTATTTTTTTTAATTTTTACGAAGAGTTAATAATTTGTGCCGTGGAGTGTTTTAGAAGAAAATACCTTTTTATTTGGTCCATTGATTTCTTATATATTCTCTTGGTTTCCCTCTAAGGTATGATACGTTTGTGCTATGTATGAAAGTAAGTAAGCCAACTGGTAGAATATTTGACGAAATGGAAAAGTCCATTACACTTCCAAGGATCATAAAAAGTACTATTAATTAATTCTAAGAGAAAAAAGTAATAATTAAAAATTGAACGGCAACTATGCGTTCAAGGAATGCTTGTTGATAATCTGAATAGTCAACATTCAAAGAATGCATTTAATTATAATACTCAATCTCAGGTTTGTTTAATTATCATGAATCTAAAAATGGTCTAATTATATTCATTGTATTGATTACTATTCTCCCAAATGTTACAATCGAAATTAGTAGTTTTCGTCCCATGGTAAAAATCAATTCTTAAGAAAAATTTTGTCCCACATTAATGATGAAATAATTAATTATAATACGATTAGAAAAGAGAATATAAAAAAGGGATATTGTAATAAATTTAATAAATTTTTTTTATACTTCCTCCTTTATTTTTTATCAGTCATTTTTGTTGTTTTTACTAGGATTAAGAAATAATAAATATACTTAAATTTAGTATTAAATTACGTGATTAAAATTAAGTTATAAAATTTGATTGATTTTGACTTTATTGAAAAAAAATAAATTGAAAAAGTAAATTAAATTACATTAAAAGTCTAAAAATGACAAATAAATAAAATTTTAATTTTACTCAAAAGTGACAGATAAAAAATAACGGGAGGGAGTAAAATTAAGATAATAATAGAAGTGTTAGAAATAACTCTTGCCATGGATTTGTTACATGATAAATGAGAACCCTAATTTAATTAACGGAGTCTTGAAAAAAGTAAAATATTACTCCATTTGATAATGAAAGCGAGATTTACGATGTTAGACTGGATTGCAAATCCCTACTTTGAGAAAACTACTGAATTTCATCGAGATAATAGTTGGTAATTAATGGCTTTAAATTAACGCATACATAGTAGTAGTATAAAAATTGAGATCGATTTCCTGAAATACCAAGGTGGATAGAGTGCCAAAGGGAAAATCAAACGAGCATTTTCCAATCGGTAAACACGCTTCTATCTATACAAGTAGGAATAGAGCATGTGTTGTGCATTTGAATGCATGTTGGGTTTGTGGGCAGAACATGCTTCTGGTTTTTTAGGGTTAGACAGCCATAGAATTTGATACGTAGCACAAGTTACGATTCAACAAAATATGTTTTTGAAGCTTTTCTTCACTCTCTTCAATGTCCTACCGACCACCCATCTCTCTCTTTTCTAATTCCTACACCTTTCTTGATATTAGCCTACTTAAAAAAATTTTAACCTTATAGCTAGAATATATATATATAAGAAAATAATATTTTTATTTTACCACTAATTGAAAAGTCCAATTTAATATAGTATTTGTACGGAATAAGTCTCTCAAATTCTTGGTTTAGTGTTGAGACTGAATTTTATAAATTTAGAATTGTTTTGAATACCAAATTTCTCTATAAAATAGAGAAAACTTGGTTTTTTGTTTTAATTTTATAATTGCCCGTTGATTGTATGGCGGCAGACAGGCGCAAAACACACGTACCTTGCGTTCCACGTTATTGTATTCAATCTAAGCTTGAAACTGTCGCTAATTTGTTGGTTTACTCACTGATTTGTACTGTATAGTCTAAAATTCTTTCAAAATTGATTGCACGAATATTATGGTAATCATAGTTTTCAGATCGAGAGAATGCTTTGAGATTCGTTTTGTCTCTCCTACGATTGGCACATGTGTTGGCTCCAATTTTCATGCATTCTTCTGTTTACAAATATTCATGAATTAATTATTATAATTACTTAAGTTTTGACTTTGGTCTCAATAACAAGCATAAGTGTTGAATATCTCTATAAATTTAAGATTTTGTTGTTTCTTTTCTTCCTCTCTTTTGTTGTTTGAATCTGAAGTTAACTAACAGACATTTAAACTCAGTGGCAGAAGACAAGTTCTTACAGAAAATGGCTGTGAAGACAATATTGCTTTTGTTTAGTATTGCATGGCTTACTGTCCATGCAAACGCTAATGAAGGTATCCACATTTTTTATATTTCTTTTTCATTTTATTTTCTTTTTTTAACTAACTGATTGAAACCTTCTAATGTGAATGCAGCTGTAGCATTTGATGCCGCTTCAACTTATCAAATGGTAATTAGTTTTTTGACTAACTATATAAATATTTTATTTTTAACTTATATTTGTTTTGATTACTAAATTTTTGAATGTTTTGTTTCATGTTAAATAGGCAGAAAAACCAGTGGACGGAGCTTGGCATAAAAAAGTAGCTATTGAAAGTAAAATTGGTGGAGTTGCTGAAAGTTCAACCACAAATCAACAAATGGGCACTGGTAAAAAAGAAAATATAGGGAAGCAGATGAAGAAGCAGAAGGTTAATATTAATGGAGAAATTAGCAGAAGAAAGACTAGTCATTTACATAACAAAGAGAATAATGACTCAGGTTTTGTAGCTTTCAACGCTGATTATCATCCTCCTAGGCATCACCCTCCTAAGAATAATTAAGTCTTCGGGAAATTTATAGTCTTTTACAATTAAATAAAAAAATCTGTTTTTTAATTTTCTTTTGTAAGAGAATTATATGTTGCTGCTGCAAATTTTGTATGTTAATGAGTTTTTTTCAAAAACCGAGTTTACTATAAAAATATAGATATTATAAATTAGGGGTTTTATGATACATGTTCAGTTCAATTTCATTTAAGTATTCTGTAGATCGTCCATTATAAATGCTACTAAAATCTTTGATCATATTCTATGATGAGCAATTTTTTTAAACGACTAACGGTTTTTTTTTTTTTTTGGATTTTATATTATTTGGAATTACGATTTTAATGCAGTAAATGAGAAGGACGAAAATTTTCATTCTACTTATATTTATGTATAGTTATACTACACAAACAGCAGTCAATGATCAAGTTAATGCCAACCTCGCATGCGCGTGCGCGCTATATATATATATATATATATAGACACTAGGAACTTCCTAATTTATTTTAAGTGATTCCTCTTAAATTTTAATATAATAATAATAATATAAAATTTTTAATTAAATTATAAAAATAAAAATGAAATAATCTAAATTCATTTGAATAGAAAATCAAATAAATGGAAAAATTCAAATATTATATCTTTTGAGCAAAAATAAAATTACATTACTTTTTACAAAATAGAAAAATAAATTTTAATTTATTTAACAATTTAAATTTACAGCAAAAAGTCAAACTCACTTTTCACATTTTATTTTCACTTCCATGCATACTTTTCTTTTCTTTTTCTTATTACAACTTTTAAAATCTTTCAAATTTAAATAAGGATTAATAAGTATTTTTTTCACTTCAATTGGCTTGTGTTAAGAAAATTTTACCTTTTCTTGAAATTTTTAATACTGTATTTATTAATTTTTTTATATAATTGATTTTTATTATTTTATATATTATTTAAATTTTGACAAATTGAATGTGTATTTTAATACCGATTTAAAATAAAAATAAATAAGTGATTTGAGTGATAATCGATCAAAATGAAATATTTTGTTTTTTTTTTAATTTTAACATATTGATATTAAGCTAATTATTCAACGATTTTAAAATATACACAATTATGAAAATTATATATTTATTTAATTTTAAATATTATATTTTTTATTTTTAAATGAAATATAGTGTCTTAATATAATTTATATATTTTTATTTTTTATATTAAAATTAGGAGTTCTATGGCATAGCAAATGCTTAATTAAGAACATGTATAACCAAGTCAATTCAAGAGCCTAAATTTGTCTTTGAACTAATTGCCCTACTGTATAAACTAGGAGCAAGTTTGTATTGAGATTGCCTGCATGTTATTCACCAAGATAACTAACTTACAGCCATCTATGAAGCCAAGCATCACCAGGACATACATATACATAAGTAACAACTCCATTCATTATTTTAGGGATTTTATGAACTTTGTTATTCCACAAAATTTAAGCCACTGCTCCCATCAAAACCAGAAGTGTTTTCAATCACCAACTAATCAGTCATAAAATCAGCATTAGCTATAATTTGACACATGAAAGCAAGCAATTTACGAAAAGAAATCAAGAGCTCTAACATCAAGTGAAAATACATGCTTGAAGTGACATTCAGTGAGAAACCCCAACGAAAATTTATCAAACTTGAATTATGCTTTTTTATATATTTGAATTATATTTCTATGTTCAGCTGTCAGACTAGTTTTCATTGGGTATACATTATGCAGAAGATCTGACTCGGTAAAAACTATCAATGAATCAATTGGAAATGAAAACAAAAAATACAAAAGCACTAATAAAGCTGACCTGCAAAAGTGCAGCTTCTAGAAGCATTATTTTTTTCATTACAGTTCTTTTTTTTATACAAGCCACCTTTTTAGTGCTATCATCATAAAGACTAATTCAGAGTTCTCCAGCATGAAGATGCAGCAAAAAGTGACATAGGTTGATACCGGAGTTGAAGAATTCCAGAGAAAAAGACCTACCCAACCAACAACGTTCAGGCCCTTTTCAATGAATGATGCATCTGTAGGTCGCTTTCCGCTTAATACTTCGAGCACCAGGACCCCAAAGCTATAAACATCAGTCTTTTCAGTTGCTCTGCCACTCTGCATATACTCTACAAAAAAAGAGTGAAACAGGGTTAGGACATAGTGCTTGATTGTTCATGGGAATCAATATATATTATTGTGTTCTTAAACTATAAAAAGGGCTGGTCAGCGGAAGCTATAACCTAAAGAGATTAGCAAGTAGCTCCAACATTTTTATCTTTACACTAAACCTCTTAAGCATCTTTAATTGTTTTCAATTATTATGACCCGGCCATGAAATAAAGTGGAAGCTTTTAATTTGCAGCTCAAATGAAAGCAAAAGGAAACTGGAGCTCTTGAACCAAACCAAAAGATTTTAAGAGAAGGAATCAAGTTCTTTATGATTTGATGCAAATGGAAACCTCATGGTTCAGTTTGTAGCCTAATCTACGGGGAAACATAATCAATGCATGAAATATAAACATTAGGCTAATACAAATATTTCTAGTCTTATTAAGAATTACTGTTTCCTCTGGTAAAAGAGACTGTCAAAACATAATTTATAGAAATAAAAAGCAATTTTGGTTACAGATATGACTTTAACATGCGTAAAGATCATGGCAAAACATTTATTGTCAAGACCAAACAAAGTGACAGTCAAACCGTTTTAAACCAAACTTACCAGGAGCCAGAAGAGCATCCCAATCCAGCTGTTCAGATCTTTCTGCAGAAGGCACCATGACATAATTATTAATTTTCACATTTCATGCCTAATGCAGCAAATTTAGGAGGCTGCATGAATATAGCAGCTTACGCAAAATTTTCATATTAAATGTAAGTGCCATAGCTCTCATCTGCTTACTAGGTAATGTCAGAAAAATAGGTGGGCTATCATGCTTGAGCGATAACTTTTATACACATGTAAATACTATCAACTAATCACAACGTATCAAAACCTAAACCCAGATAAATATAAACACATATACTTACCATGGAGTGCTTCATCTAGACTACCTATGAAAGGTCTAGAATGAAGCAACCATTTTTGCATATAAATTTAGCCATTCCTACACCCTTTCTATTTGTGATGTCCTTCGATTGCCTCCTCATGACTGCAGCACAAAATGAACTCTGCAAGTCATTTATAAAGGGAAAGTAAACAAATTCACATGGCATACTAACACATATGTGATTAGATGCACTCAATTGAACCTTAAAAAACATCACACGGATGAACAAAACCAACTAGTAAACAGTTTGAATGCTGTTGGCAGAGCTCTGCATGGTGAAGCCCAGTATATATCTGGTTACAAATTAATAAAAAAAATGAAAAGCAAAAGAGAAACCTGACATAATAATCTGGTTACAAATTAATAAAAAAACATAAAATTCAATTGTCCAATAATGCACAAGAAGACTGATTCAAAGTTTATAAATTCATGATTCAGAAAATGACCATCAAGAAAACATACCATCTCGTTTAACAAAAGCCCAGTATCCTACTTCTCGACCCTGCACCCGCAGCCACCAATTCCCACTCTGCTTATCCTGTACCCGCATGTTTTTCAGTTTCAAAGATAATTAATTTGCTGATAATTAAATTGGGATATAATCTAACTTACATACCAGCCAACCTCTATGGTATTAAGAGATTGGTGATGGGCTACCATCCACAGAAACTTGGGCATACTTATTTACACAGGAAATTGAAATTAGAAATCAAATATCAGTCTATCACAATATATCCATTAAGCCAATAAATTATATCAAAAAGATAAAATTTAATACTTGGAATTAGTAGTACGTACCTCATGAACAAGAATATCAATTGCATTGTGGCTTGTCCTGTTTGGAAAGATTAAAGTAGATTTTCGGTAACTGGACACATTTGTTCTTAGAATTGGTATCGTTCCTTTAGGACACTCTCTATTCTTTTTCCAGCCTTCAAATATCTCTTCTTTATTTTCTAGCCTTCAAAGCTTTAAATGCCTTCAAAAAAATTCAATAATGAATTAGTATCGAGCAAGAGATAATTAGAATTAGAACCTGGATGGTGTAATTTTTGGTGATTGAAGTGGAACTTTTTCTTCCATTAACATATTTATTGGTTAAAATATGAGAAAATACAATCAACAAAAATATCCAAATTCTGACATTGTTTTCATCATTCTCACTGGCCATTGCAGAAACTTTTCAATTTGCAGAGTTTACTCTACAACCTCAACATGAAATTGTTTAATATAAGCAGTTAATCACCATGTGTGTGTATATATATATACACACATATACATATTAAATATTATAATGGATTGAATAAAAATCTAATTAAACTAAACTAAGTTTCTGAATTAACAGTAATAAACCGCCAATTAATAGAAAGAATATGAGGAATTTACGGTAAAGATAGTGCATACCCAGCAAAAACACTCAGATGCTTTACCAGCTACATCTTTGAAACCGATACCAATACCAAATGCCATATCAGTGCATACCTGTGAGGATCAATGGATACATTGATAAATAAGAGAATCAATAGCTTCAAATACCAAAATTAGATCAAACTGCCAGGTACTAACACATAAAGGGACAGTTTTAATAGAGGTCATATAATTCAAGCAAAAGACAAAAAATTATATACTAAATCAAGGTTACTCAGTTCTGTAATGAAGGAGGCTAAAGTGACTAATAAAACACCTAAACCAGCTAAATCAAGCAGCAGAACAGGTGTTATAGAAGTCAGCTAAATCAAAATAATTTGTTCAGCATATCCAAATGGATGTTATAAAATTTATCAATGATTCGATATTAGGTTCTCTATATGTATGCATTGAAAATAAAAATAAAAAATAAAATAAAACTGATAATGAATCAGTTTATTGGCTACAATGCAAGCATTTATTTTAAAGGGTTTAGAGCAAATAAGAACACATAAACACAACCCTTAAGACCCACAAGTGAGCATATTACACCAGTTAGCAAGTGGGGTCGGGATCACATGTTTCTATTTATAACCAATAAATCTCTACAATGCCATTATGTAAATTAGCCACAAAGCTTGCGATACCAGATTGTAATTCTTCCCTGTTTTCACAGTAACAGAAACTAATTCATAATTGCAGCAAAACTGCATCGAAGATAGAACGAGGCTGCCAATACTAGATCATCAGCAAATGATAACCACAAGGATTGGCAGCTAACAGTTTCAGCTCACAAATTTGAATATCTATACTAGATCATCAGCAAATGATAACCACAAGGCTTCGATTCCATGAGTTGTTTGTTAGATTCAAAATACCGTGGTGACAAAAAGGGAAGACAATTTCTAACACGTCAAGCCTATTTCCTATTTTTCAAAGTAAGTTGCCTATGATTTCGACAGCCATATGCCTATAGAGAAATCTTTGGTTTAATATGGGTGTATTTATTTAATATGGGTTTAATTATTTCTTAAAAATCTTTGGTTTTTGAAATTAGTATCAAAGACTTGAAACATCCTTTATATTTTGATGTGCCTTTAATTTAAAAGTTCAAGTATAACATAACTACTCATGCCCTTGGGTTACAATCGGAATATTGAGAAAATGGTGAGATGAATTTAAAAAAAAACTAATTTGAATATATATAAAAATGATAATAAAAAGAAACGTGTGCAAAGAGAGAGACACCTGGTTTCGAAAAATGGGATCGGCATAGATGGAGAGGAAGACATGCAACAATCCATCATTCACCATCACAAGCTCCTCTCTTTCTTCTCCATCTTTATTTCTATGTTGTAAAGCAGAGAAAAGCCCATAACTGTTCAGTGCTTCCAAATTTCTGGAAAAGCAGCTCAAATCCGTTGGAGAAACCAATTGAATACCAGGAAACACAACATAGCCGACAGTTCCGACCTATTCTGATACAAAATTTTGATACTGGCGGATTCGCATAGCCTCAATGACTCTGAAAGTAATGGTGTTGAGGCTAAGAAAGTGGCTAGCATCTCTCTACTCTTGAATCTGCCAAATTAAGAGTTCAAATATATATTATTGTATTTGGTTTAGTCAAGTTGTGTTTGGAAACAAAAGGAAAAGTTGCAAGGGTGAACTTACCGTTAACTACGGGGTGGATGGTGGCGGCGATGGTGATGCAGATTGAACGATGACGTTTAGAATAAAGGAGCTAAGTTTTAAGCTAAGCCTTAAACGCTGCGTTTGGTGTGGAATTAATTACAAAAGACTAATTCTGTTATTTCTGTTATTTCTATTTCTGTTGTTTTCACGCCTTCCATTGTGTAACGGAAGGAGAGGATGAAGCATGAGGCCACCACGGGATTTAAGGGTGTGTAAAGTGTATGTGAGGAATCAATTATCAAAGTTAATGAAATTGTTATTGTTGTCTTTTTCTCCATTTACTACAACTCCCTTCTGCATTTTTCTGCAATTTCCTTCTGTGTTACCCTGTACTCCTTCTCTTTTGGTTTAGTTCTTATCATTTGGTATCAGAGCAACGATCCTCCGACCATGGCAGATAACACCAGAGCTCAGGAACTCAAGCGCGACCTTGCACAGATGGTGCAGGAATCTGAAAGGCGGCAGCAGCAGTTGTTGAAGGATTCCATGGAAGAACTTAGAAGTTTGATTGGGGGATTAAGCCTTCAAAATACGGAGGTCATGGCCAAGGATAAGGGTGCAGAAACTATGGATCCAGAACCTACAAGAAGGGACGTAGATGGTAGACAGACATGGGGACGGACTAAGTTGGAATTTCCCCGTTTTAACGGTGAGGAGCTTACCAATTGGCTTCTCTGAGCAGAATACTTCTTTGAAGTAGATGGTACGCATAGGGACAGTTGGGTAAAGATTGCAGCGCTCCACCTGGATGGGAAAGCCATTCAATGGCACCAAGGCTTTATCAAGGCTAGAGAGGGAGCCATAGTAGCATGGGAGGATTATGTGAAAGCCTTGAGTTCCCGATTTGGAGCACATGCTTATGATGATCCCTTGGCTGATCTCAGAAACTTGAGGCAGGTAAGCTCTCTGCAAGATTATCTTGATGCTTTTGATGAGAAGTATCCTAGGGCTGAAATTAGAGAAGATCAGGCCATTAGTTTCTTTTCATCGGGATTAGTTGATGAATTGGAAAATGTTGTGCGTATGTTTAAACCAAAAACCTTGGCTGAAGCTTATTCACTAGCCAAATTGCAAGAGCTCACAGTAGTCGCAATTAAGGGCCAGCCTAAACCAAACACCAAAACCCCTGGACCATCTAACCCATTGCCAAATCCATACAAACACTTCTCTAACCAGTCCAGCCCACATCCGTACACATCAACCTACCCAAAACCTCAAACCCAAATTGGCCTTTTACCTACACCCACCATTCCTAAGTTGCCTGGGCAGCCTACAAGGAATTCCAAAAATATGACCCATAAAGACTTTGATGAAAAACGAGCAAAGGGCCTTTGCTTCTGGTGTGATGAAAGATTTGCTCCTGGCCATCGTTGCAAGTCCAGACCAGCTTTTGTCCTGCAATTGCACGTTGACATAGGGGAAGGGCATGATGAAGAGCAGTTGGAGGAAGATGTTGTTACAGTCGATGAACCTAATCTGATGCAGTTGTCCTTACATGCGTTACATGGGTCTCCAGGATCCAGAACTATGAGGCTGGTGGGGGCACATAGAAACAAGAAACTATTCATTTTGGTAGACTCAGGAAGCACCCACAATTTCTTGAGTGAAGAAACTGCCAGAAGGTTGAATTGTCAGCTGCAACCAGTTGAGGGTGTCAAGGTTACAGTGGCCAATGGCCAAAACTTACAATGCTCGTCACTTTGCTCTGCCTTTGAGTGGCGAGTACAGGGCCAATCTTTTGTAAGTGATGTGTATACCCTCCCCCTTACCAGCTATGACTTGATACTCGGTACACAATGGTTAGCCACCTTAGGAGATATTCTATGGAACTTCAAAGAATTGCGAATGACTTTTTGGGTTAATAAACAACAGCATGTGTTACGAGGGGAGCAAGATAGGAAGCTGACAATTGTTGATGAAGACCAACTCAATAAGCTGTTAACTAAACCCCATCAACTAGCCTCGGTCCAATTACTTATGCAGGCCCCTGAACACTCACTGGCAGCATTGTATGAATTGCAAGTCACGGACATAGTGGGGGAATGGCGTCAGCTAAAGGAGTTGTTGGGGCAGTATGTATTTCTTTTTGAGGAACCAGAAGGTCTCCCACCTCCTAGAGACCATGACCATCAAATTACTTTGAAAGAAGGTGCTCACCCTGTCAATGTGCGACCCTATAGGCACGGGGCTTTACAAAAAGACGTTGTGGAAAAAATGACTAAGGAGATGCTAGAAACTGGGGTGATAAGAACCAGCACCAGTCCTTACTCCAGTCCCGTTGTACTAGTGAAGAAAAAAGATGGAAGTTGGCGCATGTGCATTGATTACAGGGCCTTAAATGCCATCACAGTCAAGGATAAGTACCCAATACCCGTCATTGAGGAACTCTTGGATGAATTGGGTGGTGCAGTGGTCTTCTCAAAAATTGATTTACGGACTGGTTATTGGCAGATTAGAATGCATCCAGAGTCGATAGAAAAGACAGCGTTTAAGACTCATGATGGACATTACGAGTTCTTGGTTATGCCCTTTGGCTTAACCAATGCTCCGTCCACATTTCAAAATCTAATGAACACAATCTTCAGGCCCTATTTGAGGAAGTTTGTATTAGTTTTCTTTGATGATATCTTGATATATAGCAGAAGCAAGCAAGAGCATTTGCAGCATCTCAAGTTGGTCTTCGATATATTGAAATCCAATAGGCTACTCGCTAAGAGAAGTAAGTGTTCATTTGGATGCACTAGGGTGGAATATCTTGGCCATATCATTACACCAGAGGGAGTACAAACTGACCCACAGAAAATCCAGGCGGTGAAGGAATGGCCTGTCCCCAGGAATGTCAAGCAGCTAAGGGGATTCTTGGGTTTAACGGGATATTACAGGCGGTTTGTTAGAGGCTATGGACAGATAGCCAAACCCTTAACCGAACTGCTCCAGAAGAATGCATTCCAATGGGGGAAAGATGCACAACAGGCGTTTGAGCAGCTAAAGGAGGCAATGATTACGGCACCAGTCTTAGCAATGCCTGTGCCAAACCAACCCTTCTTAATTGAAACTGACGCTTCTGGTTCTGGCATTGGTGCTGTTCTCATGCAGAAGGGACATCCAATTGCCTTCATCAGTAAATCTTTATCCCCACGGAATCAGCTGCTCTCAATTTATGAAAAAGAAATGTTGGCTATTTTGCTAGCCATTAAAAAATGGGAACCTTACCTCACTAACCAGCGATTCACCATCAAGACTGATCATCAGAGTTTGAAGTACTTACTGGACCAGAGAATCACAACTCCCTCACAGCAAGCTTGGGTGGCAAAACTCATGCAATTCGACTATGAGATTTTATATCGGAAGGGCAAAGAGAACGTTGCTGCTGATGCTCTCTCACGCCTTCCTGAGTCGGAGTTTTTCCACTGCTCCATAGCTCTCTTGCCTTCGGAGTTCTTACATGAAATCGAAAATACTTGGGCTACTGATCCCGTTTTGAAGGGCATCATCTCAGCGAAGGAAAAGGATGCTGACACTCATCCTCGTTATGCATGGAGGCAGCAGAAACTCACTTTTAAAGGTAGACTTGTCATTGGCAATGATCCAGCATTGAAAAATAAGCTACTAAGACTCTATCATGATTCAGCATTGGGGGGACATTCCGGTGTTACGGTGACTGCAAAGAAGCTAGCTACCCGTGTATATTGGAAAGGACTATGGAAGGATGTCAGAAATTATATTCGCAGCTGCTTTATATGTCAATAGTTCAAACCAGAAAATGTAGCCACGCCAGGGCTGTTACAACCCCTGCCAATCCCAACAGGTATCTTCACCCACCTCACCATGGACTTCATTGAAGGTCTCCCAAGGTCACAAGGCAAATCTGTTATTTTTGTGGTGGTTGACAGATTAACCAAATATGCTCATTTTGTTGGTCTCTCTCATCCATTCTCGGTCCACACCATTGCACAAGCCTTCTTAGAGCACATCTACAAGCTCCATGGAATGTCACAGACCACCACCAGCGATAGAGGCCCTGCATTTGTTAGCAAGTTCTGGAAAGAGCTGTTCACTTTGCAAGGGGTGGAGTTGCAGTTGTCTACGGCTTATCACCCTCAAACGGATGGCCAAATGGAGGTGGTGAACCGCTGCTTGGAGGCTTACCTGCGTTGCATGGCTGGAGACATCCCACACACGTGGTGTCAGTGGCTTCCTTTGGCTGAATTCTGGTATAATACTTCCTATCACACTACTATCAAGATGACACCTTTTGAGGCCCTTTATGGGTACCCTCCACCACTCCATATACCTTACTTCCCACATGACTCCTCTGTAGAAGCTGTTAACTCTTACCTCCAGGATAAAGAAACCACAATTAAACTCCTGCAGCATCACCTCCAGTCAAATTCACAGAGGATGAAAACCATGGCGGACATACACCGCAGTGAGAGGCAATTCCAAATTGGAGATTGGGTCTATGTTAAGTTCCAGCCTTGTAGGCAGTTGTCGGTTCACCAAGGTAACCAAAAATTTCACCCGAAATACTTTGGTCCCTTCCAGATTCAGGACAAAGTTGGGGCGGTTGCCTACAAGGTCCATCTACCTCCAGAGGCTCAAATTCATAATGTCTTCCATGTCTCGTTGCTTAAACCAGTTCATGCACAGGTCCAAGCTTCACCTACACTTCCCTCCCTGCGTGCTGCCTCTGTATACCCTCAGGCTATCTTAGACCGTCGGATGGTGAAACGTCAACATGCTGCTGCTACTCAACTCTTAGTTCACTGGACAGGTCAATCACCAGCTGAAGCTACATGAGAGTATGACCAGGATCTCCGACTGCGTTTTCCAGCATTTTTCCTTGTGGACAAGGAAATCAGAGAGGGGGGTAATGATGCAGATTGAACGGTGACGTTTAGAATAAAGGAGCTAAGTTTTAAGCTAAGCCTTAAACGCTGCGTTTGGTGTGGAATTAATTATAAAAGACTAATTCTGTTATTTCTGTTATTTTTATTTCTGTTGTTTTCACGCCTTCCATTGTGTAACAGAAGGAGAGGATGAAGCATGAGGCCACCACGGGATTTAAGGGTGTGCAAAGTGTATGTGAGGAATCAATTATCAAAGTTAATGAAATTGTTATTGTTGTCTTTTTCTCCATTTGCTACAACTCCCTTCTGCATTTTTCTGCAATTTCCTTCTGTGTTACCCTGTACTCCTTCTCTTTTGGTTTAGTTCTTATCAGATGGATGGTAGAAGAAGATGAAAGTGAGAGAGAGAGGAGCGATTGTGTATATAGATGCGAGGGAGAAGAGAAGAAAACGGTAGGGAAAGATTTAGGGTTTCAACATGGGGTATTTATAGATAAGGGTAATTATGTAAATAAATAGAAAATTAGGAATTTTTTATTTAAAATGAAAATTAGCAACTGAAATCTAATTCGGTTGCTAATTTAGCAACCAAATCCGATTCCGTTGCTAAAATAGCAACGGAAAAAGAATTCCGTTGCTAATTTGGATCTGAATTTTTCTAACTTTGATAATTTAGCAACCGAATACCAACGAAATTCTTTACTGTTGGTAAAATAGCAATGGAAATCAAATTCCGTTGTTATTTTACCAACATAATATATTTTCTGTTGCTATTTTAGCAACGGAATTGAATTTTTGTTGCTATTTTAGGACCAAAATTGTTTTCACCTCTTTGGGACCACAATACCAACGGAATATTAATTCGGTTGCTAAATAGTAACGGAATTTAATTTCGGTTGCAAAATAGCAACGAAATATATATTCAATTGCTAAATTTTATTCCAAAATTTTTTCGCCATCTAATGCCGCCGTATTTAGCAACGGTTATAGATTTTTGTTGCTATTTTTCATATATGGCTATATTTTGGCACTAAAATTTTTCTCTTTTTTTAGCAACGAAATATCACAATTTTTTATTTCGTTGCTAAACATAAAAAAAAATTCAACCAAATTTAGCAATGAAATTAAATTTTCGTTGCTAATTAGCAACATAAATCAAATTCCGTTGCTATTTTTAGATTTTCTTGTAGTGTTTATTTTCATTTTTTGCTTTGTTTGTTTGTTTTTGTCTTAATGATTTGTGGACATTGGTTTGCCAATAGAACCATCTAAAACAAAATTTTTAGGTTTTAGGTGAGTTTTGTCTTTGCATTTATCATTTCTCGAGTTGCAAAGCTGATTGTCTCATTTGGGATTTCGCATTTTGCTTTCCTCTTTGCTTAGTTCATGAGATTTTGAACATAAAATACCACTCCTACAGTGTTTTTTGCATTTTGATTTTCTTTTGCAATTGGTTTTAGTGGAACATAAGTTAAAACATAGGTGAATTTGAATGGAGGGGTAGGGTTGCTCTGTTTTGGTCTCACCATTAAAAAAGAGAAGGAGGATGAGAGAGGAGAGTGTGTGTGTGTATGTGTTTTTTTTTTTTGCCAACGTGGTGGCCAATGGATGTTGATTAGGAGAGAGATTGCCACGCGGATGCTGACATGTCGCGTCTCTGTTGGCTGTCTTATCTCCATCTGCCACATGAATTTTTCGTTCAAAATAAAGGTAAAATTCAACCAATAAAGTAGCTTTGGGGTAAAATCCGATCAAAAAATTTGGGAGCATTTTCATCCTATTTACAAAAGTTCAAGGGCAAAAATTACCCTTATCTCGTCTTGCATTCAACTATTTAAAACTTTGCGGAGAGGAACATATTTATTAGTTGTATCATCTCCAATCTCTTGAATTTCAGAAATATTTTTCAAACCAATCACACACTTTATTGAGATAGGTAAACCAAAAGAAAACAACTTTTCTCCTAAAACCATATATAAAAATTTTGTACGACTCAACCAGAATCATCCAAATACTAATTGAAATAAATGTATATAATAGAAAAATATTAATTAAATGAATCTTTTGAATTTTCTAGTCAATTTAAAGTGTAATTTTAACAAAAATAATTTAATTTTAAATTTAAATTTTTAATACATGAATGCATTGAATGATTTTCTAATTTTAGCTCCCTTAACCCCTTGCCTTGATTTCGCGTAAGTAAGCGCTTATTTTCTAAGCCAGGCATTCCGTTCCCGATCACAACTGCGTGTCTAATTGCACCTTTCAAATTCTCCGGTGAGCCAGGCATCCCGACAAGGTAGCCTGATTGGTCTCATAAAACAAAAAGTATAGAAATTTCATGGGTGTTTGTATAGAACTTTAATGGCTATTGCTGTTAATTTTCTAGAAACTTATTCGCCCAAAATTTGGAGTGAATCGACGATGGTCATGTTTTAGCTTATCAAGTCTCAAAATATTTTTCCAGCTTTCATATTTGAGATTTTATTAGTTAATAGAATAATTAAATAAATATCCGGAGACAAAAATAAATCTAACTTTTAATTTTTGAACTATTAATATATATGTAACCAATGTTTTCAGAATCGGTTCGGAGATCGACTCGGTCCACCAACTGAGTCAAGAGTCAATTGGTTGGATCGGGTCGACTCGGAATTTTTAATTTTTATTAAATATAATTATTTATAAAAAAATAAAAATATAATATATCAAAAGACATTGAAAATTTTATTAATTAATAAATATCAATGTAAAAATATTAAGATCAACAAAGTTAGTTGTGTTTCTAAAATTATTTGTATGCTACTTATATACCAATTGCAACATGATGATGCTTAATTAGTCAACATTAATTGTCCTTAAATGGTGCTTATCAATATCTAATTGCAGCTCCATTAACATGCAATTTAAGCAATCAAAACTTAATACAATTTCTTACCAGCTTTTTATTCCTTATAAACTAATTATATATTCAAAGATTTCTATCGTTTCAAAATTTTCAATCATAATTACCAATTCATTAGTTGTAATTACTATCAAAGAATTTTTTTGATCTATATATAATAAACTCTTATATATAAAAACTAATAATTAAAAAAATTATCTAATGTTAGGATTAAACATAAAATTTTTTTGTGGTGATTCAATTCTACATTTATACATGTATTATAGACATTGTTTTTGTATATTTTGAATATATATAATAATTTGTTATGAATTTAGTTAAAAGAACACATTATAGGATCTTTAAATTTTATGTTTTTAATTATATCACCGTATTTTTTGGGAATTTAGGGATTGATTTCTTAAAATGCAAATTTTTTTGGTTGAACCGGAATCCGGTCCGAGTCACCGAGTCACCGGTTCAACCCGATTTTTTTCGAGTCAATCCGAGTTTTTATCCTTTCCGATTTTCATGTTGAATCGACTCGAATTGCTTGCCGAGTCACGGTTCAACCGGTCCGACCGCCCGAATCAACCCGAATTTAATAACCATGTATGTAACACTCTATCCAGATATTGATCCAAATATTGGTGTATTTTCAGATATTAACAGAAACGTACAGCAGCAGTTATGCTTTACATTCAGACAACACTAAAATGTATCAGTGTCAAGTTTAAATAAATTATTTTATTCTGTGTTTGGGTACAAGTTATTACAATATATTTATTTTGATTTTTTTCAAACGTTAGCGAGTCAAAGCCCCACTTAGCCCCGTTAGTTCTAAGGATAATTATGGTCTGATTAACTAGTCTAAGAGTAATTTTAATAATCAATCTAAAAATATTGATTTTTTTAAATTATTAATAATAAATCTAATCTTTCATAGATAAAAATAGAATACAATACCAATAAAATTATACAAATCCGATTTAAATTATATAAAGTACAATTTAATATTTAAAATACAGTATAAAATAAGATAAAGGAATTAAATAAATTATAAAAATACGATATAAGAATCAAAATGTAAATCTAGAAAATTTCATCTTGGTTTCCAGAACAAAAATCATTTATCTGTTGCTAATTTTAAGTGCAAAAGCTGAAGAATGAAATTGCACTCTCATCAAATATTTTTTTAAAGTCATTTTTCCCATCATCTTTTAGATTTTCTTAAATTATATGATATATTAAAATTTAAAAAATCAACTTAATTTTATCTCATTTCATCAACCGTACAAGATAATTTCAAATAATTGAAATAGAATTTCTCGTAACTTTAATTGTTTTAATTTTCTTAGATATTCTAGTTTATTAATGCTTGTTTAAGAATGTGATCTTAGAGATGAAGATTTTCGTCAGTAAATCTTACTTTAATATTCTTTTTTCGCATTGATGGATCGCTTGCTCACCAATCGATAGGAGATTTTATCTCGCATTTTCGATGGTGGGAGATCCGATTGGAGAGGAGGATTTGATCGGGTTCTGTGTATATTATCCACTTTGAACCGGAGCCCTCACGGTTTTATTTCTGGCGTGCTGTCCCAAAAGGCCTACACAAAGAGAAGGTGTCCATGGCCTTATAAGATCCACTTTTAACTCATCTCCAGCCGATTTAGAATAACAGATGTTATCACGTATGTTAACGTAATTCAAACTCTTAAATTAATAAGATCAAAAGACATTTCTGCATAAATTATGCATTTTCAAAAAAACTTAAGCTTTAGCGAGTTGCACAATATTCAAAGGAGTGCATACAGTTGTGTGATTAAAGCAAAGGACTGTGACTATTTTTTGAGCAATCTGAGTAACATGAGCACTGTCGAAGAACAGATATTTGTCCCTATCCGTACACAGTATTTTTGTAACTGGATCCCAACAAGCATGTGTCACATTTTTTATTCCTGCCAGTAAAATTTTAAAAAAAAAAAAACATTACCGTTATAATAATTTAGCTGTATAATAATGTATATTTTAAAAATATGGAAAATTCAGAATTCAATTATTACCGTAAGATTTAGGAACGTCTAAAATGCGACGATAGGACTTGTAATAATCGGAGTAGGAAATGAAAGAGTTAGGCAATTTGGATTGCAAGTAATTGAGCTTGGCACGTAATTGATCGTTATACATCATAGCATTGAAATTAACTTGTTCATTGCAGTCTCCAGTATGTGGAATAGTAAATAGGACTCCTGGAAGGCACCCTATCGGTGACAATCCATTCACCAAAAACTTTCTCGCCCCTAAATTATACAATCTCTGCACATCAAAATTGCATAACGTTTAGTTTTTGTACCGTAAAATTATCAAAATTAAAACAAAAAAATTACCTTCAAGCGTCTTAAGAATTGATCGGTGATGAATTTGGCATAACCATCTGGTCTATTATGAGCATCGCTTTGACTGCGTCTTATCTTCAAGTAATTTAAAGTGTAGTCATTGGCTCCAATGGAGACGTAAATTATGGACTTCCCTACATTTTCTTTTACCACATCGTTGATTTCTATGGTTTTGGCAAAAAGTTCTATTTGTTTGTCAAATGACAAACACTTTCCCTACAAAAGTAACAAAATAGTTATCGTTCACATGTTTATTTGATCACCTCATTTTTTTTTTGAAAAATTCAATTTAATTAGTTTTATTAGATGTATGCATCTTAGAGTTAATTTTATTCATAATCACTGAACTTATGACCAAATTATGCAAAAATTATATTTTTTTTTATAAAAAATACTGAATTTTGTAAATTTTTACAATAAAGTCATTTTGTCCGGTTTTCTTGCCGGAAAGTCTACATATCACCATTTGAACTTATCACTTCAGCATGCCACGGAGACTTTTTGGTGATTTTTTGCCGAAATCCGGTCAAAGTGACTTTACTGTAAAAATTTATAAAATTCAGTGTTTTTTACGAAAATTTTTTTTTTTATGACTTTTGCTTAATTTATCACAAGTTCAGTGACCATTGATGAAATAAACCCATGCATCTTAAGTTATTTTTACATTAGTATAAGATAATTAAGAAATTGAAATACAAAATATGCTATTTATTTCTTACCACACGAGATCCAGTTTTGGGGAGAATGCCACAAGAAGCAGAAGCATAATTCAATCCTGTTGTTATATTACTCTGCTCAGTCTCCGTAAGATTCATATAAGCAGGTGGATATGGTAAACCAAGAAATGTGGCTGTAACAAAATAAATAATTAATTAAAATAAATGAATTGAATTATTTTTAAGAAAAATAAAATAGTAGCGTACCAATAAAATCAGCAGATGTCAAGCCATTGGAAAAACGACCTGTTGGTGTTGGTGTATTATTAAAATCAATACCATAAGGCAAAAAATCTCCTTTAGCCTTAGTTTTAAGATTATTATTGTTTCCAGAATCTACAGTAGAATCACCAAATACATATAAGGCTGGTACCATATGGGAATTTGTAATATACACACATTGAATAAATAATATAAAAAGCATTATCAGATATTTCGCCATTGTAATCATTTAATTAGCAGCAAAAGAATAATTAAATCAGATTTGAGAAGAAATTGAAAATGGGCAATGTGTATTTATATTGTTTGATGGATGAGTGTTAGTATTGTAGGAACCACTAATGATTTATTAGATTCAGCTGTACTGATTTGCCTAATAAGTTATTAGTTTTCTTAGTATATTATTGGTCTGGACAGACTATGATATAGGATTAATGGTTCATAATATTAGAATAAGTAACTGAATTCATAAATTGTCATCAAAGAATTTCCATCAGTTGCAACTTACAATGATAAAAAAATTTAATAAAATTAATTTATATACAACTATAGATATACATAAAGCATATAATTAAATCCTTCTATTCTGGACGGCGAAAAAACAAAAAGGAAAAAATAAACTTATGAAGATAAATAATTCTCTTTGTTGCATTAAAGATTGGCCAAAAAAAAACTAAAAAAGGGTTTGAGCATGTTATAAAAATATCAAGTTAAATAAATAATACAAAATATCAAGAAATGAAATGAAAGAAGGCCAGAGCTACCGTCATTAAATAGACTAACAGCAACTCCTTGCTCATCAAATTAACAAAAGAGAAGGTTTAATAATAATAATAACTAACAAAATTAAAAAAGGACTTTCGGGTTTAGAGGATAGATAACTTCCTAAGTTGTTATTATATTTATATCAGAGATAATTTATAAAAATATCCCCAAACTGTAGAATGGAAATAGTTTATACATTTTGAATACATAGATAATTAAATGTTAAATTACTCCATAAATTTATTAAAAATATTTAAATCTGTCAAATTTTGATCAAAGAAGTAAATCCAATGTATATAACTTATAAAATTTTGATCTTTAACTCAATCTGATTTATATATATGTAATCCAATTTATATGATTCAAAAAAATTAGATTGAGTTGGATTAATCCATGGGTCAAATTGGTTGAATTAGGTTAATCCATTGATCATATGGATTGGATTCGATCAACTTATGGATCAAATGGATTGGGTTGACCCATATAACCCAGAATCCAATCAATGAAATATGTGTTTTTTTTGTGTTACTTTTGGGTATTTGCTTTCATATTTTAGACATGAATTTGTGTAATTTACTTGAACTTTTGTTTTTTTGTAAGTTATATTGCATTTTACACCATTTTTACGGTTGCCAATAATAGTTTGGAATTGTATCTAATACAAAGTAACCTGATGATGACAAATCAATTATACTGAGTGATTCCATGATTTCTTCTTGTTTTGGCAATGAACATAATTCTTTTTTAGGCACACTATGAAGTTTCTTGTCTAGTGAAATACTTTTGAAAGTAGTTATTTTGGATTTTGGCATCCTATTGTTTCAAGTGTTTGTATGCAATATTTAAAAGTTTGAATTTTGTGTTATAACAGAAACAATAATTGTTCGATTGGAAAAAAAAAATGTTAAATGTATCAGATCGTAGCTCATGACCCATTCAATTCATTTGAGATTTAACCCATTTATAATCCGATCCATTTTGATTCGACCCAATTCATTTTATTATGTATATTAGTATCTATATCTTATTTGATAGTTTTTTATGACATTTTATTATGTTTTAGAATCTTATTTTAACATTTAATTTTGTCAATTTTTTTTCTTTCACAAAAAAAAACATGTTAATTATCAACAACTATTGAATCCAATTTTCAATGTTAAATAATGATTTATTAAAATAATTAGCCATAAAAAGTGAAAAATAGTGAAAATGGAATATAAATTTTGGTTAATATTATGTTTGTTTTGTATTTTTATTTTGAATTTCTTTCAATATTTAAAATGAAATTCAATTTTAGCTAATTTTGTTTACTGATTGTTAAAAAATTTAGTGGTTAATTAAAAAAAATATTGGTTAATCAAATTATAAAAATTAAATTAATAGATTGATTAATAAAATTTAATAAATTAATTAATAATTAATAAATTTAAAAATTGATATCAATAGACTGATTAAAAAAAGGATAAATGGCAAATTTACCTTTAAAATATTAAAATGGTGTAATTTGCCCTTTTAAGTATATTTTGGTGTAAATTTGTCTCTAAAAATATTGAAAATGGTATACATTTGCCTTTTAAATAGTTTTTGGTTCAAAACTGCCCCTTATTATTATGTATGACTTAAATTTGAAACTGAAAATAAAGGATATTGAATTAAACAAATAAAAAAATGTATATCAAAATAATTGAAATTATATAAGCTTTAACACATATACACTATAAAAAAATATTTTTTAAAACACTAAAAAAATAGTTAAAATTTATAATTTTAAACTTGTCAAAATAATTAAATTTTAAGAAAAAAATAAAAGCTATCTAATCGTAAAAAAATTTATTATTTTTTCCAAAGTTAAAATAGATTAATAATTTATAATGTATACGTAATAAGTTTATTTACTTCAATCACTCTTTTTGGCTTGTTTATCTATTAATATATACGTTTTCGTTTGCTTGTTGTAGCTCTACTAGTTTCGATTGTAAATTTGATTCAATATGACTTCGAATCAGAAAAAATATACCATTTTTAGTATTTCGAACCCAAATTTACCCTAAAATAAATTGATAATCGATAGATTCATGCTACCCGTAAGGCCTCAAAGTATACCCTAATAAGATTAGTATACAGTGGAGAGAGAGGTTGAAAAGGTTTCAGTGTAAAGGAATTGTTAATAATGCAATTGGGACGTAATCAATATTAATACATAAGTGAAGGATAATTTCGTAAATTGGCAATTTGGGGGCAAATGTGCTTTTATGACTGAAAAAGTAGGGATGAATGTATTAAACAAAGTTAATAAGGTGTATAATTAGTAATTAAGACTAATAAGGAGTGAAGTATAATTTTAAAGTTGTCAAACACTAGGCCAATGAGAGATGGACATTTAACAATTCTAGAAGAATGGAGAGAAAGTGAGAAAAGGGAAGAAATTTTCCCCTTTTTGTGTATGAGTTGGCCGGCCACTTTTGTCCAAAGAATCCCAGCCATTTTCTTCTTCTTCCCTATGATATTCTTTTGCTTATAGTTTAACTTAAAGAGTTTATGCATCCTAGCTAATTTAAGATAAGTTTTTATGGAATTTTTGGCTCACGTTTGATCCTTTATTTGTTCTAAACATGAGGAGTTAGAATCATAGATGGGATTTGGATATTGATGTGTGTCTATGACATGTTTTAGTTGGAAAATCTAGTAAGGGTAAAAAGAAAGAAGGAGAAGGAGCTTAAAGGAAGGGGTGGAACTTGCCAAAGAGGTTTGTGAGTTTTCATTTCATTTTTTATATGTTTAATTGATCCAAGATAATGTTTGTATTATAATTATTATACTATTGATGGTGGGACTAGGTAATGATATTGTTATTACATGAGAATGACAAATATGCATGAAAAAGTGACCTAGTGAAAATTTTGCCCAAAGTTCACTTGAACAAATTTTAGTGTAAAGGACATAACTCTTTCTGTAGATGTCTAATTAAGGTGATTCTAGTTGTATATGAAAGATAAGACATAGATCTATAACTTTGTATAAGAAATGAAAACCCGAATTGTAACACCCTTATCACGATCGTTACTATACCGACGGACTATAAGTCGGAATTTTTTTTCTTTTTTTTTTCCAACCAATTCATTTCTTTTATCTCATCATCTTTTCCTTTAAATTTCTAAGAAACATTCAATAATTCTTAAGTAGATTGCCAACAGGCTATAACTGTCTAAATTTACTATTCATTTAATAAAATTTCGGCAATAAAACGGTTGTTTATTCAATTAACCCCCTGAAAAATAAACAATATACAACCTCTTAGAGGCATAACAATTATATACATATCTATCATTTATCCATTCATTCATTTATTCTTTTCTTCATTTCCTGACCTGTATCATATTAATACCACTAGTTCATACTCATCATCCATATTCACAAAATCTCAATTCTCCATCCTAATTACATACCATCAAATATTATAATCCAAAAATTAATCATTATGTACATATTTATAAGTACATAAATTCCATGATTATTATATACATATACAATATACATATCTATCATTTATCCATTCATTCATTTATTCTTTTCTTCATTTCCTGACCTGTATCATATTAATACCACTAGTTCATACTCATCATCCATATTCACAAAATCTCAATTCTCCATCCTAATTACATACCATCAAATATTATAATCCAAAAATTAATCATTATGTACATATTTATAAGTACATAAATTCCATGATTATTATATACATATATACATGCTAGTCAAATATCTATTCCAATCATTCAAAAGAAGTCCTGCAATGTATATTCTTGCTCTCGTTCCGCTGAACTTACACGCAAAAATATCTACGCGCTGAGCACTAAATATGTCCAATTATGACTAATAATCATAACATTTCCTATTAGCTTCATATTTTCTAAACAAAGCATTTTGAAGGTAATTATACAAAATTGTTTGTTTGCTATTAAAAGCATTAGTTTAATTTTATTTACAATATTACTCATTTAACACTTACTTTTTAATTGATTATTCAATTTAGCCTAAAACTTTCTTTTCCTTTCAATTTTGTCATTTTTAAGTCTTATTTACCAATTTGTCTTTAGTATGCTTATTTTTCACTTTTAGATTACTAGTTGGTGTATAATATACCAATTAACACCTGTTTTATTATTTTTTTTATTCAAAATTATAATTTAATCTCTGTGTATTATAAAATCTTATTTTTGGACTAATTAGGTACTAAATTATTATTTTACCCCTTATTCATCATTTCTTAATTACTTTTACTCATTGTTTATACTTATGGAGAAATTACTATTTTGCCTCTAAACTTTTATTTTATTGTAATTAGGTCCTTTTTCTTCATTAATTGTCTCATTTTATTGTCTTTTTACATATTTAGCATTTTTCTTTCATTATATTCTTAGTACAGACCCCACAGAAATATTCAGATCAGATACACAGGATACGGACCCTATTGGATCACAACAGACAAAGAAATAACCCCCAAGGGATCATTTCTCATAGAACAGAATCATATACAAATAGAAAGCTATGGAGATTAGAGATACTACCTATAGCAAAGCAAGTCGCCATGATTTGCACCACGGTATCGATGTCCCTATGACAAGCCAATTATATAATAAGCTAGTTTTTACTGTCTAACTATTTTTAAAGGCACAATTATACTTATTTTTATTCAATTTCCATTATTTCGTTAACTTTATTGACTTTTTCATTTTCAGAAATTTCATCATATGACTTTTTCACTATCTTTACACATATTGTAAATTAATTCATATTAATTTACTATCTTTTACTCATTCGTTGAATTATTTCTTAATAATTTAATATTTTTATTCAAACATATTCATTGACTATTTTCAAAAATATTCTAATAAATAATATAAATTTCATAAAAATTTATATGTACATTATTTTGCATTTTCTATCATTTTTCACTCATTTTATGCATTATTTCAACATAGTTCATCATTTTTCACTAACTACATACACATATGTTTAACATAAAAATTACCAAATAAATTTCATAAATTCTTAAAAATTTCATGGATATCATTTATCACAATTAGGCTTATTTTGAACTATTACTTATCAAAATCATGCAAAAATCACTTAATTACACCATAAGAAAAATTCGGCCACTTAGGTTCACTACCCTAAAAATTCTTTCACTTCAATTTAAACATTTCCATGACATTATTTAAGGTCTAATTTCATTTTCCTAACCTTAATTGCAATTATTTATCAATTAAACATAAATTCCCTAATTTACATAAAGGAATTTAATTCAATTAAATAGAAAATGGAAGGATTATTTAGCCACTAACCTTTTCTTGGTGATTAGCCTTGCCTAAGCTTCCTTTTCTTTACCCTTGGCCTTGGCAAGTTGAATTTCTTCTCCTTCACCTACCATGGCCGAATTTCATAGCTTGTCAAACTCAATTTTTTGTCCTCAAATGCATAAATTAAGCACAAAATTGAATTCTAGGCATTCTAAATAATAAGGAAACACCTAAGAATTAATTTAAATCAATTAACTTTCAAAGTTTACCTTAACACCACAATCTTTCAAGCCTTATTTTCTTTGATTCCTTTACTCAAATCAAAGGCTAGAGGGCTTATATGAGAACTAGAGAGATGAAATTGTATTTCTTATGTTGGGATTAAGTGGAGATTTGAAGTAAAATTTTGAAGAATCAAAAAGAGAAGAAGGAAGAGGTGGTTCGGCCACTTGAGTGAGAGAGGGAGAGCTAGAAAAATTCTGGAGTTATCTCAAAATTTCCAGCCTCTTTTATACTCCCCTAATGGGCCATGGGTTGGGCCAAAAAGCGGGCTTAACCCAATTAAGCTAAATGAGCCTTTTTGGTCCATTTAAAGTTCAATCCAAAATCTCTTACTTTCTCATCTTAAATCACTCAAAAAATAATTTCATCACTCTTATCACATCAAAAATAAGTTGTACGTAAATTTTTTGCTCAATCGAAATCCGTTACTAATCCGATTCGATCTTATTAATCCGATTCGATAATTATCGGTGTCACCAAAAATTAATTTTTATTACCAAAATATTCTAGATAAAATTTAAGGAAGATTTGCAAAATTTAGCAATATTTGGAGTTCATTTTCTATTATTAAAAATTTATGCAAATTTAAGTTAATTTCTCTATTATAAAAATTGACTCGCTACCTTTTTCGTATTTTTTATTTTTAAAAATTCATTTGACCTCACTTTCACCTCATATGTCAATCCTGAACTCACCATAACCAATATTTTTTTATAGTCAAATAAAATATTTTTTACTTTTGAATGTACTTTTCAGTTCGGGTAATACTATTCACCATCAGAAAGTACTGTTCACTATTGATTCAGTGTTGAGGCAATTACTTGAATTTATCCTTAAAGTGCTCAAAATTGAACTTGAAGTTGAATGACCTCTGTTGCCCTATCATCTAGAGCAATTTGCATTGTTTTATTAATATCTTGGGATTTAGAGGTTCAAATGGAGTTATTTTTAATGTTATGGAAACTAGAGACATAGAAGAATAACTTTGTAGAAGACCACTTTATTTGAAAATATCGTTTATTAAGTTTAAAATAGCATACAAGTTAAATCTGGAAATCTATCTTTAGGATTCTTAGGGCAAAAGGGACCTCACAGTAACAACCAATTGGTAAGCACCGTGAGCCCTTCTAGAACCGAATTTTCACCTTTCTCATGGTCACAAAAAATTTTTTGCCACCATGACTCAACCCTATTTTCTTCTATTCTTGATTTTTAGCTCCAAATTGCCATCAAAATTTACTCGAACCTTTCCTAACACATTTTGAGTATTTTAAATATAAAAGAGTAAAATGTGCCATGAAATGTGTGTAGAGCATAAAAAATTGTTAAAATAAAATCATAGGTACACAAGTATAGGAATATGTACAATTAATGGATGTGAATGAATATGATAAATGATGTGCATAGTGTTACACGTTACATGATCAATGATAATCATGTTGAAATGAACCTTAAGCGTAACTGAGTATGAATTGTTTAATGACCTTGTATGTGCTCCCTGTGCTTATTAATACTATGATACTAAATGTATCAAGTGTGATATTATTGAGTGAATAATGATTTATTGTAAGCCTTAATTTCACATAGTCGTGGATATATAGACATGCCTATAAAAAGATAGTGATTGCAGCTGTTACTATTGACACCAAAAGGTATCTAGTATTTCGATACCTATTGGTATATAGTGACCTGAGACTAATATGTCTCTAGTGTTTGATACTGCTCGCCAGTATCTAGTATTTGTACCCGTTATTGACCATCAATGAAAAATCAGACGATGAAAGTGATTTAAACTTTTACATGAATATTAGTGAGTGATCAATAGTGTAAATATTTTAGTGCCTTATAGTAGTGTTAGTATTTCTAATTGAAGGTTGCAGTGAAATGAAAGAATTATTTGAAGTGTTGTTTAATGTATTAAACTATCATAGTGAATGCATGTGAGTGATGATATGACAAAGTATGTTAGTTATTAAATGCTATTATGCATTGTCATTGGTATATTATATTATTTGTATTTGCGATTTCGACAAAAAGTCTATTGCATTGCTTTACTCCCTACTGAGCTATCACTCAGCATAGGTATTTTTTTTCGTGTAGGTATACAGGTGTAGATCTGAGAAGCTAGTTTTCAAGTCAACATTTGTGGGCTACAAGGAGAAGGGCGAGTGAAGACCAATTTTGGTAATTTAATCATTTTTGTAATATGTTAAAAGTAAAGGATGTAGAATACATATAATAAACTACTTGTAAATATATTTTAAGTATGTTAAATGTATAGGTGTATATGTGTAGTTGTGCAAGTAATTAAATGAAACCATACGTAAATAAAAAGGTAATTAGAGTGAGCGTTACCCTACCTTACTAAATTATATAACTGTAAGAGAGAATCCTATAATAAAGACAAGTGATTTAGGGGAAAAATGTATGCAGCGCTCATAAATTTGAATGATTATTCATTTAGTACATCAATTGTTGGATTTGCACGCATTACAATTAAATATTTTTTGGCATTATTTTCTGAAATATTATATACAAATTAAAAAGGACAAAGGTGCATTTTTATTCCTTATACTTGCCAAAATTAGCAAATTTACCTCCAACATTTTAAATGAGAAATTTTTACCTCATGTTTGCAAAATAGAAGACTTTTGCCCCCACCGTCTAACTCAGTTAATTTTGATCATTTTGCTATTAGTTGACCGTTGATATGAACAGATGATAACACATAACAATCAATTATTAGATACATCATTTAGCACGTAGCAACGCGTTTATCTCACATGTCTAATAATTAATTGCCATTTATTATCATCTATCTGTATCAGCAGTCAACTAACGACAAAACGATTAGATTTGCATGCAGTACAATTAAACATTTTTCTAGCATTATTTTATGCAACATTATATACAAATTGAAAAGGATAAAGGTGCATTTTTATTTCTTATGGTTGTCAAAATTAGCA
The DNA here is from genome assembly GCA_037975025.1 of Excoecaria agallocha. Taxonomy (NCBI): domain Eukaryota; kingdom Viridiplantae; phylum Streptophyta; class Magnoliopsida; order Malpighiales; family Euphorbiaceae; genus Excoecaria; species Excoecaria agallocha. The sequence goes on from CM075809.1 coordinate 44,576,389, forward strand.
AATTTACCTCCAACATTTTAAATGGAATTTTTTTGCTTTTCATGTTTGCAAAATAGAAAATTTTTACCCCCTACTATATATCTCAGTTAATTTTAATTGTTTTATTATTAATTGATCGCTAATATGAATAGATAATAACACGTGATAATTAATTATTGAACATAAATATGTAGCAACTCGTGTATCTCACATGTCCAATAATTAATTGCCACGTGTCATCATTTATCTATATTAACAATTAACTAACGAAAAAATAATCAAAATTAAATGAGATAGAAGGTTGGACAAAAATCTTCAATTTTGCAAATAGGAGAAGTAAAAAATTCGCCCATTTAAAATATTAGGGATAAATTTACCGATTTTAACAAATATTTGGGGCAAAAATGAATTTGAAAAAGCGAACATTCAGAAATTCTAATCAGTCTCCTCAAACTTTAGAGTTGTTCAGGCACCACACATTTGGGATTTTTCCTTAACCCCTCCCCCAATCCAGCAAGAGGAGTAGACCCAGTCTTCCGGCCGCCGTCATGTCCAGCGCCGCCCCATATGCTGCAGAGCAACAGCCACATATTCTCATCTTTCCGTATCCAGCTCAAGGTCACGCAATTACACTCTTGGACTTGACCCACCAACTCTCTCTCCGTAACTTTACCATCACCATTGTCACCACACCCAAAAACCTCCCCTCTCTCTCTCCTCTCCTTTGCCTCCACCCCAAGATTCAAAATTTAACCCTCCCTTTACCGCCCCACCCCAAACTCCCCGCCGGCGTTGAAAACGTCAGAGAACTCGGCAACGCCGGCAATTTACCTATAATTGCAGCTTTAAGTAAGCTTTATGATCCAATTATCCAGTGGTTCCGTTCCCACCATAACCCTCCTATAGCTCTCATTTCTGATTTCTTTCTCGGCTGGACTTTACGATTAGCTAATGAGATCGGAATTCCAAGATTCACTTTCTTCTCCTCCGGCGCGTTTTTGACTTCCGTTAGTGCTTACTGTTGGGATCATCGCGATGAAATAAACAATTTAGAAGTCGTCGATTTTGTTGACTTGCCCAAAAAGCCGTCGTTCAAGGAGGAGCATTTACCTTCTATTTTCCGGCTTTACAAGGAATCCGACCCGGATTGGCAGATTGTTAGAGAAGGAATGATGGCAAATCTATCGAGTTATGGGTGCATATTCAATAGCCTCGAGGCATTAGAGGGTGAGTATTTGGGTCACTTGAAGAGGAAAATGGGGCACGAACGGGTATACGGAGTTGGCCCGCTTAGCTTGTTGGGTCCTGATCACTCTGGCCAGGGAAACCGGAGTTCAGCTTCACTCGGTTATGTGTTGGATTGGCTAAATGGGTGCCCGAATGGATCAGTGCTTTATATTTGCTTTGGAAGCCAAAAATTGATGAGAAGGGAACAAATGGAGGCATTAGCTTCCGGCCTGGAAAAGAGCATGGCCCGATTCATTTGGGTAGTGAAAACGGGCACAGCCCAACAAGTGGAGGACGGGTACGGAGCAGTACCCGACGGGTTTGAAGAACGGGTAGCCGGGAGGGGGTTTGTTATAAGGAGGTGGGCTCCACAGGTGGCCCTACTGAGTCACCGATCTGTGGGCGCGTTCCTGAGTCATTGTGGGTGGAACTCGGCGCTTGAGGGAATTGCAAGTGGTGTATTAGTATTGAGCTGGCCTATGGAGGCGGACCAGTTTGCGAATGATAAGCTGTTGGTGGATGATTTGGGTGTGGCGGTGAGAGTATGTATGGGTGCCGATTCGGTTCCAGACTCGGAAGAGCTGAGAAAAGTGATAAGTGAGTTAATGAACGGAGATGTATATGAGGAGAAGAAAAAAGAGGCTGAGGCATTGAAAGAGAAGGCCTTAGCCGCCGTGAACGAGGGTGGAAGTTCATTGAAGGACACTGATAAATTAGTCAATGAACTTCGGAAATGGCAATATAAAAATGGTTAATACTTAATAGACATGTCCTGTTTTGGTTTAAACCGTGTCGGCCTCTTATCAAATTAATATGTATGTGAACAAGGCTTACATGTATTTATTTTTCAGTGCATTTGTTACCACCAAAAGCTTCGGTTTCATGGTACATTTAGAACAAGCAAATTTATCTAAAACCTGGACACAAATTCGCCAGCCGTAATAACAAATGCTCAAGCTAAAGCAAGTTGCAGAAGATTCAAAGGAGTACACACCGTCGTGTGATTGAAGCAAAGGGTTGTAATTATCTTATTAGCATTCTGAGTAATATGAGCATCGTCAAAGAAGAAATATTCGTTCCTCACCGGACAAACAGATTTGGCTTGATCCCAGCAACCCAATGTCACATCCTTTATACCTGTTGCAAAATAAAAAGAAATTTCATTATCGTGCTGATAATGGTGCAAAAGTTTGAAGAATTCAACAAGTTTAATAGTTAATTATTACCATAAGCAGCTGGAGCATCTAAAACGCGTTGGAAGGTCTTGTAATGATCAGAGTAGCTAAAGAAAGAGTTAGGCAACTGGGATTGCAATGCCCGAAGCTTGGTGGATAATTGATCGTTAAAGAGCATTGCATAGGAGTTGACAAATGCAACACATTTAGCAGTAGATGGAACTGCGAATTTTATTATTGGGAGGCATCCTATGGGTCCTAATCCATTCACCAAAAACTTTCTCGCACCTAACTCATATAGTGTCTGCACATAATCATTTACACATCACACTAATCGAACAGAAAATAAAAGCAAGATTATTAACTTAATTCCTGGTCAAAGTTAACCAGAGAACTGATTACCTTCAACCGTTTGATGAGCTCGTCTGTAACAAATTTGGCATAGCCATCTGGTTTGAAAGTTTTGCTATTCTCACTTATTGTGTCTGTAACGAATTTACCACAGCCATCCGGTTTGAAAGTTTTGCTATTCTCACTTGTCGTTTTCATATAATTCAAGGTATAGTCATTTGCCCCAATGGAGACATAGATAATGGACTTTGCCAAACTCGCTTTTGCTGCAGTGTTCTTTATAGTATTCTTGAAAAGTTCTATTTGTTGGTCCAGTGACAAGCAAGTTCCCTGAATTAAAAAGAATGACCATTTCAGCATCTACATTTTCATCAATTGCACAATACTTTTACAATTACAAACAAGCCACTTTAGGTGTTTGTAGATGTATTAAGTTCTTCTATGAAATAAGGTTTTCTTACCACAACAGATCCAGTACTTGGCAGAATACCACATGAACCAGACCCATAATTCATTCCTGTTGTTATCTTACTCCTCTGCATCTCAGGAATATTCAGATAAGCCGGTGGCAATGGTAAACCAAGAAATGTAGCTGCAAACAAAAAAATAAAATTAAATGCATAACATCAAATGCTACTTGCGGTATTTTCAAGATCATGAGATTGCAATTTCAAAGGAAAAAAAAAAAAAATTGCCTACCAACAATATCAGCAGATGTCATGCCATTGGTGAAACGACCTGTTGGTTTATTATTGAAATCAATCCCATAAGGCAGATAATTTGCTTTAGCCTTAGTTTGCAGATTATTATTGTTTCCTGCATCTACACTAGAATCACCAAATACATATAAGGCTGGTACAAGCTGGGCACTTTTAATAAAGACACACTGAACAGATAATATGTCAAGGAAAAACCAAAAAATCATGAGGGATTTTTCCATTGAAATTTAGCAGAAAGAACGAAAACAGAAATGTTAAGTTGAGAAAAACTTTAAGTGGAAGTGAATTTACTTACGGCGATATATATAATGTTTGATGGATTGATTCTTAAATTATAACAACCACAAGCTCTTCCAGAATCTAAGATTACATTTAGATTCAGTTGTCTAGATTTATCTTACACGTTAATTTCCTAGTTTTGTCGGGTAGGACAAACAGAAACGGGGTGTATGGTTTTTAGTGGTTTCTAATCCTACAGTTAGGTTTTTCTTTTTTAACTATATACATTTCCATCAGAAAATGTACCATTGATTGCAATAATATTTTAATTGGAAAAGTGTAAATCTATTGGCTTATATAAAATTACTAGCAAACTTCAATTATCCTGTTAATTTCCTAGTTTTATTGTTTAGGACGGTTGAAATAGTATGCATGTGGAATTTCTTCTTTTCTTTTCTTCTTTTTTTTTTTTTTTTGATGCACATGATATGTTAAGTTACCATAAATAATAGGTATTATTACCATAGGTTTAAATCCCAGAAATAGGTATTATTACCATAAATAATAAAGTTAGCCAAGATACCTAAAACTTTATTTTTATTTTCTGAATGATTTTTTTTTTCAGGGGATTATCATGGATATTTTACTATTCATTTACTTTTAATTAATAACCTTTAATGAAACATATCAAAGCTATTAATCAATAGAACCCAGTTTTTTTTACGTACAATGGAAACAAAGCAAGAGAAAAAGTTCAGGTTGAATGCTTCTCAAACCTCAATTAATATTTGTAATTAGAAAAATGGCAACAGTATTAAACAGCTCATGTATTGGTTTATTAATCTCGGAAGTTCGGGTTTTATAAAGCATCCAAATTCCTAGAAAAAAAAAAAAGAAAAGGAAGATATAAATAACAAATTAAAACTATATATCAATATCTTCACGTAAAAAAATAAAATAAAATTATATTCGCTATTTACATATTATTGAAAGTACTTGACCTTATGGGATCCAACAAAGAAATAAAGAGGAAAACAAAAATCCCTAAGGAACCCTTGGATGGATAGTTGATACAATTGTTTGTTAATTTTATAGATAGTCTCCTCGGGATTTGAAAAGAAGAATTTAAGGCTTAATTACAGTCGGTGTCCATGAACTTTTCGTTGTCAATAATGTCCTTAAACTTCAATTTGTAATCCAAGAATCCTTCATCTTCAATCTAATTTCACCTACTATCCTTCCATCCATTTTTCAGGAAATCTAACAGTGGGTGAAACAAAGAAGTTTGCAGTACAAATAGAAAAACTAAGGACAACGCTGTTAGTTACTGCAAGTTAATGAAGCCAACAATTTTACACTTGTGATATTTGGAATGATGCAGCATTTGCCATTTCTTGGCTACGATTGTCTACATGTCCTCAACTAGATCAACATAAGACCTATCTTGACTTTTCTAGGACATGATCAGCAGATTCCTATCCTAGCTCTTTTAACAAATTGTACCTCGGTTGCACTTACTTAAATTGTGGAATTCCTCATTTCATCATAAATATGAAAAAATCGTATAAGTTAGAAGTTTGTTTACCAGTACCCAAGGCTACAGGTATATATGTGCATGGCTGAATCATTTCTTCTCATGTCATGGGCTGCTTCACTTTGTTCAATAGCATCCCAGAAAAAAGGAAAAAAAAAAAAAAAAGGCAACTTGCAAGTGTACAACACAACCTTTTGCATCAATCAGCCCTTGGTGAGGAAGCAGGAGTAGAAACACAAATGAGTTATGTTCGCCTGAAGGATAAACATAAAATGAGAAGCTAATTTATAAAATTAGAATCAATTATTTCTTGCCACATGAGATGGCGTATAGAGATCTTAGGGTTGTTTACCTTTTACTAGCTTCATGGGAAGATTGCTTCTGAAAATAGTCACCAAAATTGTCTTCATTTTGCATGATTTAGCACCATAGGCAAGCAATTAGATGATTAATTTCATAGATCAACACCTTCCTTCCACCCAGAAGAAACCAATTATATATTCATAAGAACATGAAGATCAGAATTCTCTACACTTCATAGAGGGAAGAAAAAGAAACAAAGGCTTGTTTCCAAAAAGAGAAAAAGAAGAAGCAAGACCAATTATTATTTATGAAAGTTTCACTACATACTGTAGCATTTAACCTGCTCCATTCCTCTTCTTTAGCAAAATAACTATAATCTATTCTTTTGAACCAAAAAATGATATACATCGAAGAGAATGCGACGGATACAAGTTAAAGCATTCTGCTATCTTTCTGTGCATCCAAGTTCATACACAAACATTCTGTGGAAACACTCTTTAACTGGCAGCAACTACTATAAAATCCAGCTTCAGATAAGAATCTAAGTTAGTTAATATTTTAAGGCATCGGACTGATGGATGCTGCCAACAAACTCCTATCGCTTTAATGTTTCATAGGAAGTACCTTCTGTTGTTATCATTAAACAGTATCTGTTTCTTAACGCAAAAATTCATTGCTCTAAAAAATAAGCCAAGAAATGCAACTTGTCCCCTTTGTATTTTAACTATTTGTGAATAGTTGAAATATTCCATCATCCAGCATTATGATGGCATCTTCTAAAATAGAAAGAGACATACATCAGCTCCAAATTGTTATTGTTTCCTTTTCCACTTGATTCCTGGCAACTTAAGCTACTGGATGCTCATATGAATTATTCATAGTTTCTCAAGGACAAAAGAAATCTTATATAAAATGAAGTTTTCCGAAAACTTATTTATGGAATCAACAAAATGCAACTTGTTTACAGCGATTCATGAAAGGTGTACCGAATCAGCTGAATCAGCTAAAAGTGCAGACAGGCATTAAAACACTGAATCAACTAAAAAGGATAACGTCGATTTGATGAGTCTAACTTTAAATTGAATTTGTAGTTCAAGCATTGAAGTAATAGAAATGCAATAGCGTTGTATGTCATACCTCATGCCCAGAGCAAGTATTGAAGCTTGAAGATAAGCCATCAGACACATCTTTACGTTTGATGAGATGCATGAGAACAATTACTTCATCATGGACTAATCATTGAGTAGGCCACATTTGATCATCTCAGCCAGTACTTCAAACACTAAATTGAGATGGCCCCCTTGGTGGAATGCATTGAGAATCACTTCACAAACTTCTTGATCAGGAGAAATACCATCAGATAGCATCATACAGAAAAAGTACTTCGCTTCATTTATAAAACACCGTTTGCATAATCTGCTAATCACAGCGTGATAATCTCTAATTGAAACTTCAAACCCGTTTTCCACCATTTGGCAGAAGTATACAACTGCTTTATGAACATCACCCTTGGCACAATGAGCCTTAATAATTGTACTGTAAGCAAATTTATTCAGATTAACTTTTTGATCCTGAAGAAAAACCAGAAGAGTGTCAGCATCCTTTAGATCACTATATAAACAAAGGCTATTGATGAGGATATTGTATGTAGCTGACGACGGCATAAGATTACAGAGTAACATTTTATCCACTAATTCAAAAGCCTTTTTCATATTTCTGACCTTGCAAAATGCTTGGATGATGGTGTTATACGTGACTTGATCTGGAGTTAGACCCTTAGCGTGCATATCATCAAGTAATTGGCAAGATTCATGCAACTTCCACTGTTTGCAAAGTCCTTTGAGAACTACAGTGTATGTGACATGAGTTGGTACTATAGCTTTTGCCTCCATCTCTGAAAGCAACTCTGGCAACTCCTGAATCTTACCTTCTTCGCAGTATGCATTCATAAGAGTGGTATAAGTCACTGCACTTGGTTCCAATCCATGCATCTTGATTGTATCCAACAACCTTCTAGCCTCAGCTAAATTTCCGTTTTTGCATAATCCATAGATAAGAGAATTGAAGGTAACTATTGTAGAAGATATCCCTTTCTCTCCAATTTGTTTGTATAATTTTATAGCCTCCCAGATTGCACCAAGTTTTACATATCCGTTAATCATAATATTGTACAGAATGATGTCAATTGCCAAGTTGCCCCTTATCAGAGAATCAAAGTATATTCTAGCCTCTGTTATCATACCTTTCTTGCAAAGACCCATCAAAATTGATCTGTGCGCGAAAGAATTTGGAGAAATTTTGTTGAAGCACATTTCATTATATAGCCAGAGAGCCCGTTTAACTTCTCCTTGCTTGCACAGACCATGAATGAGGATAGAATACGTCATGAGATCTGGTTGCAAGCCATTGGCTTCCATATTGCAAAATAATTTCAATGCTTCATCAACCTGTCCACTTTTACACAAGCTGCCGAGCAACACTGTGAATGAGACGATACTCAATTGAACACCCCGTAAAATCATTTCATTCTGCAACTTCAGTGCTTCCTCAATATTGCCTACCTGGCAATGCCCACATATAAGTACTGTATATGTAAGAACATCTGGACTAAGCCCTTTAATTAGCATCCTCTGCATGATGATCCAGGCACTGCTCATCAAGCCAAGCATGCGAAACCCTTGAATAAGGATGTTGTAAGTTACTATATCAGGCTGTAACCCATGCTTCTCCATATCATCTGTTAATTCCAAAGCTTCATCCATTGAACCAGCCATACATAACCCATGAATAAGAATATTATAACTGTATGTATCAGGGGGAAGTCCACACTTGAGCATCATACAGAAAAATGATTTTGCAACATCTACAAAACCTAATTTACAGAACCTCAACATGATGGTATTGAATGAAATAACAGAAGGCCCGAGTTCCTTCCCTTCAATATCCCGCAAGAATAAAACAGCATCTTGAAACCTAGACTGCCTGCACAGACCATCTATGACTATGGAACTAGTATACTCATTCTGTGGGATGCCACTATCTTTGATTTCATTATACACATCCCACATGATATTCGTCTGCCTCAGATTGTACAACAGACTGTTATACGTTTGTATAGAAGCCCTCAAGTTCAGGTCTTTCATCTTCACAAGAACAAAGAGAGCATCATGAATCATCTGAGATCTCAAATACGCACAAGCTAACATATCCCACACGACATTACTTGAATCCCAGCATCTGAAGCCACTTAAGAGCAGCTCACAAAGCGAAAGAGCTGAGCCAGAGCCTATCAGAAATCACACCAAATCTATAAACAATAAAGTGAGCAACATTCAAAAAATTTCCAGAAAAATAATAATAATAATCAAACACATTCATCTATCGGGCTTATTGTCAGGAACTACATAATACACAAACTATGAATTGCATACATTCAGATGAGCACAAGCAATCATCAAATCTCATATACAGAAAAATATTTATTTTTTCCTTTTCTTTACTAAACCAAATAAAAAAAGTCATGATAAATTTGAGAAAACAAACCTTCTTCTCGCAGCATTTGGTCTAAAAACAATTGTAACTCTTCTAATCGCCTCCTTCTCGCCAACGCATGTGAGACAACAAGGCTCGAAATCCTCGAGTGCCGGAATTTGAATTCATTCTTTAAAAGATGAAAGAACTCCAATGCACAATCCGCATTCTCAACACCCAAACATTCCATGATTCGATCAATCTGAGAACTATTCAGCGTGGAAATCAGGTTTTTAAAATTACAGTCACTGAAAAATCTCCTAGACCCCAGACATCTAAGACCGGATAGAATCAAGTGAACAGGGTCGCCGGAGTCTTGAACGGCTGACGTGGTGGTAGATTCATCGGTAAAATCGACGGCGACGGAGACTGAGGGTTTAAAGACAGTGAGAGAAGAATGAAAGGCGAATTTTTGAGATTTTAAAGGAAAATGAAGGAGCTTTCTCGATCTGCTAAGCATGGAATGGGGATTACAAGGAAATTGTGAAGAAAGTAGCCGTTCCTATTTGTTTCTGAGGAAAATTTTCAGAAAACCGGGAGCTTTACAGGGCGAGATGTTTTGATAGAGATAATTAAATGAAGAGGGATTAAGGTTTTAGAAGACCGTTGATTTTCCCGGCAATTTTGAAGCCTGCATAATCTGACAGAGGCTGAGAGGGTTTTAGGGGTTTAGCTTCAACGAAGCTGTGATCTATGCCAGTTTTATCGCAGGCCAAATTGACTACGATGTCGTTTAGTTAAACTAAAAATTGTTCTCTTAAACTTCAAAAATCCTACGAGATCAAAAAAATAGTAAAAATTACATAAAAATCGCAATTTATTACCCATTTTTGTTTTTCTTTTTGTCACATACATTTTTCAATTTATATCATAAATGCCTTTGATTTAAGAAATTAAACCCTCATCTTTTCTTATTTTGCAAATTAATCTTTGAACGATTTGCAAATCTAACCCTCTACTTCTTTTTCCTTGCTAATTAACATTGCAAGCTTAGGCATTTTTGAGGCAGCTTCTCTTCCCTTTACCTCGTTTCCTAATCTCTTCTTTCATCTATATATGTCTCCTCACTAGCCCCATAAACTTTTGGTATAATATATAAATTCCCTCCCTAAGCTATTATTAAATTACCTTCTAAAACTTGTTAAAAATATCAAATTATCCCATATTACTGTTTGACGCGTATTTGTCACGCGCCAATTGTGAATTGATAAGTGTCTTATAAAGGGCTAATATGATATTTTCAACAAGTTCAGAGGGGTAATCTAACATGCAATTAGTTTAGCAAAGAAATCTAATAAATGATGATAATTTAGAGAAATGTATATATTAATCCTAAACTTTTTTTCTTTTTTCGAAGTACATTCATTGCAGTATAGAATGTAGATATAAGCACTACTAATTTTATGTTTGAATAAAAATTAACATGCACATTTTGTAATTTTTTTCAAACTCGCCCACTAAAATCTTCTAAATTGACCCTACTATATATATATACACATTGTAACACCCCGTATCGGAAAATAGGGTCAAGTACTAGTATGTCACACTTGCGGGTGATATTACATAAATTATTCATTAATTATATTATGAAATTGGCATTTTATTCATTCTTTATTTTCATGCATATTAACAATTTTACACTTTTACTTTATATCCATCATATTTTTACTAATTTGATCATCAATTTGTGGTCATTTTACCCCTAATAGCTTCTAGTGGAAACTGAACACAAATCGGATTTGCGGAACTTTAACCCTAAAGGTCCATATCAGTACTTTTCCATACTTTTTTCTTTTCTCTCTTTTTTTTTTCCTATTCCAGCGTGATCCACCAGTGGTTCACTTTTGTGATCTATATTCTTATGGCTAGCCAATTACATCAAATATTTTTGATTTCTCTATTAGTTACTAAAGGCAAAACTATTTTCTCATATTACTTTCACATGTTATGCCATAATTCACATTGTTTAAATATTTTTCATCATTCAATGGTACATAATCCATGCACCTAACTCATTTTATACCACGCATCATTCTTTTATCATATTTCATCAATTTTCGTCAAACACATACAATTCTTCCCATGTATACCATTCGGCCAATGTAGGATTTCAATCAAAATTCTTATGTTTTTCATCATAACTTATCTCAACATGTTCTAATGTATAATCATTCATTTCTATACTTAATTCACCAAATTACACATTTTTCTCTTAACTTACACCATTCGGCCATTTAAGGTTATTTATCGTTCATACATTTTTTTTTTCTTACGTTAACATATTTTACTCTTCTTCTTAAGGCTTAAATCACTCACGCGTCTCATTAATTTAATTAAATACCACATGCACATGTTAATTTCTTTCCTTACATAATAGGTTCCCTTTAGATTTTTTCAATCCATAATTACTTTCATCAATCTAATTTAATAATTTTACTTAATTATTATCCAATTTAACTTATTTAGCAATTTTATGAAATATACTTGTTCACTACATATGATTAACACATAATTGAACCAAACTTGAAATATACTAGCAGGGGTATCCACTTACCTTAATCTCCTTTGCTCCTTTTAATTTTCCTTTTCTTTCCCTTTTTCTCATCTTTTTTCACCTCCTTCACCTTGCTCCTTTCCTAATCGAATTGTACACACAATTAAACTCATCAAATTTCTTTCAATTTCCATCCACATAACATGAAAATAACTACTTACAACAATTCCTAACTAAAACTAACAAAATTATTCATTTTCACTTACTGGATGAATTAAGTCTTCCTTATTGACAATCGGACTGGGCTTTGGATCCAGGCCCATAGCCCAGATCCCTAGCTACTCGAATCACCCAGGATCTGTATTGTGGCCCTTAACAACGTCATTTCGAATAAAGTCCTGTTAGGGAATGAACTCTAGCTTAACTTCCTATTCTGGCAGGATTTCCAATTGTGGCATAACTTCTTTCCCGGTAGAACTCTCATGACCATCAGGATTCCAAATTGAAGAAGGAGACTCATCTATATAAATAGCCAAGATCATCAAGTATTTAGCTCTCTTAGCCATTATTTACTAAAATTATCCTTTTACTATGAGCAATTATCAGGGTGAACAGCCTGATAAAAGCCCGATAATTTATGAATTGTTATAATTTGATGTTGTAAGTATGGATCTTCATCCCTATGGAATAATGAATTCTGATGAAAAAACATCTAAGTAGGGAATGGCCGGAGTAACACACCACTACCACCACCACCACCCATATACCAATCTTTCAGTCTTTAGAGCCCACCCCTCAAGGTACTTTCATGAATCTTCCCATCGTCGGCTTACCCATCGCAACACCCACAACCCCTATATCCAGCCTTAATCCCCAGCTCGTTCAGGCCCTCCTGGCAACTTTGTCTACCTAAGTGGCACCTCAATTGACACCATAAAGCACCAGGATAAACTCTACCCCTAACTTTGAAAATTCAAACTCCACAGCCCAACAAAACAATATACTATTTAGGATAACTTTAACAAATGATGAGTTTGATAAGCTTGTTGAAGAAAGAATGCAGCAAAAATAGAGCCACAACGTGGTATAGTATCAGGATAATTTTCTCTCTCCTCTCTCTAAAGCCATACTTTCAACTCCCTTTCCAAGTGTAGAACTACCCGACCAACCAAGATTTAATGGAAATATTGGATTTCTGAGCAAATATACACCAACTTTACCACTCCATGTTAATTCACATCATGAAAAATGCTGCCCTTTGTAAGATTTTCCATAGACCTTCATAGATTCCAACTAAATTTGGTTCAAAAACCTACCAGAACACTCGATAAATAATTTTTAGCAATTTATTAAAATGTTCAAAATGAAGTTCATGGTGGCCATTCGACCAATCAAAGTCTCAATTGGCCTGCATCAGGCTATCCAAAAGAGGGAAAAATCCTTATGAAGCTACATAGATAGATTTAATATAATAACTATGGATATTCAAAATTTAAATTTGGAAGTTGCCATCAATTCCCTCAATCAGAACACCAAGTATCAGGAATTTAGTGATTCTTTAAGTAAGAAATCCCCATCCGATTTTACCGAACTGATAAATAGAGTCCACAAGTACATTCAAATGGATGAAGTTAGGAGGTTGAAGTATGGCGAGTAAACAAAAAAGGATAATGAAAGTTCCCGAGGAATAAGTCGAGAAAGAGGAAATTCAAAAAGGAACGATTCTCGAGCTATAAGAGGGACAAACATATCATACATGGTTTAGAATCCATACTCAGATAATTGAAGGGAATATCAGTTCATCAAGCTAAATGCCTCCCTAGCGCAAGTTCTATCCTAGATAAAGAAGAATGGCGAGGTGAAATGGCCAAAGCCCATAAGGAAAAATCCAAACAGGGACCAAAGCCTATATTATGCCTTTCATAAGGATAAGGGATATGAAACTTACAACTGCATACAGCTCAAGAGGGAAATCAAATCCCAGATCAAGAAGGGCAAACTGAAATAATTTATTAAGGAGAGCCAAAATAAGGATAGATGATCACCACCTCGGTAATCAAGAAAGGGGGAAGGAAGCAGTGGTAAAAGAGCCTTCGCAGGGGTAATCCATATGATCGCTAGCGGAAGTACTATGACATATTCGAAAATTTTAAAAAATGCAAAACAAAGGACATTTTTCCATTCGAAACCAGTCCGCTCATCCTAAAAGACGTCATTCAAATCTCTTTCAAAGATGGAAAATATGTCCAATAACCCTATAATGATGCATTAGTAGTGAAGGCAGTGATCAAAGATTTTCTGGTGCAACAAATTCTAATAGATACAGGCAATGCGGTCAATCTAATTACTTTGCATGCCTACAAAGCCCTTGACAATATGCCAAGCCCGCTGGAAGAGGTTATAATTCCCTTGATTGGTATTTTCGAACAACCGATTAAGGTAGAGGGCTCGGTTAACCTAAGTATACAACTCGAAGATGATTTAATTATCAGGTCATGTATAATATATTTTATGGTATCAATATTTCATTCTGTTAAAATATAATTTTTGGCCGACCTCTATTGGCCGCAATAGATACTTGCATCTCTATGCAAAATTTGGTTATGAAAATCTCAGCACCAAAAGAAATAGCAATACTTTGAGGAAACCAGACAATAGCTTAGGAAACATATGTCACTATATTGAAAGAGGTGAATCAGGTGCTTTCAGTAGATGCATTAGATGTCTCCATAGACATAACCCAGAGGGCAGAGCTGATAAATGCTTTATAGAAGGTGGAGCTACTACCGGGCAAGGTAATAAAGGTAACATCGGGAAAAACTAGCTCGAAAATGAAATGATTACTAACAATTTTAGAGTGCTATATAGATGTGTTTGTTTGGAAACCCTCAGACATAACTGGAATCTCACTCGAGGTTATATGCCACTCTTTGAGCATCTAGCCAGACTGTAAATCGGTTAAACAAAAGAAGCGTAACCATGCACCCAAATGACAGTTAGTAATAAATCAAGAAATAGACACTTTATTAAAAAGTGGGTTCATCAGAGAATTTTTCTATCTAGATTGGTTATCTAATGTGGTGCTAGTTAAGAAGTCTAATGAAGAGTAGAGAATGTGTGTGAATTTTACATATCTAAATAAGGCCTGCCCAAAGGATAACTACCCATTACCGAACATCGACCCGTTAGTAGACCTAACGACTGAATTTGAAGAATATACCTTCCTAGATGCTTCAGCGTGCTACCATCATATTCAATGTCTAGCAAATATACTAGATTGCCTAATAATATAGAAAAATAATATTAAAACTTTGAATATCAAACCCAAGGAAAATGTGTAAATGTTATGTAATTCAGATTTCAGAATGAATAATGTATGCAAGGATGCATTCATATTTTAGAATGAGTAATGTATGCTGACTAAGAGAGATGTTGCCATGCGGATGCTGACATGTCGAGTCTCCATTGGATGTTGTTAAGTCTGTTTGCCAAGTGTATTTTTTGCCCAAAATAAGGGCAAATTTCAAAAAAAAAATAAAAAAAAAGTGACTATAGGGGTAAAATTCAACAACAACAAAAAGTTGAAGGGTATTTTCACCTTATTTACGAAAGTTCGAGGGCAAAAATCACCCTTATCCCTTTTCTATTTAATAATTATCTTTTTTGGTCTCCACTCATTTATTATCAATTTAAGTGGAATATATAGAATTTATATTTAAAAATTATTTTGCAAAAAAAAAAGTCCTGCAATTTGGAGTTGAGATACGGTGTGCACAACCATTTAATGTACATATATTTGTACCGTCCAATTATAAAAATACAAGCAATCAAACGGTATAAATGTACATTCTAAATTACTACTCTACAATTTGCAAAGCAGATTTAAATGATTGGTCAATTTAATATATATATTAGAAACGAAAAAGGTACGGACTTGTAATCTTCCCCGATTTTGCAACTCCGCGAGAGCTATAATTAGTCAACTGTGTTTCAGTTTAGGTGTTATTAAGGCATCCCTCATTGTGATAAATTTCAATAAGAGTCATATTATTATAATCATTAAGAGGAAACTTTTAAGAATTAGAAGTATTAGCCAAAGACCAAAACTATTTTTACAAACCTGATTTCTTGTTTCAACAATAAATATTTTTATAAACTAAAGGAGAGAAGAGCACATCACATACCATATGCCACTAAACAAAAACCCTATTGTGGGATGAGATTTCTTTGTCTATGCAGGCAATAGGTAAGCCTCAAACCTTGAAAACATTTCTAAAGAGTACAAGTTGAGAATATTTTGGTCCCATTTTACCATTATGCTGAGTAAAACACTGCAACTAAAATGCTTCCTCTAACGATTTTGAACAATTACAGACTAGAATTCATTCTGTAATTGTAATTCTTGGGTTAGAATTCCATGCACGGATGTATGCGGTGTATGCGAATCTAAACCATTGGATCGAAAACAAAATTTTGATTCAACATTCATATTTGTAAGCACCGAAAGAGTACTCATAATTTTTTAGTTTAAATGTATATTTAAATAAAAAAAAAGTATAAAAAGCCACGTATAATAGAATATACCTTAAAAAATTAGAAGTATTAAAGTAACAAGAAAATTAAGGTTGTAAGAGTAGACCACATTCATATAATCATTCAATTTGTGGACATTAAGTAAATATTCTTGCCAATATTAAGCACCTCAATTAGGTGATGACTCCTTGTTTTACACATATTTTGAGATAGGGTTGATTTGATACTTTAAGCATACCATAAATGATCTATGCAGACCGTAGGATGTATATTTCTTTTAATTAACAGTCCGTATATATATACATACTGCAATTGATATATTTTCCTTTGGATTATTGGTTCAACTAAACTAAATTTATTGACAAATTAAAAACGATGTGGTCCTGATAAACTGATTGATTAATCAGAGTATTGTAATGGGTCAGATATTTAAATTTTATTATAACCAAACACAGAGATGTAGATAACATAATTACACCAAACCACACCACAACAACCATATATAAAGTTAATTAACGATTTGTATTTTACTAAAGATACAATAATAAGCATCATTTTCTTTTCTTCTTCAATCATTTGGTTTACTTAATCTTTTGTTGATTAGTCAAATATCATAATTTATTAGGTCCCCAAATTTAAAAAAGATACACAAAAGTTTTTGATAAACTTATTTTTCCTTTTCCGTCAACAAAGAAATAACTCATAGAATGCGACTAATTGAATAAACCGTAGTTGTTACATGCAAATTAGGGTTTTAATAGATCATATTTATCTCATAATTTCAACGGATTTTCATGAATGTATTCGACTGAAATTTAAATTTAATATTTCACCATTTTGATCACCAATTCAGTACATACCAACATATATATGGTCATGATATAAATAAGAATTTCATGCATTTAGATTTAAATGGGCTTATTTTATATGTATAATTAAGCATAATCCTAAAAATAATTGAAAGGGCCATCTAATAAATAAAAACAAGAATATAATAGGTGTCAACTTCCATTAAATTAATAGAAAAGTCTTAATATAAGAAATCTGATTTTGCTTAAAAATCAAGAACAAATGAAGAGAGTAATTAATTAATCCATGATGAAATTCACAGTTCACCAACTTAGGTGAGGCACTTTTAGAGGTCTTGACTCTTAATAAAAACCCACCAAAACCCCTTAAATCTCTCCATCAATCTACCCAATTTAAGACAGGAAATACAACGTTCTCATCCTCTCACACCAGTTATGTCTAGAATAAGTGTAAGAAAACAAGTTGTGGAGAAGAACATCAAAGAGAAAGAGAATCCGATTATTAGTAACCAAGGATTTTTTTCTAAAAATTTGAAGAAAATTTATCCAATTGGCCTTCATAGAACCAATTCTTCACTATCTTTATCATCTCTATCATTGTCTTTATCTCAGAATTCCAATGATTCTTCTCTTACAGATTATTCTAATACTCCACTTGATCAGAAGATTTCTTTAGCTCTCCGGTTAATCTCTCCTCCACCAAGAAATTTTCAGCCGCCCAAGATTGCTCTTCAACCACCGCAGCACCACCACCAAGCTCCAGAGTCTGATGGTGGAGAGCCTACGAGGTGCAATTGGATCACTAAGAATAGTGGTAAGTTCATGCAGTATTTAATTATTATATATTTATGCACCAAAAATTAAGAAAATTTATTTCATATATTATTTCAATATTATTAAGTGTTTAGTAGTTAAAGAATTTATATTGATTGAGATTTAGAATTCAGAGAGGAAAATTATAGATGACATTAGAAAATGTTAAAAAAAAAAAGATTTTGACATTTCTGCATGGGGTTAAAATGTAAAATCTCCATGATAGTGAAATCTGTTGGATAGCATCCAATTAAAAAAAACATTTATCTAGAGCCGTTTTCGTAATCGCTTCTATAAATTAAGAGTTTTTTTACAAAATTTACAATGTAAATTATGGAATACCTATAAATTCACCCTTTGATTTTGAAATTAAATTGAACACAATAATTAGCATTACCTATTTAATTAACATTTTCTAAAAGCAGGCAGCATATGTCTATCAATGGATTCCAGTTTTTTACCTACCATATATATATTTATACAGTAGTGTTTAATATATGTATATTTGACTTAAAAAAATGGATTTATGTACACAGATAAAGTCTACTTGGCATTTCATGATGAATGCTGGGGGGTTCCAGTATACGATGATAAGTAAGTGTATATTAATTTAAATATTTAAATATCATAAATGTTAACCTTGCTCTTACCTACAAATTATCATTAATGGAATTGGTGTACCAAATTATATTAATTAAGAGATTATTAATCACCAAAATACAAAAACAACAGCCAATTGTTCGAGTTGCTCTCCTTATCTGGTATGTTGATGGACTACAAT
This sequence comes from Excoecaria agallocha, assembly GCA_037975025.1. NCBI lineage: Eukaryota > Viridiplantae > Streptophyta > Magnoliopsida > Malpighiales > Euphorbiaceae > Excoecaria > Excoecaria agallocha. Next base: position 44,594,857 of record CM075809.1, read on the forward strand.
TGGACTGAAATTTTAAAAAGAAGAGAACTATTCAGGTAATTAATTAATTTATGAATTAGTACTGCATAATTATATTTGATATTTGAGCTTAAAATTAATAAATTGTATAGAGAAGCATTTGGTGGATTTGATCCAAAAGTAGTAGCAAAAATGGGAGAAAAAGAAATCACAGAGATAGCTTCGAATAAGGCAATCATGTTGGCTGAGTGCAGAGTGAGATGTATTGTAGAGAATGCCAAGTGCATAATCAAGGCAAGTACTGTTTTTTTTTAAAAAAAAACTTCTTAGTCTGATAATGAAATTGAAAAAATAGAAATAAAAATGATAATAACATGATGAAATGATTACAGATGGAAAGGGAATATGGATCATTTAGTAGCTTCATGTGGGGATATGTGAATTATAAACCAGCAATAAATAAGTACAGACATGCAAGAAATGTTCCGTTGAGGTCGCCAAAGGCAGAGGCAATGAGCAAAGATTTACTGAAAAGAGGATTCAGATTGGTGGGTCCGGTGATAGTTTACTCATTCATGCAAGCTGCTGGTTTCACCATTGATCATCTTGTTCATTGTTTTAGGTACTCTGAATGTGTTTCTCTTGCTGAACGTCCTTGGCGCCATTTCTAATTCTCTATTCTCTTTCTTTCTTTTGTACATATTATTCTTTTTTTGTTATCCATTAATAAATCAATAAAATTAACCTTTCTTTCTCAAATATTCATAAAACTATGATTAATTTCATTGGAATCAGAGATTGGATTATGGCTGAGTTATATGGATTATGAAATATAATTTACAAATAATTCCAACTTATAATTTTTTACGATATAAACATATTAATTTTATATTTTTAGCTAAATAATCATCTGTAAAGAAAATGCGAAGGAAGTAATATACCTTAAACCACAGTAAATATTAGCTTTGAAGTCCAAATATAATTGGCCTTATGTTTGTAACTTTTACAGTCCCATCCATGCAACTTTGTTATATATTATCTCTGGTCAAAACGATACAATGGTTTTATTATCTGAGAATTTCCTCACAAGTGTTCACTTCATTCTTTTCGTATGATTCAAATGGAAATGATCATACACATTCATCAATTATGGGCCTTAATGTCTATAAAACATTCAAGCCCAAAGGCTTCCAAGAACAGGTCTAGTCTAGGTCATCAAGACTAGCATCCTGCGTGGCTAACCGGATTGGACAGGTAAAATATGCCCTCACATCCAGTCTGACACGTTAGCACTTAAACCTACGGACTGGATTCTGCTCAATGTTTCCGGAAACGGTTTGAAAATCGATTCCATCTACCAATTAAATCAAAAATTAATTGATTCGATATTTTTATTTTTATTAAATATAATTATTTATAAAAAAATAAAAATATAATATATTAAAATACATTAAAAATTTTATTAATTAATAAATATTAATATAAAAATATTAAATTAAGATCAACAAAATTTCTTTTTTATATTTAAATACCTTAATTATATTTAAATACTTGAATTGAATTGAATTGCTTGTCGAGTCACGGTCCAATAGATTCGACCGTCCGAGCCAATCCGAATTTAATAACAATGATTCTGCTTATTCAACTAATGTACAATTTATCTTACAATTGATCCAAATCTAAAATTTCGTCTAAATTCTTTTAAAAAAATTTATCCAAATCTAACTCAATTCACAAAAATATCAATTGAATCAATCCAAAAATAAGTTATCTGATTTTCTTATTCATTGGATTTGGTATAAGATGTCTGATGGGTCTCTTTCCTTTCACTTAGTTTAGTTCTCCCCTCCTCTCTCTCAAAATCATATTTTTCTTCCATCCTTACTGCCTGTAATATCTTGAAACCACTACCAGCATAAATAGTAATTTTCGATGGTAAATAATGACACCGAGAATGAATAATACCATCCTGGATCCACCGATATTCAGAAAAATTTTATGTCACCATTAGAAAATTCAATTTATGACAAGTTTGATGATATAATTTGAGCTGAAATTAAGGTCAAATGGTTATTCAAAAAAAACAAAATAAATCACGGGGATCTAAAAGGGGTCAATTTACTGTGAACAGTTTGAAAATATTTCAGGAACTTTTAAAAATTATTCCGATTCCATAAAACATCTTATAATAATTAATATTAATTTTTAAAATTGAAAAATAAAATTTTGAACACTTTTAAAATTTAGAATTTCTAGATAGACTGAAAATATCTTGGTATCCTAAAATCTATCGAAACGACTTCAATTAAATCAAAATTTTAAAAATATCTTAATTATAATATATATGAATTTTTGAAATAATTTTGGTAGAAAAACTAAATAAGGAATGATGAACCAATGAAAAATGAATCAATATGCATTAAACTCATGGGTTGATCCAAATTCGTCCAAACCATTTAGGCATTGTCTCATTTATGATCCATATTTTCTGTTCATTTATGATCCGTTCATTTATAACCCACCTATTTATAACATAATCCAAATTTACCCAATTCGTCCATTTGTCACCTCTACATATATAATATTGTAGAACCTCAAGACACTCTTAATATTGAAAACTTATTTCACCATTTTCTCTCTCTAAGGTTATACTTGAAAAAAAAAACTAAAAATATGAAATTCATTTAATAATAAATTGCATATAAAATTCATCTGTAACAAATTGTATATGAAATTTTTTTATAAATGAATTTTTATACTTTAAATAAAATAATCAATATATAAAATTAAAAATAAATTTCTTAATTTTATAATTAAAATAAATGAATAAAATAATTTTTAATTTATTTTTTAAAATATTTTCAATATCAATTCAGTACGGATAACTAACATAATATCATGTCTATAAAAATGATATCAAATGAAGCACTAATTAACTATTCCAATTCATAATTTCATCCTTTTCCTTAATCAATCAAGTTTGATATCAACATCACAAGCAGAAAAACCTTCTAATCAAATGCTCATTATCCTCCAAAAAATAAAAAGCTTCCATAGTTTCCCACTTATCCCATCCTAATTTTTTCAGCTCCATGGTAATTTCACTTATTGTATATATACCCTTATTAGTATTAGTAATAGTTTTTACAATTTTTTTCATTGACGAAGTTACCTCCATGATTATTTCCTAATTTTATTTTTCTACTAATTTTTCATACATTTGCCAAATAATTCAATATCAGCATTTTTTTTCTACCATACCAATACCGAATTTTATGATTAAATGAGAATTTAATGAATATATAATTAATCAAACAATAATTCAATCAATATGAGTTAATTTATTAAATTAAGGTTTTTTAATTTTACACAAAAAAATCAATTTGAAAAATATAAAATAAAAAAAAATACTGATTTGGTAAAATTGATTGAGAAATTGAGAAAAAAAAGAGCAAGAAACATTCAAAACATATATCTGATTTAGAAATTGAGAAAAAAAAAAGAGAAAGAAACGTTAAATACACACACACATATATATAAGGGTATTATGGTCTTTCAAAATTTGAATCTTTAAAAATAAGAAATTCATTTGTAAATTTTACCTATTTTAATGAAATTTGATGAAAGTATAATGAATTTTATGAAATTTAATTTTTTTTTTTTGCATACCAATCATGAAAAAGTAAAATTACAAATGAATTACATAAAATTTTATGTAATTTATTCATTTCAAGCGGACCCTAAATCTGATGATAACCTAAATTTCGAAGTTTTGATTCCTTATTTCTGGAGTTAGCTCTTTCTTATCTTAATAGGAATTCATCTAACCAAATATTGATTCAAATTTGATCGGTTCACTTTTTTTCTTTTAGATACTCTTCATATTTTCAGATAGCATTTGAATTTATCTCTAATTTAAACTTTAGAATTTTCCCATTATAAAAAAATAAAAAAAAAACTATATTAGAAAATTATATAGGATCAAATCTTATTAAATTATATACTGTTGAAATTGAAATTTTAGGTCATCACACTATAATTTGAATTCAACCTATTTATACTTATCCAAAGATGGTTGATAAGGACTCTAATCATATTAATTTATCTTATCATTTGTATATTCTTCATTTTCAACATCACAGCTTTATGTCTATTATCTAGCCATACATTCCGAGACCCTACCTCTTCACACCGGTTGATCTCCGGCAATGTGTTGAAGTTATATATATATATATATATATATATATATATATATATATATATATATATATATATGCAAATGGTTTTGGACATAAATAGGCTGGATCATGTCGGTCATTATTAAAAGTATCGTATTGAATTATAAATAGTTCGGATCCTAAACATGACAAGTTATATGATATTATTTTTTTTATTTTTTGTTAAATTTTAAAAAAATAATGTATGTTATATTTACATTATATAAAAATAGTTATAAAATCATAAATAATATGAACAAGTCAAAACCGTGTCATCAATAGATCAAGTTAGGTTAAATCACTTTACATATTGAATGAGCTGGGTCATAAATAAAATGGGTTGGATCAGGTTAGATTGAATCACTTTACAATTTTTTTTTTATTTTCTAGTTCAACATTTATGATTTTCGATATTATATTGATATTAAATTTTAAAACTTATATTTTTATTTGTATTTTAATATTTAAAATTTTTTGAATATATTTTTTAATTTTATAGATGCATGTGTATTTTTTGATAAAACATAAGATAATTATATATATTTAATTTTTCAATAATTAACCGACTGTATTTAATAGCTAACCGATTAACTATTAATCGATTGTTAATAGATTCAACTTGAATTTTGATTTTGACAAATTAATAGTAATAGGCTGAATTTAAGAAATAGATTGTGTATTGGTCAAATAGTTGATATACACCAAAAACATAGCTTTCTTTCTACTCACGTTTACATGTGATGTGAGTTAGATTAGGTGCAGAAAAAACAAACATAAAAAGCGTAACATTCTAAAGTAACACAAAATGCATATTTAAGGTTTCTCAATTTTAATATTTAATCCCTTTATTTTCTTGCATGCTATTGAATTTCCGAACATTTATTCAGCATGCATTAACCAATTTTGATAAATTAAATAAACAATAATCTTATTTTAGCAGCATTGTGTTTTTCAATAACATTTTTTCTTCTTTTAATTTCGTATTTAAATTTAATATTTATAAAAATTAAAGGACTGCATTCGTATACCATCAAAAATCTTTTATAATTTTTTTTATACGTGTCAATATATTATTGATTTGATGCATCATGCATCATACTTAAGGAGGAATTTTTATAAAATTAATATTTAAGGATGTAATAGAAAATAATAGAAATAGACAGAGTAACTAAAAAAACATTGTTAAAATTGAATTACTGAAAGAGAGGTTTTGGCGGATTTTTTATTAATATTAAAATTGGTTGAGATATTATAGAATGGGAGACAATCAGACAAAATCCCAAATCCCCACTTTCTATCTGTTTCTTCCTTTTCTTTAACATATTCTTCAATTGTTATAATCATTTTATCTTCAACTCCAATCCATTAATTGACCACACAAAAGGAGGGAAGGAACCCCTAAATAATACTTCACTAATCATTTCCCATCTAAAATCCATTAATTTAACTAATTTGAATATTCGTTCAATAAAATATTTATTTTCAAATACTTAAAATATAATCGATTTTATATTTTTATTATAACATAAAATAAGTTATAAAATTATAAATAATATAAATAGATTTGATCGTATATTTTATACAATATGGAATCGGATTAAATCGATAAAATGGAAGAAAATAGGTAGGGATGATCGCGGGATGGGACAGGGGTGGGGACCGATAGTATTTCAAGGGAAAAATTCCCCCATTCCCGCATAAAAATATTTAAAAAAATTTAATTATAACTAAAATATAATAATTAATTATAATTAAAATATAATATTTAATAATTAAAAATATAAATTCAATTAAAAATCAAACTAATATAAATTTTAACTATTGATAAAACTAATATTAAATATAATTTAAAACTAAATTATATAAATATAATTAAATTTAGTAATTAAATTTTGAAAATGAAGAAATTTCGGGATAGAGATCATAATTCTTATTTCTGTTCCGAATTTTAAGTCGGAAAATATTTTTTTTCCATTCTCGTCTCTATGATAAAATTTTTCATCCCATTTAAAGCAATTTTTTATCGAAAATAAAAATTTTTTATCTCGTGATCATCCCTAAAAATAGGGCAATGTAAGAGATGAGACTCTTGCGTAAGTGGTGACTGTCTTTCCAAGATTAATTATGTTGTTATAGTATTTTTTTTTTTTTTTTGGTGTGTTGAATTTGAGTCAAAATCAGACAACCAAGTATGAGAAGCTGGCTGTTCCCGTCAAATAAACAGTTAAAGTCAAGTAACTCATTCACCTGCTAAAAGCTTTTGTGTCTTATCCTCTCTAATTTATTTTTATTTTTTTAAATAACTTTTAATCATTCATTTAACTAGAATGATAAATTGACAATGATATTATTAATAATTTTTAGATCAGCGTGATACCCGCCTCAGGTACCTTAGCTGCACTTCTACTTAGTAACTTGTTTATGCTCCCATCCACAAATCATGACTCTTCAATTATTAAAAAATAATAATAATAAAAGAAGTAATATTTTGGAGATTAAAGGTACTTGAGTTTATTTAAGTTTTCCATTAATTGAGAAAGGTTTAATAGAAAAAAGATTGTGAAAAGAAGGTCTATGTACGGTGGGATTGAGATTTTTAGAATAGAAATATACTCTTTCATCTTATTTTAAAAAATATTTTTTTTATTTTTTAGAAAAATTAAGAAAATAATTAAAATATCTTAAATTTATAAAAAAATTATAATTATTTATAAAAATATCTTTATATATTTTCAAAATTCTCATTTAATTCTAATTAAAAGTAGAGAGTGATAAAAAAAATATTTAATAAAATTTATAACAAATAAGAGTATACATATAAATTTAATTCTTAAATTTTTTTAAAAAAATATTTAATGTAGAATAAAATAAAATATGCAAAGCAATCTCTTAAAATTGAACGGATGGAGTATTTATCTAAATTTATTATTAAAATCATCATTCAAAGTTGATATTATTCTTCAATTATTAATTATGATATGTCAACTTTCGAAAGGAAAGTGGTTATTTCCTTATAACTGGAAGCAATGCAACCTATAAAATTGCCTTTAAATAAAAGTGGAAAAAAATTATATAATTATTGAAAATTTTAATGTCAAATCAGCGTTGCCAAAAAATCAGGCATTAACTATTAAACAAAATACTTGCATAATCAACAATGCAAGTAAATATTAACCAATAAACATCTTACTATAAAAAAATTCAAATTTTCTTAAATAAAATTTTAAATTTAATCATCGTTTTACATATTTCAAATTTAATCATCATTTTGTATTTCAAACGTACAAAATATGTAATTCTTTGTTTTGATATCAATGTTTTTTTAGACTGTATTATTGGCAGCTGGTTCGGATCTTTACATTTTGATGAGATTCATTAAGCTTTGTTTTTGATGTGGACTATTTGGTTTAAAAAAAAAATTGTTTGGGAGAAGGAATGAGCAATGGGACGGTCCATCGTATGGCTAGATATTCTCTTTATTAGTGAAAAGTAGTGCATTATAAGGATTTTAATTTCAATAACTTTCTTTATTTTCCTTTGCTGGAAGCTTGGACTTCTCCTACTTATATATTCAATGCAATACTGAGGTGGCCTTATTCAAATATGAAAATCATGTTGGTTATGGTTGGATTTGTAAGGATTCTTTCAAGAATTTTATTGTTGCTCAACAGGATTCTTTTTCTTGCCCTTTTAATCCACTCATTGCGGAGGCAATGTCAGTAAAAAAAGCTTTAAAGTGGTTAAAGAAAAAAAATTTTGATTAACTGCAAGTTAAAATTGATAGCTTTATTCTCTATCAAGTACTATCCTCCCTTTAAATAATTCTCATTTTGGACTTTTAGTTCATACTTGTATTTCTTTAAGTCTTTCTTTCCAGAATTATTTGTTTTCTTTTGTAAAAAGATCTGGAAACGATCTTGTCTATTTGTTAGCTAGGATCTTTGTTGCTTCTCAGGAAGTTAGATTTTCATCTACTCTCCTTTGTATCCAGCAGTTGTTTTAATGAAAAAATCCATTCTCTTTCAAAAAAATATAATTCCGCTTTCAATTATAAGTTTAACAATGTTCCATAGGATTAAAAAAGTCCGGACAAATACCGAACCATCATATAACAATAATGCAAGTAAACATTCTTAATAGCCATTATTACTAACTTATCATCGACCATGCATATCAACCACAACTGCTAAGCTCATTAAAATGTAACAATTCTCACATGAGTTGATCATAAATTGAGCTGGATATGATCAAGCAAAATGTGGGTGATTTTTTATGAGCCAATTTCATGAATTTTTCTAATGCTAAAATCTAAAGTTCACTAGATGAAAGTAGAAAACAACTTGCACATAAAGTAAATAGTTGTTCAATTAAGCAAGATGAAATCAAACAATTTTTCTTATAAATTAGGTCACAAATAACAGGCAACACAGTCGAGGTGAATTCCTGTATCAGGCAGACAACTCAACCTTAAATCTAGATGAAGAACAACAGAATACTTAAAAGAGTAATGGGCCCCTGACATGTGATGTTCCCTTGTTGGTTGCTAATATATCTCTTGCTTCTATGTCAGCATTTTGACAAAAAGGGCTCGCAATTCTTCTTCCATAACAGTGGAGTTGCAACAACCATGACAATCTTTTTCCTATTTTCATTTATTTAACAATAATATCTCACAAAATCGGACGGCTAGAAGAAAGACAATCATTGACAACCAAATAATCTGTGGATGGCACCCAGCTCAGGTGTTTTATAACACGCAAGTCATGCCTGCATTTTAATAGACATACACCCACCCAAGTCCTAAAACATCATATATTATTAACTGGTACAACATTTTCTCTTTAAATCATAATTTGAACAATTGAATCAAAGCAATTCCAAAAGTTGGAAAACCAAGCTGTCACTATTTACACAACGTTCCTTTCTTTTCTAGGATTTTCATTCCACAAATTATTTATCAAACAGGTCCATCAGGAATGAAAAGGGAGCCAAAAAAAAATGAAAGCAAAAGCACTAAAAAGAAAAAAATAAAACCAATTCTAATCATCAGCTTCTTAGTCCTCTCTCTCTCTCTCGGCTAATCCCATGGATATTTACAGCATTCCGTCCCACTGTTGACTCCCCACAACTACAAACACCCTCCAGGGAACAAAACCCATCAACTGAACCTATCCTACTTATCCATCACTGCCACAAAACCCTACCAAGTCTTATTCTTCATCCTCAATCTCAAAACTGGCATGAGGTACCAAGCTCTGTCTCTGCCTCTGACCTAGAGTAACAGATTTCCGTTTCTCAAATGCTGGATACAGAAGTTCCTGAAATTTCTCCCGAAACAGCCTCCATGCTTCCTCAGTCATGTCTGCCAGCTCCACAAAACTCATGCTTGCTGGGAGCTGCTCATTTGCACTCCTATGCCCAGATGATGTATTGCTGTAATAGCCATTTTCTGCTTTCATTCCTGAGAAATTTTGGCTTTTCTGTTTTTGTCACCCAATGTGGTGTTCTTTAGCGACATAGAAAGCTTCGACATGCTTGGCAACCTCTGTGGCACACGTGCAGGAGAAAATCTCTCTTTCCCTTCTTCCTCATCTACACTTTTCTCTTCCTCTTCTTCTTCCTCCTCCTCCTCTATGCTCTCCTCCAGCTTTGAAAGAGTGCAACGTCCACTCCCAGCCACAGATCCCAAGTGGAAAGGTGGAGTCATATAGTCTTCTGCTGCCATCCTCGAATTGAAAAAGGATTCTGTTTCATCGCAGTCTATATCAAACTGAAATTCCGTATCTCCCATATCAGATCGGGGAGACAACACTTCCCTTTCTGCAGTCAACTTCCTTGCCTCAATGCATACAACCTCAAGTTCACTTGGTTCCTCTTCACCAGCTCGAAATTCCCTGCTCATCATCTCACCAATTTCAGCAAGACAGAGACCACTAGCAGCAGCTTCCTTGAGGAAAATTGTGCAAAGACCAAAACCCTTAGACAAGCTTCTCGAATCATAGGAAGCTCCCTCCGCAGCATCTCACAGTCCCTAATAGGATAGAGTTTTTCTATATACTCAAGCTCATCATCTGAAAATGGGATTGATGCTTGAGGCCAATGAATCCACTCAAAATATGGATCATCCAATGTTTCCGGCAAGCAAAGACCATGATCAATTGGAATCAACTCTAATTGCCCAAACCTCCCCACTCCATCAAGCTTCCTCACTAAAAGGTTTCCAGCATGCCTGTCCGTGTTAAAAATCCTAATATCTAATATCCCAATGCGATGCACAGCAGAAACTGGGAAGCTGGATGTCCCATGATCACTTGCATCAAAATCATGTGGTATAAACTGCTGAAAAGATGCAATCTTGCTAACCAGCTTCTTCCTGTGAGGTTTGTTGCCATTAACCCCATCATTGACATTGAAGATTGAGTGGGTGATCTTCACCAAGGCAGTAGGGGGCACATTGGCAAAGTGATCATAATCAAGAAGGTAAGCAGCAACTTCTCTGAACCCTGTCTCCCCAACCCGCACAGACCGTTTCAAGCCCGGTTGCCCAAGAGCCTTACCAACAAATCCTTTCGGGTTGTTTGGTGCAAAAGGTTCTTCATCTGTTGGCTTCACTATTGCAACACTCTCGCCTCTGTTGTTCCTAAAATAATATGCGCCTCCAAGCCCACTCTGAACAGGAATTGGATCTACACCTGTCTTGATTGCCTTGACACTTTCCTTGACCAAATGTTTCATTTTAGCAAAGCTATTAGACTGTACTAATATCTCAATAGGACCACTCTGATCCCTTTGCTGGATATCCTTGCCGGTGGGCGAAAGACAAGGAGTCGATGAGCTTCTATGCAGATAGTTCCGTGTTAAGAGAAGAGGTGAATCATGGCGAACAGCACTAAGGTCATTCTTCAACACCATATCCCCAAAAGTCAAGGAACTCTCCTCAGTGGGGACATTTAAAGCAAGCTGCAACCTTCTTTTCACTGTATGGGCATTGTCACCCCGATCCAATTCCATCCCCAAAACACAACCAATCTCAGTTTGCACAAAAACCCTTCTCCTGCCAGCAGGCTGTTTCCCCTCCATTGTCCTGCTCCCATGGTACTCCCTGCTGAGCGGACTCTTAAAGACTGCCACTGCCATCTGGGTCTGAACTGGGCTGTCCAACTTATGATACATGAAATGGAGCGAGAACCCTATGTTCTGTGGCCCGGTGAGAAAGGCAGCAAAGAAGGAAGAGAGCTTCTTCCCTCCCAACAAAGCGCCAAACACCCAAGCCAAATTTGATTGATTTTCCAGCAAACAGCAGGATTTACTATCAATCATTAAATTGACAGCCTAAAACCTATCCACAACTCAAAATGAAGTATGCATCGCCAGCAAAAGTTCTTTCTTTTCCTTTTTTTTCTTGGTAAGAAAATGTGCCAATGAAAAGACTTCGAGCTAAATGCTAGGCTCAGCAATCATGTCTACAATACTTGACAGCATAAGTATCTGAAAAAAGAAGGAAAAAAAGAGCGTATTATTATAAGAGGCAACAAATGACAATTAGTTCATTCAAAGACCATTCATATCATATATCACGGATCCTGCCCATGTTAATGCATCTTGAAAAACCGGTATCCTTCTTACGCATTCAGAAAAAATCTTATTAATTCACCCAACTTTCTTTGTGGAGATTTCATAAACATCAATGGATCAGTAGCAACTAATCAAAGATACAGTCTATAGCGTAAAAAAAACCAAAAAAGTGAACAAAAACAACTTTAAACCCAGAAAAGTTCAGTTCAGTGACTAAAATAAAGCAAAAATCTAGGCAAGCAACCTACCTAAGCTGGATGCATACATTAATCAGTACTCACATTACCCATAAACCCAAGAAATTAAAGGAAAAACAAAAGCATACATACGAAAGATTCAAGATTCTTGATCGAAGTATAATCTTAAAAAAAATTAAAGCAAATTTATCTCGCGATTGAATCTAATTAATAAAACTAATCTAACCGACTACAAACAAAACGGAAAAAAAAAACAACATTTAAGCTGTAATGGAGGCAAAGAACTCACCCAGATTGCGAGATCTGGAAAAAAGCCCACCAAAACAATGAGCGAAACAAACCGTAAAATTAAAGATTGAAACCTTCAAATAAGAAGTTTGTAGACAGGATGATTTGTACGAAACCGCGTGCAGGCAAATACGAGGGCTCTAAGGAGAGATAAAGGTAAAGTTAGGAGCAATAAGAATGGAATCGCCCGAGTTGACTCATTTACAATTCAACCGAAGCTAATTCCTTAAAACCTAAAAAACGAGTACAACTCCTTGAATTTCTTTAATTTGTCGTTGCCTCTGTTCTCTCTCTTTCAGAGAACGCCCTTTAACTCGGTGGTGATGCTTGGGTTAAAATTTGACCATGGTTACTTTCCTTACTCTCTCTGTTTTGTCTTTATTCTCTCTCTAGGTTTACTCCGGGATTTGGAAGGGTCTAGAAAGAGGAGTGAGAACCGTTGGATCAAAATAATGTGGACGAATGACGACCTTTGATGGGATGATGGGGAGGGTTATGACGTGGAGATAAGGCATTGGGCAATGACGTGGCGGAGTCACCGTCTATACAGGAACTGTCAGCGAATCGGATTGGCGAAGGTTATTGTTTTTTTCTTTTTTAATTATGATTTTTGTGCAATACAACGCCTTTTTTTTTTCTTCTGAAAAGTACAAAAATGCCTCTGGCCAAATTAAAAGTACCAAAATATGACCCAAAAAATAAATAAATAAAAGTACCAAAGTCCGGAATTTTTTTAAATATAGTATATTTTTAAAATTTATTTAAAAAAATAAAGTTATTTTCTGAATAATTGAGAAAATAAAGCTGATTGTTCCATTCTCGCAACAAACTCTTGCGAAAGTGGAATGGTGTGAAGCCCATTTTATGCTTCAGATTCATAAATAAAAGAGACTTAATGCTGGTGGGGCCCTCAGCTCATTCCCGCAATAAAGCTTAATGGGAATGGAAAAGTTGAGCTTATTTTCGCAACGAAATTCAGCAAAAATAGGTTCGATTTCCGCAACCAATCTCAACGAAAATAGTTGGCCCCAATTATAAAAATCGGACTAGCATTTCATATTCACCCACCGATACTCATTTCGTTTTCACCAAATATAAGGGACGGAGCAAAGAAACTCATTTCGTTTTCATCAAATATAAGGGGCGGAGCAAAGGATTTAGAAATGTATTATTTTAGTTTTAATGTATTGATTTATTTATATTTCATTTTATTTTATTAATGAAATATATAAATTCATTTTTTTATCTAACAGGAATAATTATCAAAGGAATGAAATGCATATAAATTGAAGAATTTAGAAAGGTATTATTTTAATTTTAATGTATTGATTTATTTATATTTAATTAATATATATTTAGATTAATTTAAAATAAATTTGATTATTTGATCATGATATTAGTACATGTAAAAATCATTTTGTTAGTAGAAAAAATGTAATTTTTAAGAAGGGAGAAATTTAATAAAAATGTGTTATATACAATATTAATAAAAAAAAGTGTGCCATAAATATTTATAAATAATTTTAAAATTTTGTCGCAAATAATTGTAAATGTTTATAGAAGCATATAAATTAAATATATTTTTATAATAAGTTAATAAGTATTCAATAAAAATTTTAAAAAAATTAAATAAAAACTAATTTAGATTTATTATAAATTACAGTTAATTTTAAGATGTCAGCGCATACCGAATTTTATCTGTACACCGGTGGTCAAATAAGTTATAGAGTTGCAGGTTTTCAGTATGATATATCTGGTCCAAATGCGATTAGCAAGAGATTGAGACTCAAAAATAAACCAACTCTTCCGTATAACCGAGGTTCATTATGTTGAACGTCAATGAATTTATGTGATGACGATGACATAGAAATGATTTATGAAAAATTAACTGAATACCCGGATTACACAGTGGTTGAGTTAATTATTGAAGTAACCGAGGCGGCTGTTGGAACAAATATAGTAACTTATGAAGTTGGTAATCAGGTTAGAAATGATACATTATACATGAAAAATGTTGAGACTGCTCAACAATTATTTGAAAGTGATGTTGCCACCACTCAACTGGGGCAATCGAGCAGTGGACAAGGTATTGATATTTTTTCTGAATCAAATGATTGTCAATATATTGGAGATGAAGTACAACATATGGATGAAACTGAACAACAATGACCAGTTAGCAACCGAGAAGATATTGGTCCGAGTCGACTTAGCCATCATGTGATCCGACGCGATGGTGACTTACTTGTTAGGGATGTGTCTGATAGTTCGGGACAAGGTCGTATGCACCGGTCAAATAGCCATGTTCCTGATGTAATGAGTCAGCCAAGAAGGTCATATATACAGCCCCATAATATGGTAATGAATCGTCTTAGGTTTTCAGTTAGCGAGGCGGTTGATGAAAGTATTAGACATCCTATAATTCAGCCAAGACGGTCATTCAGTCATAGGGTTAGTGATTTTCTGAGCAAATCCATATTTGGCACAAGGTCACGGGAGCGCACGATTGATAGGAGCATTGTTCAACCAGTGAGTCAAAATACAGAACAAAACTATCATTGACAATCGTTTGAAAATAGGCAAGAATCTGGGGCAAGTCATGGAAGACACTCTACTGGCCGACGAGATGGTGATTTACTTGGACATTGCACTCCTGACAACAATCCTACAATATCAGGTAATAATGTTCATTCTTTTAATTTATTTTGGTTAAGATGTCAGAAATTAACCATCAATTGATTTGGCAGGCATGGATTACTTTGATGAAGGAGTAATTAATAATGATTACATCTCACCGAATGACGATGAAGAAGGTGTGACAGCGAACTTGAGTTCGGAAAGTGATGATTCTGATATTGGCGAGGGCAATGAGTCTTCTGGTACACATGATGTTAGTCCTATAGCATCACTTCGTGGAAGTGATGAGGCAACTAAAGCTATCTTTACCTTTCCATCAGAACATTATACAACAATTGACTTTCATGCAGCACAAGTTGACTTATCAGTTGGGGTCCAATTTGATATGTGGGATGGTACATCAGAGTTGTCAAAAGGTTTGGTATTCAATAGTAAGGAGATGTTAATTCATGTGTGAAAAAATATTCAATCTCAAGAAATGTTGACTTTAGAGTTGTTAAATCAAAAGTAAAAAAGTGGGTAATGGCACAGGTTGCCGTGGGTAATCAACTGCCGTTCGATCATATGCTCCAACTGCTCCAGAAAAATCCCTTCCGATATCATTCGAACATCACCGCTGTGAGATAAAGACGATGCCATGTCACTATGATAAATATGTTCAGCACCATCAACCTGCATATAATTTAATTAAGTTTAATCAATATATAATAAATTATTCTAGATCATTAAAATAAATAATAATTATTAAATACAATAAAACTATAATTGATAAAACATACCGCTGCCACATGTGATGCTCCTTCAGGGGTTATCTATCGTCTAGTTCGTCGTATGTACCATTGCATGTATTGTGACCTTATATGTAATGGTGTGCTGAGTAAAGGAGCACTGACAACCCTTTCATGTCGATTATTCCATTTGAATATGAAATTAGCAAATGTATTTTCCAAATTATTTTGCTTAATCCCTCTCAAAGTTACTGTATGCAAGCTATCATCAATTAACGGTGCACTGGGAATGTGTTGGTCCATGCCAAATTGACGAAGACAATGATCTGGATGGTGACACTCAATGATATTAAAACATATTAAAGGCACAACTGATCTCCAATTTTGTTGTCCATTAGTACAATAGGATGGCAAAAGATGTATGACATTGTCGTATGGTTGCCATTCAAACTAAAAAAAGAAAAAAGAAAAATTAATTTAATAAATAAGGTTTCTTTTCCTACATGCTCAACAATTTTTTTAATTTATTTTTAACTAACTTAGATAATTACCTGATTCGCACGCTGAGTGTCTAATTCTACACGGAATCTGTGTACATTTTTTTTATGATTATTGCTCAGATCAATAGGAGATCGCCACCTAATATAAAACAATGGACTGTGTCAATATATATATTTATTTATTTAATACTTAATAAATAATTAATTACTTTAATAAAAATTATTGTACCTATAACCATATGGCATATTCTGTAGTGTGATAGCTTCATTTATAAAACGAGGACGAAATTGGAAAAATCTTTCCCATGCCTACATATGCAACAACTGTTGATATCCACCAATCCCATGAATATCTGGCCGTGTACCACGACAAAGCTCCCTATACAGCCATGCCAGACAAGCTGAACCCCAACTATAATTGCCGACCTCATCTAAATTCTCTAATAGGGGTAGCCACATTAAATGTATATAATTATTAGCTTGAGATGGACATAATAACCCACCGATGCAACGCAAAAGCCAACCACGCATATAACATTGAATTTGATATTCAGTAGCATCAGCTGGTAAAATATCAAAAGTTCTCGACAACCAAGTCATTTTTATTGATTTTTCTTTAAAAACATCATCGGATGGGATTTGTCCCAGAAGCTAGTTGCATAGAATTCTCCAGTCATATCCCACTGATCTAGTTACCAGACGACCTTCAATTGGTAAACCGGTCAATATCTTAACATCTTGCAAAGTTATGGTTGATTCACCAATAACAAGGTGAAAACTGTGCGTCTCTGGCCTCCATCTCTCCACAAGGGCAGTCATTAAATTTATATCTACATGCATTACCCCTATCTGTGATACTCCGTAAAATCCAGCCATCCTCAAATACGGTATAATCCTTTTGTCAATGTTCACATAGTGGGACTCTACACTAGCTCTCCGATCAAATAATACATTACATGATAACTGACACATATAAATTATATATCACAAATAACTAAATAAATATAAACTTATATAATAAAATATATATTTCAATAAGAAAATTATTACCGCATTATTTCAAATTGCATCAACACGATATTTCTATTTTAACGTTAGGAGATCATCTATACGGGGTCCTGGATTTATAAATTGTTGATTCTAAAACGAATCCATACTTTTTTTATCCTATATTTAATTATGACACAAGAGAATACAATTAATACTTATCTTTAAATTTTAAAAATTATAACAAATTGATGACTATTTAACATATCCTAGAATTTAAATATTATTTTTACCTACTTACACTAACTAAACAATAATTTTCTATTTTAAATATCGTATAAAATAATTAATTTATCATACTATTTAAATTATTTAATTAATTATACTATCTATTTACCCAATTTTACTACCTTAAATATTAAAATAAAAATTTATATTACTACTATTATCCCATTCTATCTATATCTATTGTTAATATTATAATAAACATATAAAAATTATTGTCAAAAATTTGCAATATTATATTTAAATTTAAAAAAATTACAACAAATAACTTACCTTAATTTTCTCCCTACACATCCTAATTTATAACAAATTAAATCTATTATTAATAATACATTCAACTAATATATAAACATATTTTATAATTTTCATACCTTAATTTCCAGTAATATTTTTGTTATATTTTTAAATATAAATACACATATACATATAATTTTAACATAATTATATTTATAACAATAAACTTACCTGGAAGAAATTCTTGAGACTGCTTGGAAATGGAGCTTCGCTGAAGATGGAAAAACTTTCGGAGAAGGCAAAATACACACACACACACAACCAATTTAAAGAGGGAATGAGGAGAGGAAATGAGGCACGTGATTGGTCTGACTGGGTGGCAGGAGACCATTCCATTTTTGCAGTGGACTGTTGCAGAAATGGTGGTCTTCCGACATCCTCGAACTTCGCGCCAACGCCAGTCTTTGACTCTCCTATTCCCGTTGTCACTTGTTGTGGGAATGACCTGGGCCCCACACTTCAGTTCTACCCTTGTCTTGTGGGCCCCGCACCATTCCACTTCTACAAGAGTTTGTTGCGGGAATGGGACAACCAGTCCCATTTCCCCAATTACTCAGAAAATAGACTCATTTCCCCAAATAAATTTTAAAAATACACCATATTTAAAAAAGTCCCCAAATGTCCCCTAATTTTGTTTAATTATTATTTTTTATTCAAAAAATTTAAATATCAGCTTTATTGATAAATTAATTTTACATTTTATTATTTTTAAAAATTCAATTAGGTCACCTTTTTTAAGTTTTTTTGAAAAAAAAATTAATCATAATAAATAAATGTTCAATTGTATTGAATTAAAGAATGATAGTTCAAAAAATATAAAATTATTTTTAGAATATATTTAAATTTATATTGAATTGTGTTAATTTTAATCTTATTATGGGACATTATTTTATAAAATATTATTTAATTTTTTAGATTTAATTTATTTTATATTTGACATTAAATTAATAAATTTCAACATTTATCAATTACAATTTTATTTTTAATTTATTATGTGAGGTTTGATAAGATAAGAATTTTTAAATATAGAAATTATTTAATTTTAAAAATATTTTAAAATAAAAATTGATATTTATTTTTTAGTTTAATTTAATTTTTAATTGACTTTGAAAGATAATAATTAATAATTACAGTTATTACTAATTTTAATTATGACAAATATTCAATAAAAACTTCTATCAAACAAATATTTTAATAGTAAATTAGGTTTTTTTTTGTTAGTTTTAACTAAATTGTTGGTCAGTTAAATAAATTAACATTCTCCATAAATGTTTAGGCCTAATTATTAGGTTTAAATGATAAAATTTTAATTGTAAACTGGTCGAATTTTAAGAATTTTTTTATAATTATCCTTTTTTATTTTATTTTTTCAATTAAGGATGAGTATAAACCAGTTAATCTGTCCATAAATAAAAAAAAATCAGTCCATTAATCAATTTTTTTCGGTTAACTATTATAATTATAAAATGCAATTTTGAAAACCTCTTTGTACTTCAAAAAGTAGGGGTGTTCATCGGGTGGGTTCGGGTGAACCCGACCCGAACCCAAACAATCCGAACCCCGAAATTTTCCATATATCTCAACCCTATTTTACCCTACGAATAGTTCGAGTCTCTACCCGATTAACCCGCACAATTTCGGGCCCCGCCCGAATAACCCGAATCTATTTTTTCTTTTTATTTTAAATTATTTAAAATGGAATTCAGGTCGGGTCAACTCCGATCCGAACCTATCCAATTATTAAAACACCGCGTTTTGGGGTGGGAGAATTTTGTTTTTTGGGTTAATGAGGGTTTAACCCGAACAAACCTAAAATTTTTAACCCTACCCGATCCTAACAACCCTAATAACCCTACCCGAATTCCTTGTTCGGTGCAGGTTGTTCGGGTTGTTCGGGTTTTGAACACTCCTATCAAAAAGTATTCCCGGCGGTTCTCCCTATCGTTGTTTTGTATTTTTTCAAAGAGTATTCTCTGTTTTCTAGCAAAAATTAGTTTGTATGCAATGAAAATTTCATTTTATGGGTATAAAAATGTATCCTTTAAGAGGAGGCAGCTGGTTTTTCGATGATGCCAGAAATCAAGGACCGTGCATACTCGACTAGCATACATTAAAAAGCCAAGAGCAAATAATCTGAGTTTACCATTTTATAGCAGCAGCAGCCAGGCAGATATAGTACTGCCTATAGTAAGTATCCAGACCAGGTGGTGAAGGTTCCTTGGCTGATAAATTTTTAATCAGTACTACACCCTGGAACCTGTAGCAAGAAGGTATCACTAGCAAATAACATAAACTTTAGCACCATGAAATGAAAAAACCAGCGAGAATGATAAATTTTTGGTATATTTCATTTATACTTCAATTAAATATTTATTAGCCTTGAATAATTAATTTTTTTATTATTATTTTTCATGCTGATTTTGATGATTTACAGGGAAAATGAAAAATCGGAAGGCTAGAATTTACAAGGCAAAAGATGAGTTGCGATGTTGATAATAGCTGGGAGCTACGTAATTAATGGTTTCACTATAGCAGAGTTGCTGTGCCTGTTGAACAATAACATTCTTTTATTTTAATTCCTTTTATCTTTAGAATCATAAATTAATCAAGTCAGATTTTGCATAATGTATACATAAATACAAAACTATACTTGGATGTAAATTAAACATTTGTTGGGATAAGACATTGAGTAAACTAGAGTAGTGTTATGCATGTGCAGCTAACTAATGGATGCACGACATGTATCAAACAATATCATAATAATGCAAAAACAACTCCAATATAAGTTATTCTCTGTATCAAAGTATTTCTGGTGTTGATGTATTATTTTCTACAACAAATATCTTCAATGACCATGTTTAATGACTTCCAAGAAGAGACAATCCCTTCTTTCATGGCAACTCTACATATTTCTTCACATTATATGCCTCTACTCTTGATCCTGCTTTGTTCTCTTCCGCTACCATTTCAGCATTTATTGGCTATTCAGCCATTAATGGCCAAGCAAGGATTGACACTACTGCACATGTGCTTTCTATTACAGAGTTCCATCAACAATAACTTAAATACCCTTCCACACTTGAATGCTTCAATATCTCCGTTTGATCCACCCATTTTGTTATTAAGATCACTATTCCTTTCAGCTGTTCTTCAAAATTCTCCCTATTAATTCTGAATCGCTCATTCTTGTCATCCACACCAAATTCACCATCAACCCATTGCCACAAAGTTCAAAAAAAAGTCCCATGGTAATCAACCAATTTGGGCTGATACTATTATACTTTCTTTTAGTCTAAATTGTATTGTCCCTTAGATAGTGAGGAAAGTTATCCTTGATTGGTTAGCAGTAAGAAATCAACTCAGATAAAAAATTTTAAAATAAGGATGTAATGCTTTTCGGATCAAGATAAAAATGAAAAGTATTTCAAATTTTTTTTTAATTATTTGTTAAAATTTTTGGAATGAATTAAAAATATATATTTTTTAATTTTTTAGTTCTTTTTTATCTAATAGAATACAAAAATATATATTTTGATCATATATCAAGACATATATATCTTGATTTTTCAAGATATGGATAATTAAATTTTTGTGTAGGATTTTTTTTTAACAAATGCTTGCAAAGTTCAAAAAAGTTAAAATAATTTTATTTTCTTTCCATTCCAACATTCTAAGTTTAATAAACGCTACCAAAAATAAAATTATATAAATATTAATTTATCAGTAATCTATTTTTAATATTAGAGTAAAATATGAATATATATAAAAGATTTGACCTAAATATTAAAGTGATATAATTTAATTGAAATTAAAGTAGACCGTAATAATAATATTATAAGTATGGGTTAAATGTACAGATACTCTTTTATAATTTCTAATTTTATGATGGATTAAATTAGAAATAAATGAAAACTTTTATCATATAAAAGGATTATGGTCTCCAAATTATGAGTTAAGAGAGCTGTCTTTCTATTTCTATTGACATAAGGCAGCTTTTCATCTTACATATCAATTTGAAAGATCATTAGCCGCAAGATCTTTGTCTTTTCAATTGAAACCATGAATTCAGGACATTTTCATCATAGATTTTGTTTTCTTAATAATTTAATATGATCTATATTACATAGATGAATTATAGGGT
Source organism: Excoecaria agallocha (assembly GCA_037975025.1). Taxonomy (NCBI): domain Eukaryota; kingdom Viridiplantae; phylum Streptophyta; class Magnoliopsida; order Malpighiales; family Euphorbiaceae; genus Excoecaria; species Excoecaria agallocha. The sequence continues at coordinate 44,616,661 of CM075809.1, forward strand.
TCATTATATATATATATATATATATATATAATGTGAAACGGTACAAATTTACCATTAAACATTTTTTTGTTCAAAAATGCTCGTCGATTATTGGTAATACTTATTATCATTTTTCAATTAAGTTCAACCCATTAGAGGCCCTTCAGGGCACCCGACCTTCCGTAAACTCAAAAAGCATCTAAATGTTTCCAGCTAGGCAATAGGGATACGTGGACCAAGGATTTTCCGATTGAATAAAATGCATTCTTGACAAATGAAAGCTCTCTAACGCACATTAACGTCATATCACCGTTTGCAAGCTATTACTTCACCGCTATTCTATACTGACACCAAGATAAACCTCATGTATATGCCCTCAAATGCTCTATAAATACCAGGTTCTCTCATGAACCCACACACTTCATATGCCAATTCTCTCCCATACTCTGGCAATTTTATCAATTTACAGACTTAGATATCGGAGTATTAACGTTTGGTCAAACCGGATTAGACTTTTTCTTGTAGGTTCATCAGTCATTTGCCTTATCGGACATCCCATACCTTGCTTACTGTTGGTTCACGTTCTTTCGCTTACTGTTGGTTCACCTTCTTTGCCCCCTCCTTTGTAAAATTTATGGAATTATCAGTTATTGAAAAAGTTGTTTCTATAATGGCAAAAAACATAAACTATTTTTTCAACTGCAAATAAGAATAAATTTAAACTAGTTTGACAATGACAAAAGGACAAATGTGAGCCAATGAGTCATTTTTTAACAAAAAGAAAAAGAAATTTAAAAGAACAAATTTTGATAAATTTTGGATTTTTTAATTAATTTAAAAGTAAATTTATGTGCTAAAGTTTTAAATTTATGCGTAGCAAGAACCATTTTCTATTTAAAAAATAATAATAATAATGCTAAAGAAAGATAATCGATGATACACTCAATTTCAATTATAAGATGTTTATAAATATGCTTCATTCGTTACCTAATAAAATAATAATGTTACGAATCTTGCGTAGGAAGAGAGGGTCTTCGTAATGGATATGACTAAAAGAACATACAATATTTTTCAATTCAAGTGGAGCATTGAAAGGTATATATAATTATCTTTATTGGAGACAATTAGACAAAGCTAGGAGATGGATTAATAACTTATGTCGTAGCCGCTTTTTTAATACCAATATGTCAATTTTAAAATTCATCCGATCTAACTCAATTTTTTTAATAATATATTTTCAGAGATATAAACAGTTGGAAGTATACATTGAAATATAAATATCTACGATAAAGTTTTAAATACAAACCATTTATATATCGAGCTAAACATATTACGGGTCCTCTTTTACATATAACCCAAACTTGTTTAAAGAAAACGAAGCACACACTAATTACTAGATATAAGTCATAAATTGAGAACTCCGGTACATAATTATATAAAGACTAAATATCTACAATATTCCTGAATATTCATTTATTTTCATAATTAATATGTAAACTTTTATCGTATTTAAATATATATCTGAATTTTAAATATCCTCTTGTATCACTATTTAAAATTAAATAATCATGATAATTTACCACCTAAATTTCAGTAATATTATGATATAATAACAAATAGTATTCAATATTTTTATGTGTTCAGATAACAAATTATTATCGTTATTTGAAATTTAGGTAGTAATTTTTTATAATATTTAAAATTTTGGTGATAATTTAAATATGATAAAAATTCAGATATCAATTATAAAAATAAATAAAAATTTAGAAAGTATTTTAAGTATTAAGTTTTATATAAACAAATTAAAAAGATAATTAAAGAATAATATAAGTTTTTTAAATCATATGAAATATTCAACCTCGACGAGTTATAAAAATGAAATATATTTTATAAAAATTTGTTCAAATTAATTTTTTGAGTTATGTTATGTTTAAAATTATTTTTTTCACTTGATATCAGAACTACTAATAGTTTATATTATGCAATCTGCAAATATTCAATTTTGTAAATTTAAAAATTTTTGCTTGTATTCGCTTTTAAAAATAAAGGAGGTTTGTTAATTTTTCATGTCGGTTAATCATAAAAATAAAATAAAGACAATATGGTTTTGGAAACTTTTTTAAAAATAATGTATTTTAGGAAAATAATTAGGATTTTAGGGTATTTACAATACTATTCGAAAAAAATAGTGTTTTTTTCATTTTCACAACTCATGTTCATTTTTACCTCACATTATTTTTAAAAATATTTTTTTATTTGCTTATAGGATTATGTAGATAATTAATTTTAGAATTAAGTCTCATAATAATTTTAGAAAATATGAAGAGAGAGAAGGTGAGAGAGTGAGTGAGAGGGGGTGTGTGTGAGAGAGACAGAGTGAGAGTGAGAGAGAGAGAGAGATCCAATCCAAATTCGAAAGGAATTGATGCAGAAATGGAAAAATATCCAATTTTTCTAAATAATTTTATAAATACTTCAAAATCCTAATTATTTTTCTAAAACACATTATTTTAAAAAAAGTTTCCTATTTTTGAAATTAAATTAAATCCAATTTTTTTCATGAATAACATGAGATAAGCTTACCCCTAAGGTAGCATTTGTTAGCCTTAAAAATTTTGGGATAGAAAGAAAATAAAATTATTACAATCTTTCCGATCTTTTCAATTGTTTGTTAAAAAAGATAGATTCCACATAAAAAAAAATTCAACTACCTATATCTTGAAATGAATATATTGATATAAAGTCAAGATATGCATATCTTGACATAATCAGATAAAAAATAATTAATAAATTAAAAAATATATATTTTTAATTTATTTTAAATATTTTAATAAATAATTAGAAAAAAATTTGAAAAATTTATTAATTTTATTTTAACTATTTTATATTTTAATTTAAAAAATATTTTAATTTTATCCTAAAATTTATTATTCGGATCAATTTAACAAAAGTAAATTATATTTCAACGTTAGGCAAGAAACTCGTGATAGACTTATTAAAAAATATTTAATAAAATATATATAAATAGGGATATATATATACACTTATTTATCAAATTTAAAAATATATTTAAAATGGAATAAAATAAAATACAAAATGACCTTTTTAAAATATGATAGATTTAGTATATGGGTAAATTTGTCAAAATTTAATTTGATCCGATATCTCATTCCATATGATATGCATTTTTATCAAATTCGACTTGTTCGACCCACCAAGTAATCCAACCTAAACCGAATTTGAATCATGATCCAAATCCTATATGCTTATATTTCTATAATTTTATAACATTTTTAGATAATGTAAATATCAAAGTAATTTTTTTTATGTTTAATAAAAAAATTTAAAATATAAAAAATAATATTATAAAATTTAATATATTCATAATCTAATCTAACATATAATTGATTTGTCAACCATAAAATATTAGTAGAAAAGATTAATGAGCCATGACCAATGCACGTAATGGTGACTCATTATTTAATCCTACCTTTCGGTAATATCCTGCCACGTGTAGGAAATAAAATCCTTGAGCTGTGTCTCAACTCAATCAACTACTCTAGTTTTGAACAAATTCTGGATTTGGTGCTGTTGCTCTGCAGGCTTCATTTCATGCACCATATCCACTGGATCCCAAACCCAAGATCCGAGGCCGAGCTTAGCCATTTTCTTTCCTTTTTTAATGTTTCCAAAAAGCAAAATTTTAGTTTATAACTATAAAAAATAACCAATATATAATTTAACTATACTTATTAAAATAAGTAATTCGATACGATAAAAGCATACTTTTAATTCATATATTCAATCAATTTATTAGATTAAATTCACTGCATGAGGATAAGTTTAGGAAATAAATCTTTTTGAATTCGAAATAATATTTCTGAGAAAACAATTGCAGACAACGTGCAATTAGAGTTTTAGGACCCATAGTTTTGCATTTCCACTGAAAATAATTGCTTGTCAAGATATTATATTTTTAATATAGAATGATTGGATTCAATGCATGTATTTGAATAATAAACTTTTCACTACAGCAAAAAAGCGACATATAAAATTTGAATTATACCAAGAGAATAATATGTCATGCTATTCTATCTTGTTTTCGCACGGACAAAGACACAAAAAAAGGGGACAAAAGAGGAATATTATTGCTGTTTGCAGAGCAAGTTGGCGTTGTTGATAATTATTCCGGTTGGCGGTGGCATGTGGATTTACATTCACCGCCGGGGTCACGCCTTTCTTTTAATCAAATTTGCCCTTTTTAACAATGTTTTCAGAAAATTTTGTCCTTTTTAACAATGTTTTTGAAAAGCGGCTCAATCGATTCAATTTATCAACTAAATCAATAATCAATTGATTGAATCAAATTAACTCGAAATTTTTATTTTTATTAAATATAATTATTTATAAAAAAAATAAAAATATAATTGTGAAGAAAAGTATAAAGATATACAAGACCAGGAAATAAAGAAATGAAAGAGACATAAATTTTTCTGATAATAAACTTTTATTACTCAATGAAGAATTATTTGAATACATTAAAAGCAATCTCTATAAATAATAGAATTTATCCTAAAAGATCTCAACTAACAATAACGTTGTGAGATTATTTTGCAAGATAATACGCCTAAATAAAAGCAAAGTAAAACAGTAAAGACTTGGTCTTGAAATATGCCAGCTGTCCAAGTAAAAACAGCTGTCCAAGTAAGTTTCACTAATTTATAACACTCCCCTTTAGTGCAAACTTACTGTCAACAACACCAAGAGCACTTCGAAAAAATTCAAACTTTGGTTTACAAAGTGCTTTGGTAAATATGTCAGCTACTTGGTCTTCACTTCTTATTTTCTGTAGTTCAATGTCTTGAGTCAAAACTTTCTCTCGAACAAAATGATAATGTGTTTCAATATGTTTTGTACGAGCATGAAACACTGGATTTCCTGCAAGCTTAATTGCACTTTCATTGTCACAATGAATAGGAACTGAATAATCCAAAACACAAAACATTTCTTTAATAAGCCTCTTAAGCCACATACACTCTTGAGTAGCCATGGTAGCTGCTACATATTCAGCTTCACAATTAGAGAGAGCCACAACAACTTGCTTCTTACTGCACCATGACACTGCTGCTGAACCTGTATTAAAACAATACCCTGTTGTGGAGTGCCTATCATTTACATCACCTCCCCAATCAGCATCTACAAAACCATTTAAAGAAAATGGTATATGTTGCTTATACAATAATCCAAAATTCAGAGTGCCTTTTATATAACGAAGGATCCTCTTTCCTGCAATTAAATGACTTTCACACGGTTTGTTCATAAACTGAGAAATGACTCCTACTGAATATGCAATATCAGGTCGTGTGATGGTTAAATATAACAAGCTGCCAACAAGTTGTCGAAAAAGTGTTGCATCTTCTAATATTTTTCCTCCATCTCTAGTTAGCTTCAAACAGGGCTCCATAGGAGTAGGCATTGCTTTTGACTCCTCCATATGAAAACGAGTCAATAAACTTGTTGCATATCTCTTTTGAGAAATAAAATATCCATCTAACTTTTTGACCTCCAAGCCAAGAAAACAACTAGCTTCTCCCAAACTCTTCATTTCAAAACGAAAAGACAAAGCATTTTGAAGACGAGTTATCTCAGCATCATTGTTTCCGGTGAGGATCATATCATCCACATAAAGAAGAAGCATTATACACATAGTGGATGTCTTCCTTACAAATAAGCTAGAATCTGCATTTGAAGACTTAAAACCACAAAATGTAAGATATTGAGCAATCTTACCATACCAAGCATGTGGTGCTTGCTTGAGTCCATACAACGCCTTTTTGAGCCTACACACATGATTAGGAAACTCTTTGGATGTGAAACCAGGTGGCTGCTCCATAAAAATATAACGATCCAACTCTCCATATAAAAATGCATTCTTCACATCTAGTTGCCATAATTTCCAATTGTTGCAGGCAGTAAATGAAATAATTGTTCGAATGGTCACCATTTTAGCAACTGAACTAAAGGTCTCTTCATAATCCGATCCATATTGTTGAGAGAAACCACAAGCAACAAGGCGAGCTTTATGCCTGTCAATGGCGCCATCAGCTCCTTTCTTTAATTTATACACCCATTTGCAAGTAACTAAATCAGCATTCTTTGGCTTTGGAACAAGATCCCATGTGCAATTCTTGTTTAAAGCTGATATTTCCTCCTGCATTGCCTTTTTCCATTCAAGAATGTCTTTTGCTTCATTGTAGGATTTTGGTTCATTTTCAAATAAGTCACCTGTTAAAAAACAAGACACAATAGAACAATGATTTAACTGAACTTCATAGTCAGTTAGATATTCAGGTTGCTTTCTTTGCCTGGAAGAACGCCGTGGTGCTGATCCAATGGCTTCATCATACTGCTGAATATTTTCTGCAGATGTAATATTGGTGCTCCTTTCATTTGAGACATCATCAACAAACAAAGGTGAAAGATCAGCCATGCCTCCATCTCCATTTGCATCAACTTGATGGGATGAAACTTCATCAAACACCACATCACGTGATACAACAATTTGCTTTGTTTCTGGATCCATACATTTCCATCCTTTCCTGTGAGTGTCATAACCAACAAACATACAAAGCCTTGCTTTTGGGTCAAGTTTAGTTCGATTTGTTTTTGGAATATGGACATAACAAATTGAACCAAAAACTCGAAAATAACTCACATTAGGTTTATGGTGGTATATAGCTTCAAATGGAGATGGTTCTGTTCCAGGCCATGGAGGTAAGCGGTTGATGACATGACAAGCAGAATTAATTGCTGCTGCCCATAACTCTCTTGGAAGGTTCTTAGCATGCAACCATGACAAGCACATGGATGTAAGATGTGCCAATTTTCTCTCAGCAACTCCATTTTGTTGCGGAGTTTCTGGACAAGTCATTTGACGATGAATACCATATTTCTTGCAATAATCCAAGAACCGAGTAGACATGTATTCACCTCCATTGTCAGTGCGTAGACATTTAATGGGCAGCCCAAATTCTTTCTCAGCTTGCTCCTTGAACTGAATAAATTTGGAGAGAGCTTCATTTTTGTGTTTCAAGAAGTACACCCAAGTGAACCGTGAAAAATCATCCACAATGATCATCACATATTGAAAACCAGCATAGCTCGGTGTTTTTATAGGTCCCATGAGATCTGAATGGACTTGCTCTAGAGCAATAGAAGCTCTATTATTTGAACTTGGGAAATGAAGTCGATGTGATTTTCCATATTGGCAACCAGGACAAACCACATCTTGATGAATTTCCTTAAAGAGAGGCACTCCACCAAGAAGCTTTTTCGTAGAGATTTTCTGCAGTAATTGATAGCCAACATGACCCAATCGAGCATGCCAAAGGGCAGCACTTGTATTCTGACCTGTCTTTTCAACATAGGCTTCACTTGCTGACAACACATATAGTGATTGTTTTCTTTTTCCAGTAAATAAAACATCAGCAGCAATATGTTTTATATTAGCAAGAATCTGAACATCATTTGGACCAAAAAGGACATACCTCTCAGAGTCAGTTAACTGAGAAACTGAGGCGAGATTCTTTCTTAAGCCTGGGACATGATAAACATCTTCTAGAGAAATGTTTCCAACATCAGCCTTGATATGGAAGTGCCCTTCTTTCATTACCGGATGTAATGAATTATCTGCTGTTGCAATAATCTTCTTTCCGTAATGTGAATGAACATCAGACAGTAAAGAAACATTTCCAGTTGCATGATGAGAGCAACCGGAATCAATTATCCATTCTTTGTTGTAGTCTATAGATGCGTTAGCATTAACATCTGCTTTAGTTTGGTGCACAAGAGACATCATACTTGCTGGTTGATCACGAACTTCAAAGGACAGGCATTGCTCCCATATGGTTTGGTCAGATCCATTATCTGCATGTGCAACATTTGCTTCTACTTCTGTAATATTGACACGACAATTTTTCTTAATATGACCTGATTTTCCGCACCGATTGCACACCACCTTCACCCGGCAATCATGCCTTAAATGTCCCAGCTTTCCACACCTGTAACAGCCTTCTGATTTGCCTTTGAACTTATCCTCGTTTCTTGACTGCTTGTTGTCACTTGATGTGTGCTTGAAGGAATTACGTTTTGCTTTGTCCTTTGAATAAAAAACATCCTCCACTTGAGAAAGAGAAGGTTTGCTAATGTTGGCCATCTATTTCACTAGTGCCTCTTGATTTGAAAGCAGATTTTCCAGATCAACGATTGAAGGTTGACTTGCCCATCCCTGTATTGAAGAGATAAAGGGCATGAACTCCTTTCGTAGTCCACGAATGAGGTAACGCCGCAAACGATTTTCACTCACAGGCTCCTCCGCATCCAATTCTGAAATTTCAGCACATAAAGTTTTAATTTTTAAAAAATATTAAGGAATGGAAGATTCACCTTGAGTTAATCCAGCAAGTTCATTTTCCAAATACTGCAGCCTCATTGTATTCTTTCGAGTGAACAATCGTTCTAGCGTCTCCCACATTTCCTTTGGTGAAGTTACATCTCGAATATGCTCAATGTACTCTTTACTGACTGATGTTCGCAAAGCAAATAATGCTTTCTCGCACCTGACTTTTCACTTCCTCCTCAATTCTGCATTTTGTGGTGTATCCTCTGGAATTACTGCATCTTCACCAGAGATAAGATCCCAAAGGCCCTTGTAGAAAAGCTTCCATGCATAGCTTCCAATAATTATAATTGTTACCAACAAGCTTATCTACAAAAGCACTTGGGCCACTGCTACCACCGTTCATCTTCTTTGAGTAATAAAATCAAACACTTGGTGGGAAACCAAGCTCTGATACCATGTGAAGAAAAGTATAAAGATATACAAGACCAGGAAATAAAGAAATGAAAGAGACAAAAATTTTTCTGATAATAAACTTTTATTACTCAATGAAGAATACATTAAAAGCAATCTCTATAAATAATAGAATTTATCCTAAAAGATCTCAACTAACAATAACGTTGTGAGATTATTTTGCAAGATAATACGCCTAAATAAAAGCAAAGTAAAACAGTAAAGACTTGGTCTTGAAATATGCCAGCTGTCCAAGTAAAAACAGCTGTCCAAGTAAGTTTCACTAATTTACAACAATATCAACATACATTAAAAAATTTATTAATTAATAAATATTAATATAAAAATATTAAGATCAACAAATTTTTTTTTATATTAATACCAACAAAGTTTATTTTTTATATTTAAATACTTGAAAAAAAAGTACTTTAATATTTTACTAACAAAATATAATTAATTTATAAATTTAAGAAATTTTATTATCAAAAAATAACATCATTTTATCTTTGTAGACTTATAAATAGGTCAAAATCTTGAATGATCTCTTTTATAGTTGGCTAAATTGTTCATCAGAATCCTTGCTACCGTGAACTTCAGATTGACAAAAACAAAAATAAAAATAAACCTGATTTTAATGCTTCCCCGATTGCTTCTCCTCTTTCTCTTTGTTGATCTAAAATGGATGCAGAGAAAGGAAAAAAAAATTAGGAATTTAGGGTTTTATTTCTCAAAATGAAACATTTTCAGGTTGAACATGAATTCAGTTCGAGTCACCAAGCTTCGGTTCAATCTAATTTTTCTCGAGTTAACCCAAATTTTTATACCTTCTGATTTTCATGTTGAATTGACTCAAATTGCTTGCAAGTTATGGTTCAACCGGTTCGACCATCCGAATCAATCCAAATTTAATAACCATGCTTTTTAAGGATTTGATTCCTTCCTCTCTCTAGTACATTTTTTTTTCTAATGTACTGCGCTCTTTATATCCAATAATTCACCCTTTATATATATATATATATATTCTTCTAAAATATCATAATTAGAGATATTACTTTTTTAAATTAATCAAAAGCCACGCTTGCTTTTTTTTTTTATTATTTATACATGACATATCATAAAAAAATTCATAAGATCATTTGAAAATAATTTGATATTTTCAAATAAATTTATGAGATATTTTATATAAATTTTAATAATATATATGGTATTACTTGTATTTTTAATAAGTTTAAAAAATAATTTAATAATTAATTAATTTAGAAGATTTTACACACACATATATGAGAATAATTGGATATTGTACAATTCCCCCACAACTTTTTTATGATTTCCGATAGAAAGTGTTAGGAAAAACTTCTGAACTCGCGGCTTTTTAATTTCGATAATTTTAATTGAATTAAGAGTATAGTTTGTGCTGCATAGATTCATATGCATATTCAATGATCAGCAAAAAGAAAAACAAAATAATATATTTTAATTTAAATTATACAAATTATATCACAATTCATTCGTACAAATAAATTTCAAAAAATTTGAGTAAAATGCACATGCAATTAAATTCAATTCAAGCATGTCCACTTTAAAGTATTGCTAATGTACATATAAAATTATCCCTCAATTATCTATACTAGTGAGTGGTCTGATGCTCACCATTAAACACCTCCAAAAAAATTGGATGAGGTATTTATGGTATGGGCTTGGATGCAATTTCCCAAAAATCAGCCTAACCCATTATAAATTACAAGTAATTTATTTATATATTACCTTTTCTGGTGTGGTTGCTTTTGAGAAAAATAATAGGCCACAATATTTGGACTTGGAACCGGGTTCAGAAATTCAGCCCCATCTGTCACAAACTTTTCGTTCCATTTTCTTTTCTTTTTTTTCGTTTTTTTTTTTAAATTAAAAGTTCTGAATGAAACAGTAAAACCTTAGTTGAATCGACAGTATTCATACGTAATTATACAAATATATATTTATAACTATGAGATTACAAATTCCATCTTCTTCTTTTGCTTTAAGTCAACCTGAAATTAACTAACTTAATCATCAAAATAATCAGCAAAGGTGTGGATTTCACTTAATTACACCCACAAGCAATAGGCAAGTCCCTTATAATTAGCTTAATAATTAGTGATAATGTGATGTCGTTTGCTGCCTGGCTTCAACATATATCGTGAGGAAAAGAAGACTATTAGAATCATTGGATGCCTTTTCATATAAAATTAAAATTTAAATTGTCTTACCTTTAATTTTGATGTAAATATTAAAATGCATTTGCTGACTCCAGAACTTTGCCAACCAATTATATATTGTTTCTAATGAGATACCCGATGATTGTAGTTTGCTAATCATATCATTATTTAGTTAATATTTTTTAGAAGAAAGATATTGATAATTTAATAACCCTATCCATTAAATTTATAAATAATTATTTTTCCTTAAAAAGATATAAAAAAAAGGAAAATAAGTGAGTGTATGCTATATATATATATATATATATATATATATATATATATATATATATATATATATATATATATATATATATATATATATATATATATATATAGTGCCTGCGTGTTTGCATGTGTGAAGGCCATCATCTTCATAAAGAAACAACTTGAAATGCAACTGAAAGTAGAGTTTTGCAAAGTGAAAAGGACAGATTTTTTTGCAGGCTTGAAATGCAAAGTTCTGGGGCCAGATACGGGCAGTATTTCTTGCCGGTTTATGGCCCCCATCTGATAGAAACCGACTGCATTTCATGCCAGTTTTCAGCACTCCAGCCAGTCAAATTGATGGGATCTACAAAGTCAAATACCGGCACACTATCCTGCCAGTTTACAACATCCCAAAATTGAAAATATGTTTACCGTAGCTCTTATTTTTGAAATTTTTTAACAAAAAATCCAATTTTAAAAAAACCCCAGAATTGTAGGAGTAAATGTTTTGTTGCCTTTAAAAGGCAGGGGAAAAAAAGAATAAGGTTAAAGAGTTTTTTTTACACTGTGGCCATTGGTTCTCTGCCTCATCTTTGCTTATATTTAACTAAGTAGATAATGCATTAATTTACAATTCCAAATTGAAATTTACTTTAATTATTTTTTCTTGTTTTCCAAATTGAGTGAATTGTGAATGTCCTTATGCTCATAAGATAAACAAACAATATGATAAAAGAGTTCCCCACAAATTCACTTCTTTTTCCATCATGGAAAAATATTTTAGATTAGGCTTATTTTAGATTATACTGTGTGTATATATATATATAGAGACATACACACTTTTACTTCATAACTAATTTAAACTTTTAAAATTTATTCGACTTCCAAAAAAATAGAGCACATTAGATCAAATTATTTGATCAAAATTGAAAAGTTTTTTATTAGATTGATTTACTTTATTGATCAAATTAATAGTAAATTATCCATCATCCGATTAATTTTTGGACTAAATTTGCATAACGATATATTATTTATCAGAAAAAGCAGTTGGATTAATATATTTTTAGCTGGATGCAGCTTACTAGAAAATGCCTCGGCTATGTCAAATTTGAAACCTTGGAGCTAGGAGATCAGAACTAGAAATTCAATTTAAATCCTTACAGAATTTCATCTCCTCTATATCTCCCCTTTCTCTTTCTTTCTCCAGAACGACAAAACTGCATGAAACTGTTTTCATAGAAACATAAATTAAAATCAAAATCAAAATCCAAGTGGAAGCTGTGATATTAATACGCATGATTATTATATAATATTAAAATGAAATTTCCTTACATACCGAATTGATTTCTTCTCTCTTGCTTGATTTTGGGAAAAGAATTGTCCATGATCCATCATCATCATCACCATCGTCTTCTTCTTCAGTCCCGTACAAAAATGGAAACTCCCATGAATCTAATTCAAGGCTCTCTTGCCTATCCTTGATCTTCGTCAGTTCTTTATCAGTAACTTTTTTACCACCGACATCATCAGAAGATAAACTGGTAAACATTAGAGCCCTCAAGAACTTAAAAGCCACCATGAAACTGAACAACAACGGTAAACTTAAAAGCCAAAGGAGTAAGGTGAAAAAGGCACAAAATAAAGAAACAGGACAAGCAATAAATAGAGTTGCCGAGAAGTCTAACAGTTGAACAAAGTTAGGGTTTCGGAGGAGAAGAAGAAGAGACATTTTTTTGTGGTTGGTGGAAGATGAAGAGGCATTGTTTGTACTTGGTGGAATCATGGAATGGATTTTAGAAATTTCATATTAATTTCAAGCGGCAAAATTGTCATTAATTATTTTATTTTTGTGCCACTGGTTAAGCGAATATAATATGAAAAATTAAGAGCGCCATTGTCAATTATAATGAATATTCGATATTAATTAATAATTTTTAATTATTTAAAGAGTTTAAGATTATCTAATTAAATAGAATAGAGTGATTACTATATTTTAGAATATGAAAATATTTCAACTGTAATTCAGTATTGTGGCTGAATGGCACCAACAGCTGTGTAATTTTGCACGAAATTTCCTAAAATGTATATATTATTTGTTTGAAATTTACATTTCATATATTCTGATAAAATATTCAGAATCAAAGAAAAACGATTAAAAAATTTTCAGAATTTATATTATAACAAAACAAATAAAAGGCACAAATTATAATTTTTAATATATATCTATATATAATGAATTTTTTTAAAAATTAATACTTATACAGTTTTTTTGAAACAAATACATTATAAATTAAAAATGACAATTTTATGAAACTTGAGTAGTAATTGCGATAGTTTTGAGGTTGTAATGGTGTAGGGAATAATTTTATGAGCATAGTAATAACATTATACATTTGAACTAAAAATAACCGATGCACAGTGAAATCCAATGATATAATACATTACAAAATGCCCTTAATTTTAAAAGGTATAGCAGAATTCTATTTATTTATTTATTTATTTATTTTTTAAATAATCATCTGACATGAACAATATTGTGTCGGGGAAGAATAAGAGGGGACAACTCCCTTAATTTAATACGGTTGCAAGATGCATGCAAGTTCCGACAATTGAATAACGGAACAAGATGGACAAAATATTAAAATAAAAATGTTAATAATAGACAAAATGTTATTTTATTAAAATTTTGTGTTTCAATCTTATTCTACTCCGTATAGACAATACATTACAGGTGATTAGTTTTGCAATTAAAATTTTAATATAACAAAATAACCATAGTAGCTAATACGTGCAAAACTTTATGTGCTTTCCATGCTACTTGTTTAGTTTATATATGGTTAATTTTGTCAAGGATATGTCTAGCTTTAGTTTCAAATTGAAACAAAATCAGTTAGAAAGATAAAAATCAACCAACTTAATTTATGATTAGATTATTTATTCAAATTCATATTGCTTGTTTTAATAGCATTTTAATGTAGCTGAAATTTATTTTGTAATTATATATACCTCAACAACTTATGTAATAAGGTAAGCAAAATTTATTTCACTTTACAAATTCTTTTATGGTATCTGATCAGTGATCAAATTCACCTGCAATTTTTTTTTTTTTCTTTTCTCGTCATGGCTTCCAACAACATAAGGAATATCACTCACTCTTCTGAAAAATCTGTCATTGCTATCATTTACCCTTAAAGCTTACCACACAAAATCACTTTACTTGGCAAGCTCAAATCACACCATTATTCAAGAGGAGATAATCTCATGGGTTATGTTCTTGGCACCATTAAATCTCCTTCTATTATATGGAAGGTGGTTTGTCCTCTTACAGAAGTTTGATGTTGAGTATGTTACCAAGAAAACTATTAAAGGGAGAGCAGTAGCAGAGTTTCTAGCCAATTAGCCTTTAGAAAGGGAGGAAGTGACTTATGAATTTTCCGATGAAAATATCGCAGCCATAATGGTGCAAGGATGGCAAATATATTTTGATGACACCTTGAATAACAAGAGAGTAGGAGTTGGAGTAATCTTGATAATCCCGAAAGGAGAAAAGTTACCTCTAGCTAAGAAGTTAAGGTACAAAACTACGAACAATGAAGCAGAATATAAAGCATGCATTTTCGGATTGGAAGCCTTACTGGCGATAGGAGCAAAGTCTGTATAGATATTTAGAGACTCATCTTTAATGGTTTACTAAGTAAGAGAAGAATGATCAGTGAAAGAAGATCATTTATTAGCTTGCCTCAAACATCTGAAGGTCTTGAGTAGTCAGTTTGAAGTATAAACTTCTGGCTATATGCCTAGGGAGAAAAACCAATTAGCTGATGCTTTAGCTACCTTGATATCCATTTGGGATAATCCAGTTGGAATAGTCATGAAGCCTATATTAATTTCGAGTTCTAACAAGCCATGCTTTGAAAATAAACAAGTTATGAACATCGAGGTAAATGATGGAAAGTCTTGGTATCATGATATCCAAAATTATATAGAAAAGTCAGTGTTCCCCAAGGAGGCTACCAAAAAAGATCAGAGATTGATTCACAAGATATTAGCTCAGTTCATTATAGTATGAGGGATGCTTTATAAGAGACGGTCCGACAAAATTTAGTTAAGGTGTGTGGATGAAAAAGAAGCAAAAAATGTGATAGAAGAAGTACTTATGGGAGTGTACTGAGCTCATATGAACGGTTTATTCTTGGCAAAAAAGATTATAAGGCAATGTTTCTTTTGGCTTACAATGGACGTTGATTGTTCCAAGTATGTTAAAGGTGCTAGTTATGCCAATAATACGTAGACTTAAGACATCATCCTATTTTAGAATTATGCAATCTTATATCGCCTTAACCTTTTGCTGCATAGGGTATAGATATCTTAGGAATGATTCATCCATCAGCTTCAAATGGATATAGATTTATCATAGTAGCCATAGATTACTTCAGTCTTTCAAGAAAGTAAATGCACAAGATATGGCTAAGTTCATTGAAAGAAATATGATATGCAACTACTAGTTG
This sequence comes from Excoecaria agallocha, assembly GCA_037975025.1. NCBI lineage: Eukaryota > Viridiplantae > Streptophyta > Magnoliopsida > Malpighiales > Euphorbiaceae > Excoecaria > Excoecaria agallocha. Next base: position 44,632,443 of record CM075809.1, read on the forward strand.
CCTCATTACATAGTATCAGATAATAGGCTATAGTTCTCATGGGAAACTAGATAAATGCTCATCAAGTATGGGGTTTAACATCACAGATCTTCTCCTTACAGGCCATAAGCAAACGGAGCAGTCGAAGTAGCTAATAAGAACGTGAAGAGAATTCTATCTAAAATGGTTCAAACTTACAAGGATTGGGCTGATAAACTACCTTTTACGTTATGGGGTTATAGGACTATAGCTAGAACATCCAGGAACAATGCCATTCTCTTTTGTGTATGGAACAGAAGCAATGCTACCTGTAAAAATTAAGCATTAATCTCTGAAGGTTGTCTTGCAGGTTGAGATACCAAAGGCAGAATGGGCTAAACAAATGCTAACATAGCTCAAACTACTAAATAGGGATAGAATGAGGGCTTTCTATCACATCCAGGTCTATCAGAAAAGGCTTGCTCGCTCGTTCAAAAAGAAAGTCAAGAAACATCTACTGAATGAGGGGGACCTAGTGTTCGAACAAATGAGCCCGGCTATTCCAGATGTCCAAGGTAAGTTCAAGCCCACATGGAAGGCCTTTTTGTGCTTAAAAAGTTATTATCCAAAGGCACAATCATTCTATCAGATAGCGATAGTAATAAATTCAGAGAATCGGTCAATGTCGACAGATTAAAGAGGCTCTATGGCTAAAAACTAAAAAGAGAAAAAAAAAAGAATAAATGCTCCGCGGGTTGAAAATTGAAAGAAAAGGTGGCCTTGCTAAAATTGGATGCCTGAGAGATATCCTAAGCAAAAATTAGAGGCTAAAAGAAAATAGTCAATCAAGAAAACCCGAGAGGGTTGATTGATAACTGGAGTTACGTTGCATGTAAAACTTCATTTTTGAGATTGTATAATGTGTGTTATTGAGTTAACATCAAATAATGGTCATGTGTACCAAAATCAAAAAAAATGTCATACGCATAGCTATTCATGTAATAAAAATAACATATTCCTTTACACGTTCAAAATTAAAAAGTCTATCAGAAATAAAAGTATAATCTATAATAGTGTATGATCTAATCTATCTGTATTACTTCTCTCTCATTGTAATAGTATCCTCATGTCATCTAATAATCAGTGCAATTTTGCAAGCCCAGTCATCATGATAATAGATTTTTCAAGTAGTCTAAGTTAAAGAGAAATGAATAATAGTAAACGATTGGAGAAAAATGACAGATAAAAATAAAATGAAAGGAAAAGAATGGAAGAAAAAGAAGAATACATGAAGGAAGCTTCTATGAAGGTGAAAGGGGAAAAGCATAAAATCTAAGGAAAGGGGCACTATTTATAGAAAAGTGATGAGGGATGGCCGTCCTTCACCATAGAGCAAGCCATAGGTTACTCGTTCCTCATCTCTGGAAGGCCAAAAGTCATATTTTTCATATCCCATGCATTGCACATGCATATCATTGCATTTGCATTTATTTATGTTTTTCAAGTAATTTAAAAGACCCGATGGCTTGAATATTCAAATCTAGAGGTTCGAGAATATAATAAGTCATTTGCCTCGAATAACGTATAAATTTCAAGGGGTATTTTAAATTTTTTGACCAAAATTGTATATTAAAACCTATAAATAATGTAAAAATAATAATAATAACCCATAAAAAAGTGTAAATATGATTGCAATTTAAGTTTAGATGGATAAAGGATGAAAAATCTATGAAAACGGTTAAAAAATCGATGAAAACATAGTTAAAATGTGAAATATAGGAGAAAATAAAATTTTAGGGGAATTTTGGTCATTTTAACCTGAGGGATGGGACATCATATCCATCTTATTTGTCGCTTAGCGAAGGACATGCTGCCCATCCCTCACTCAATTTTGGCCATATAAAGGCTGTCTTCTGTAGTTTTTTGATCGAAACTTTATTTTTTTTTGTTTTCAAGCTTTTCTTTTCGATTTTTCCTCTATTTGTCTCTCATCTGGTGTCCAAATGATGAGCCATTTATGCCTACAGTCTCCTAGAAGCGGGGCGCACTTTAGGAAGCATTCTTTCTCTCCTGCTTCATCCATTTCTTTTCATATTCTACAAGTAAGTATTATGTAATTATTTTCATTATGTATTTTTCTTTTATTTGTTAGGTAGAACGTAAACTAGAATAAAGAACTTTAGTTTTAAGCGTGATGGGTGCGAGCGTTTATTTTTGTATCAGCATGTATGGTTATGCTTATTGTTGTAACTTGAAAATACTTGATGACTTGTAGTCTAAGTGACATAACATAAATGTCAAACTTTCTTTGCATGACACTATAGATAACCAACGATGGCTTGTGTATAAACATGTGAATATGTAGCATTATAATGTACTTCTTATATTTGCTTTTACACTAAGTATGAATTATTCAAGTTCTTAATTGTTTGGTGGCCCAAAAGGGTCTATGGCTTGCCGTTTTCTTTTAAATGTATTTTTTTATGCAGGAGGCAGTCACATTCCTAACCAGAATATTGCCAAAATTTTGTCAAAATTTCTCGAAATGCATGAATTTAGGCGTATAGGCCTTGAGAGCTTACATGTCATTTAAATATTGCTTAGGGCAATCTGATTCCTCCCTGAAATGTAGCTTAGACTATACTTAATTTCTTGTAAAATGTGCAAAGCATTTACATCTTGTGGTGTATAATTGTTAGGACTCTATACACATCACTTATAAATTATAGGTCAATGTAACCCTGTCATTTTAACCTATTTGAAATTACAGTTAAACACGGATTAACATGTAGCATTTTCACAGAATACCTCGTAGGATGGCATGACCATAGGCTTTTCGCCCAGTGCCGAATTATAAGACAAACAGACAGGCTATGAGATATCGAGCCTTTGGACAAGTCCAGTACAGAGCCAACAAATTAATGTCCAGGCAGTTCCTATAGGATTTTGGACTGCTTAAAGAGGCAGACATGTTGCTAGCTAGGGCAAGATAGAAAAACTTCTTTGCCCTAGCATATTACACCTACCCCGACGTCACACGAGAGGTTCTAGCCACCATTGATTATGGGGGATACTAGTGGTCATGTAACACCCTTATACCATCGTACTGTACGTACGGTGATTGAATGTTAAAACACTAAGATAATTACAATTACTATAGCAAACAGTACAATAAATTTGTTTTCTAAATCATCAATCTATATCATACCGGTACATTCAGACAACAGTAACAATAACAATTTATAAATACTCTTTACATAATAGTACAAATACTTACACGTGAAACATATAACTATCTAAACTATCTATACCCAAGTCAGTTGCTTCGTTTGAATATATACATGCTATGCCTAAACGATCACTCTTGCTTTGCATCACTGTTCTTGATCAACATTAGTTTTTTATCACTTCAACTTTCTACATTCATAACCTGCATGCAGTAGCAACATTACATGCTGAGCATTAAAAATGCCCGGTGGTGGATATAAATCTCAGACTTTTCAATAACAGATTCACACATGCACACATAAGCACACACATTACATTTTTATATTGTAACCTTATTTGTTTAACATTTTGCTTACCTCTTTCTTTAACTTCCGGTATTACTAATTATTTATTTAACAGTTGCTTGAACTTTCCTTTACTTTGTATTTTTACTTTGTCGTTACATATATTGGCTTTTATCTTACTTTACATTTCAGTTGGTTTTTAAAATATTTTCAGTAATTATTACTTTTCTTATTAATTCATTTAGATATTACACTTGGATCATTTTACATTAATTTTACATACTCAGTTGTAACTTTTTTACTTTATTTCAGTTACACATAATACTTTACATTCTTTATGATAATGGTAGCAGTAACTTTCGTTACAGTTATCGTTATTAATTTCAGTGTCATTTGTTTCAATTAAATTATGTTCTTTAATTTAATTAAACTTTTATTGTACCTTACTTTCATTTCCTTTTGCTCTTTTAGATATTAATCTTTCCTTAGATCATTAAACATTTTACAGTTGGCATGCCTTTGTTCTTCTTTTATACTACGGTACTTAAGTCATTTATTTTTCTGTTCATTTCTTAATTTATAGTCATATACTATTTTCGTTGTCGATTTCATCATTACTTTCTTACTTTTATTTTATTCTATATTTTAATCTCTTAATTAAGGTCTATTTATAGTTTAGCCCTTGAAGATTTATTAGGTTACATTTCGGTTCAATTTTCACTTCAATATTTGCAGTTATAACATTACTTAACTGATTTCATTATTTTTTTTTGTTCATTTACTTTAGTACTGTCTAGAGTACTATTTTAATTAAATCCTTGTACCAATACTGTGCATACATTTTTATTAGGCAATATTTTTTGTTTATTTTCATTTTAATTCATTATTTATAGGCATTGATTTCAATCAGTTATCAATTATTCATTTACTATCATACTACCCTGTACTTTTATTTTGGTAATTAGCTATTTGGTATTTTATCAGACATTCCAATATAACTTTTATACATTATAATTGATTTTCATTTTGTTTTATTATTTTAATTCCTTTAGGAATAATTCAATTCAATTTCATTTTCTTTCTTTGGAATGCCTCTAGTATCAATCTGGTAAGAATTTTTGATACATGGAATCAATACATTTAGAGTGATTTCGAAGAACCACTCAAACATTACATTCCATTTACATTTTAATATTTTAACGGTCATTCAGTCAGTAAATCGTCATTGGCCTACCAGAGCAAGTTGCTGTGATCTGCACCGTGGTTATACATTTAATATCCCTATGGTTAGCCAACTATATCTTGTACTAGATTTAGCTACCAGATTACTACTAAGGGCAACATTCAATTAATTTCCATTCACTTTCTAGATCATTTTTCATTTTTCAATTTAATTACCGACACATTCGGCTCCAATCATTCAATCCTCATTTAAAACTTCCAGATAATTTCTATACATTCGATCCATTATGCATTCATTTGTTCTACAATACTTATTTCCTTTCAGTCTGATTTAAATCATTTTCTTTCCCTCTTGACTTAACATTTTTATGGTATTCATTTTAAACAATATGTATATATAATTTAAAAATTCATTTAAGTATTCTCTCTCTCTCTCTCTCACACACACACACACATATATATATTGTTTATTTATATCTTATACGCTTAATATTCTGTTTATTGTTCATTATCGTTATTATACTTATTTTACAATTTTTTTCTAACCATTATTTTAATAATGTACATAAATATCTTTAATTACAATTTAATATTTGAATTAGACACATTAGTATCTTTTTACACTTTATTATATTATTTACTTTCTAATTAATATTTTAATACTCTAAATCAGTCAAATTATCGTTTAATCCTCTTTTAACATTATTATGAACAACTTACATATTAATCCCTAAAATAACTCAATTATTATTTAAACCTTCAAATTCCATCAATTTATAATTATGCCATTCATTTTCAATTTATTAACCGAACTGCTATTACTTATTCAATTAATATCATTAACTCAATACTCACTCATAAAATTACCATTTAATCCGTATTTTTCAATAAATTACTAAACTACCTCTTTAGTTCATTTTATTTACGAATTTGTCACTATTATACATTTGCACTATTAGTTCACTGTTTTTGTAATAATTTAGTTTACTTTCTAAATTTCATTTCTTATGCAAATTTGCATTTGGTATTCATTTAATTATTCATTTTAATTAATTAACCTTAAAAAATGCTTAATTTACCATTTTTATCCTTTTTTCTCAATATTGTAAAATTATAATGTTACCACTAAACTTTTAATTTCTTTCATTTAAATCCCTCTTTCTTCTTCTTTTTCTTCTTCTTACTAAAATACTATTTTATTCATTTTATTTACAATTTTGACACAAATTACACAATTTACATTGTCATTCAATATTCATTTGAAAAATTACAGTTTAGTCCCTAAATCTTATTTCATTCATAAATTCACATATATGCTCACTAAATCCCTTCATTTTATCCGGTTAAACGAAACTTTACTTAAAATTATCGTTCTACCCTTTTGCCTTCATATTTTATAAAATTATCATTTTACCCTTTTACTTTCAAATTCTTTCATTTAAGTACTATTTCACTCCATTAATTTTTTTTGCATTCCTTTACACTGTTAATTCATTATTTATTCGCAAAATTACAGTTTGATTCCTAAACTTTTATTTCATGAAAAATTTTATAACTAATATTTAATTAATTTCTTATATTAGCATTTTAACTCTTAGTTCCCTTAGTTTATCATTTTTTTCAATATTTGGCAAAATTATCAATTAATCCCTAAACTTTTATTTTCTTTCATTTAGATCCCTTTTCACTCTAATTATGCCATTTTTCATTCTTTAACTACTTTCTTTTTAATCCCTTTATTTTATTCTTGCCAGTTTTTTTATTCCAATTAAACAATTTGTTAATATTAATTCCATTTATACAATAAACTCAATTTATTTCATTAAAATATAATATTTTTACTACAAACATAATATAAAATTCCATTAAAAATTATTTTACTAAATTTTAAAATTTTCAATTAAATTAATATACCATAAAAACCACACCCATATTCAATTTAAGATCTTACATTTAAAATTTACCTAAAATATTCCATCACACACTCACACACACAATTCAACCAACATAAATCCCTATCTTCCAATTTCCTTTCCTCTACTTTTAATCATTCAAATTATCATTTTTAATAACCATAATCATGCCTATACCATTTATTTCAATTATACATCCATTATTCACATACATTCATAATATTCCCAACTCAAAACCAACTCAATTAAATGAAAAGTATGGGATTTTGTATTCACTTACCTTTTGGTGGCCTAAACTCCTCCATTCTTCCTTCTTCCTTCCTTTTTCCTATTTTCCTTTCCCTTTTTTCTATGATTTTCTTATTTGGCCAAAATTTATAAGGCAAGAAATCATCATTTTCTTGTTTTCTCAATTCAATACAACCATATAAGTATCATCTACACATCCTAAAATACCTATTGGAACCTTTTAACTAAATTAAAAACTCCAAAATTACTTATCTTATTTTTGAAATATAAACTTCTTCCCTTGATTTTTACTATTTTTAACCTTTCAATTGAAGAGTAGAGACATCAATAAGCTAATAGAGGGGCTAAATATTACTTAAAAAGATTTGATTTGGTGGGATTAGAGAAGAAAATTAAAGAAAATCCTATGAAAGTAAGAAAAATGCCATTCGGCCAAGGAGAAAAGAAGAGACATCATGAGTCTTTAAGGAAGTTCTAAAAATATGCAGATTTTTTAAAGGTATTTAAAGGGATTGGTCTGGGCTGGCCTGGTCCAACCAAAGTGGTTGGACCTAATTTAAACCCAATTCCCATTTTAAGCTCAATTACATCCATACTTTATTTCTCTCACTTACAAAACTTAAATTTACTTAAAATAAATTTTTATGATTCTTAAAATATGAAATATGGCCTTTATAAAATATTTTGACTCAATCGGAGTTCATTTTCGATTCAATTCACTCAAACCCATCCAGTTAGCCAATTTTTCATGTTATCGTAAAATCACTTTTTCACTATCAGAAAAATTCTAAATATCAATTAGAGCTCAACTGAAAATTTCTGTAATTTTTGAAGATTATTTGCTATTTTTAAAGTCTCGAACAAATTCACGATCAATTGATTATTATTTAAACTGAAATCATCATTTTTCTCTTACTTTATATGTTCAAACATTCCTAAAAATACTTCCAAAATTCTCAAAATATATTTATTAGGCTTTATGAATATTTTTGGATCAATTAGAGATCATTTTTCTGATTTGGTCCAATTTTACCAGTCCGCTAGTATAATTTTCTGTATTACTGAAAAATTATTTTTTCCTTACCATATAATTCTACATCTCATTAAATGTAGATCTGAAAATTATGGTAATTTTTAGAGCTCATTTGCTATTTTTAAAGATCCTATCAAACTTTAGTCAACCCTGATACCATTTGAACTGAAACTGTGATATTTTTCTTATTTTTAACTTTTGATGACTAATTTGACCTCATTTTCAGTTCGAATTACATTCTTGGACTTCTGTCAACCTTATCTTTTCAATGGTCTAATAAAATATTTTTTGACTCCTGAATATATTATTTATCCCGATATCACTATTTACTATCGAAAAATACTATTTTCGACTAATATGGTATTTAGATCATTATAGGTCAGATACTAGAGAGGGGATGGTCAGATGCAAAGCTTTAGGGATACCATTTAGTATTACTAGGTTTAGATTAGTAAAGGCTATAGCGCTTCCTAGTGGACCACACACAGTCACGCCTTCCAGACAGATGGATAAGGATAGATGAAGGGTTGTGACCCTACTAGGTGCTGTATATGACTTGAATAGGGCAAAAGTACTATGTTAGCCCTTCAGAGTTATCGGTATATGCAAAGAGTCTTGTCGACCTCTTACCTTAGGAGTAATTGGAGGCTAGGTAATGTCAACTCGATGGATGTCACTAGCTTGTGGGTGATGCAGGAGGGCCACCTTATAGACGTTACACATAAGATTATATCGACACTTACCAGAATGAGTACTACATCGGGGATCCAGGTGTGCATAAGGGAATTCATCACCAGATTACTCACATCCCTTAGATTGGAGAATGAGTGTTTCGGGAATCCAGTTCAGAAGAGCATACATATAGATCTATAGGCAGCTATCACCATGACTATGGTGATGCCCATAGATGGATAAGAGGGCCAGTATAGGTTGCTCACGATCCCAGAGACACGAAATGAGCTTGGTTTGGATCTTATAGTCCTAGATGTAGTAGATGAGGTTGAAGGAAAGGGCCAAGAGATAAGCGAGGCACCAGTAGAGCCTCAGGTTGCCCTAGAGCAACCACCTTAGTATGATGGTCATCCACAGGAGGTAGAGGAGCTCTAAGCAGGAGATATGAACTTCAATTATGCATTTGATATATAGTTTGACATATAGGATTTCTTAGGTGGTTCACCACAGACTCCAGCATGCCATAGATCCCCTATAAGGCATTAAAGGTTGCCTTCTATGAGGTTCTCTCCATATGGGCATCCTTGAGCTTTATCATCTTTAGCTCCTCCACTTCAAGGACACCTGGGGGCATGTAGCTCGACTCTACCTCCATCAGTAGTCCCACCATCTCCTACATAGGCACCAACAACTACTTTTTCAGAGGATGTCTCCAGGAGACTGACAACCATAGATGAGACTTAGAAGACTATTTTTGTAATGGCCTCAATAACGGGTTAGCCGTGAACAGTATTTTTTGATAGTGAACAGTGCTTTCGGGCTGAAAAATACATTCGAAGGTAAAAAATATTTTATTGAATTATCGAAAAATATTGATCGCGGATAGTTTGGGGTTAAAATTTGAAGTGATTTTGAGGTCAAATAGGCATCCAAAAATTAAAAATACGAAAAATGGAGCGGTTTGATTTTAGGTTAATTAGTTTGACAATAATATGATTGGACCATTAAAAATAGTAAATGAAGTCTAATAATTGCCAAAATTTCATACATATCTAAAATAATATATAGATTATTTTGGTTGTAAAAAATAAATTTTTCGATAACATCGGTAATTTTGAATTAGATCGATTTAATTAAATCGAATTGAAAATGAATTCCGATTCAGCTAAAATTTTGTGTACAGCTTAATTTTGATGTGATAAGGGTGATGAAATTAAATTTGAGAGAATTTGGAATTGGAAAGAGAGAGAATTGTATTAAAATTTTAAATTGGATAATTAATGGGCTAGGATTAATTTTGTTGGGCCCAATATTTAGGCCCAAGCCTAAAGCCCATTGAAACCCCTATATAAGGCTGGAAAATTTGCACCATACTAGATTTTTCCACGGGCTTCCTCTTCCTCTTCTCTTGGTTTACTCTTCCTATTCTCTCTTAAATTTCTTTCTTCTCACTTCAAATCACTCACTCAATCAAGCACAAGAATGTCAGTTTTGCATCTCTAGATCATTGTTCAAGCCTCTATCTTGCTATTAGAGAAAGTTAAGCTAAGAAAATTAAGTGAGAAAGTTAAGGTGTCAAATTGAGGTATGAGAAATTTAAGGATTTAAATTTATTTAAGGGTGTTTCTTGATATTTTTGGATGCCTCAATTTCATTTGTGATGTTTATTTTAGCAAAAGAGAACAAAAAAATAAGGTTTTGATAGGGTTAAAATCCGACCATGGTAGATACACAAGTAAAAGGCCAATCTTTCAAAGCCAAAGCAAAAGAAAATGAGGTTTAGATAAGGCTAAGGCAAGAAAAAAATGTTAGTGGCTTTAAATCCAACTATTTTCCATTATTTAGCATGATTTTTCCTTAGGTAAGTTAGGAAAAAATTAGTAAATGTATGCATATTTGAAATTGACATTAGAATAGTGCAATTGAATCTTAAATAAACTTATTAGGATGCTTAAATAAATTTTAAAAAATATGTATAATGGACTTCTCTTGTTGGCCGAAATCTTTCTTAAGAAAAGGTAGTATGTATTTTGTGTATTTTGATATTTTTAAACCTTTAAATGATTTTAAACATGAAACAACATGTCCATTAATTTTTATAAAATTTATGAAAATTAATTGAATATTTTTGTTAAGAATTTTGGTTATATACAAGGTAAAAATATTTAATTAATGTGAATTAATTCATAAATTGATGAGAAATGGTGAATTATAATGTATTAATTCACAAATTATGTAAAAAGTAATCGAACGATTGTCTGAAAAGAAAGAACTAATGAAAGTATAAAAAATCTGATAAATATTTTGAAAATAAATGAAATTGTGCCCTTAGCAATAGTCAGGTAGTCAAAATCTAGCTCATGATATAATTGACTAGCCATAGGAATACCTATACTGCAGTGCAAGTCATAGAGACTTGCTTTGCTATGGTAGAATCACTGATCTCCATAATATCTGTCTGTTCTGTTATTTGATTTGTGAGAAATAATCCTTTGAGATCATTTCTCAATCTGTATGTGGTCCTGTGAAATCCATATTCTGTATATCTGATCTGAAAATTTCTGCCGAGATTGTATTAGGGGCATTAATGTGAAAATGAGCTAAAAAGGTGTAAAAGATAAGTAAAAGTGAAGTTAAAAATGAAAAAGGACATAATTGAAAGAAATTAAAAGTTTAGGGGCAAAACTATAATTTTTCCAAAAAGTGTGGTTAATGAGTAAAAGTAATTATGAATATTTATAAAGGGTAAAATGGGAATTTAATATCCAAACAGTCCAAAAATAAAGTTTTATAGAGTTCAGGGACTAAAATATAATTTTACATAAAAATGGATAAAGTAAAGCCCACTTAATTATTTTATATGCCAAAAGTTAAATTAAAAGTGAAAATAATGAAAATAATGGTAATTTTGTAATTAAATTACAAAAAGAACATTTTCATAATTAATTAAATAAATTAAGGACTTAATTAAAACATTTACCAAAATTTTAGTATGAAGGTGAAAATACTACTAAAAATGGATAAGAATGCTTTTTAATAAGAAATATTGAAATTTTGCACTTTTGGTGTAATTATGCTGGTTTTGAAAAATTTTATGGTTTTTAGTCATCACTTGACATATTTAATGCTCAACACGTAAGATTTATCGCGTGCAGATACTAAATGTGATCCAGAGTATTAGTACACAGGGGATCAAGAATTTAAATGACTGAAGCTCCATTTTTATTTTGGCATGTATATTATTGTAAATATTTGAAGTTAAGAATGAGTTTGTAATCGTTCTTGATTGTGTATATATGTATATGAATTTTACTAGTAATGGATATGCTATGTATGGTTGAGATGTGATAGAGAATGTATGAATGAGATGGTTATTTCGATTATAAATTGTTGTGCCCCTGAGTTGCTATGGTTATTATCTGATTTTCAGGGGGTTAATCCAATGTATAGCCTTTATATTACCAAATTTTCTACAAAATGAATAGTAAATTTGACAGTTATAGGTCATCGACAAGGTGGATTATGTATATGAATTTTGAATAAGCATTATTGGTTAATGAATAATTAAAGGTTAAGTTTATGAATTAAGTTAAGAAAGAAAAAAAATTTTGGTCAAATGTTTAAATCGAAAAAACTGTTACAGTAAGGGTGTTATAATTCTCGCAGTAGTACAGTCCCTCCAGACCTTGCCAGCTACTATTCAGATATTGTTAGCGACGTCCAGACATTATAGATTGATGTACAGTGTCTTAGGATAGATATGCAGGCTATAGGCCAGAGATTTGATGAGATTTTTACAGGTAGTGGATGACTTCATTACCCAGCTCAAGGATTAGAGCATACTTATCGAGACTACAATCCTTAGAGCCAGATGAGCTATTGTAGAGGCTGATGAAGAGATAAGAAGATGCCTCAGGGACTCGAGATGTGATTTAATAAGATATCTAGAGAGCCATTCTAGGATGGTCCATGAGGTAGGCTAGGGATCAGAGAGACCGGCAGAGGTCATTGCACATATTTTACATCCCTCGACGACAGCCTTGCTGAGCTTCAAGTTTGTATTCAAGCAGGCAGGGTCATCCCAGTGATTATTTATGGCATCAGCCCAACCATCAAGGCCATCGGCTCCTAGACTGCCACCAGAACCTATATATCATTGAGCACCTAGATCAGGGTCATCCCAATGATTATTTATGTTGTATTCAGGGAGTATATATTTTGAAATTTTGGTGTATATATTTTTTTTATGAAAAATGTGTATCACTACTGTGGTTGACGGTAGTGGCAAAAATCTTCCACTTCTAAATATGAAAGGCATAAAATTTTCTTTTGAAATATTAGAAGTAAAATTGCACTTTTTGAAAAATATTAGGAGCAAAAATGCACGTTAGGTAGAGGTGATAAAATTGATCCAAACCCAAAATTTAATTCAAATTCTTAAAAAAAATGACCGAAACCCAACCTAATCTAAATAAATATCCATTGAATCAACAAAAAACTGACCCATTTTATTTTTCAATCTAATGCAATTCAATCTAATATCTAATGGATCAATACAAAAATTATCCAGTTTATTTTTCAACCCATTGAATTTTTCTAAAATCCTTTTTTTGGGTTTTATACAGCTCCCGATTCTGCTTATTTATTTCTTTCACCATTTCTCTATCCATTATTTGCCCTCCCCCTGATTTTGTATATTTCCCTGATAAGACAACAATACTTGATGAAAAGAGAGAACTGAAGCAAACCCAGGTAAGCTTCACCCAAAATAGGCATACAAGAAACCCAAATTGAAGAAAAACCATTGAAAAAAGAAAAGAACAATTTGAAGACAACGAAAGGGAATTGACTGGTGTCTAGCAAGTGTACTAGATCGGCTAGTAATACAACAAAATATAGATTAAGATCCCAAATATCGTACCTAAGGGAACATGAATTGCTAAAAAGAATATCTATGTATGAATTAAATTAATATGAGATTGTTTCCCAAATGTTCTCAATTCAAAGGCAAAAATGAAACTAAATAAACAATTAAACAAAACAAAAACTAAAATTAAACTAAACATGAATTAAAAACAAAACAATAACTAAAATTCTCTTGCTAAAGGAACTGTCCACCTTAACTTTCATTGTAATGACTTAATTTTAATAGAAATATTAGTGTTTATGGAAAAACTAGTAATAAAGTTAGATATCTTTATTCAAGAATATCATTCTTAGTATTAAACTCGTAAACAAATCTAATACTTAGCATGAAAATCTAGTTTTAACTTCCTAAATATTCATTGAACTCTTTTGCAAGTAAATTCAATTTCAATTTATTTTTAGCTCCTCCTCTCTTAGTATTAACCAATAAAATTAACACATAATTACCTCATATTTCAGAAAATAATCATGCATAAACATTAAAAAGTTAATCTAAGAACATACAAATTAATGATAGTGTCTAGACCAATTTTTAGTTATTTATTCAATAAACCAACAATCAATCGCAACATAATAAAAAATAAGAATATGCTTAAAACTAAGAAATAATCAACTGATATAGAAATTAAGCTCAAAATAAAGTCATAACAATGAAAATAAAAGATTTCAAATATCCATTAGCAAAAGAAGAAAAACTACTCACTAAACATATTTAAAAACTAAAACAGAGTTAAAAGGAAAATATTGAATAAAAACAGAAGAACTAGAAAAATTATGTAAAAACTTAAAACTAATGAGCTCTATTTTTTTCTATCTCCCCCGTTTGATGTCTTGGTGCCTATTGAATAATAGGGGGTCTGTTCTTTCACCATGGATATGCTTTAAGAAATGTGGTAATTTCAAATGATTATAGATCAATCATAACAAATTTTTGAAACTTTGTAGTTCACTTCTACCTAGGCTTGTTTATCATTTTCCCTTTTTTTTTTCAATATTCACATTTGATTTATATTTATACAACTACTTCAAGAATTTGGCCATTAAGTGGCTGCATTCAATCCCTTTTTACCCCTGTTTGAACCTTGAACCTTCACATCATATGCAAGTAATAATCCAACTTTAGAGAAATCAACGGAAAGGAGATCAAGGGTGGATGATGATCTCATGAAAATGCATCTCTTTTTTCTTTTTTCTTTTTTTATAATATGTGATTTGTAATGATAATTTTATATTTATTTATATTTTTATTATTAACATCATCTTTATTATTTGCAGGAATTCGATTGTATTGTTAATAATTTTGGAGATAAATTCGAATTAGATATATATTTGAATGATATAAGACTGAATAGAATTCTACAATTTGATGTGCTATCTTGGTGGAAAGATAATGAAACAAAATATTCATTTCTTTCACTAATAACTAGTGATATTCTGACAATTTTCATTACTGCAGTTGCTTCAGAATCATCATTTAGTATGAGAGAAAAAATTTTCAACAAATGACGGACATCTATGTTACTTGAAAATAAAGAGACTTTAATTACTACTCGTAGTTGGTTATTTGGATTTGAAGGAACACTTACTACACTTCTTTATATATATATTACTAAATATTAATATTATTGCAGTTGAGAAAGAATCTTAATATAACATGGATAAAAATATTAAATTTTTAAGATCAAATCAAAGTGTGGACTTATCATTAGTCGAAAGCGAAAAATAAATTAATATATTCTTTTTATTTTATTAGACTAATTTTTACTATTTGTATATTTAATATTTATACATATTTATATTTTTGAAATAAAATTAAATTATTAATGAAATTTTTATTATTTTTATATTATTTATATTATATTTTTAATTAAATATTATTATTATTAGATTAATTAATTAATAAAAATAATTATAATAATTTGTATTAAATCAATGAATCAATTCAAGTTCGTTCAATTCATTTAAATATTAATATATTTATAATTTATATTTTTTAATTAATTTATAATTCAATTCATTAATGATTCATTAATTAATAATCTAATTTAAATTCAATGCGTACATTTATCACCTCTAACGTTAGCCCTTAAAAATAAAGAAAAAGAATGCTTAAACGTTTAAATAGAAAGGAAGAAAGGGTCAAGCTCACGAGGAGAACATGGGCTATCCAACATAGAATATTGTGCTCCTATTCTCCGAAGAAAAAAAAAAGAAAAGAGGAGATCCACTGCGTTCCTAAACTCGCAAAGAAACAACGCCATTGGCAGGGGAGGAGCAGAACACCAGCCACCGCGGCGCTCACCGGTAAAAAGACAGGAACGCCTTCATCCACCTCTACCCAGCTCGCAAAATTCTAATATAAGGTTTTTCCATATCATTCTCTGTCATTTCTGAAATTTTGTGTTCAATTTGCCTCTTGCTCAGTGTTTGCAGAAGGAACGGAATTTATTTTATTTTCGGAATCTTGATTCTTTTTGTTGTTTTTCAAGAATTTAGATTCATTATAATGAGAGGTTTAGGAAATCAACATCTGGAAGAGGAAGAGTACGATGAAGACGATTTTGGTTCCAGGAAAGATGGGCCCTCTTCTAATGTTACTGCTAGCAGCAACAACACCAACAATAACAACAGTACTAATACTAACAAGGGTATGTTTATATTATGTTAGATCCAGCTCCGCTTGATTGCTTTCTTGAACTATGATAAATATTTTTTCTTCTTATTCGTTATTGTTAGTTTTTCAAATTTTGATTTGCTTTTGCAAACGATATCTGGTGCAAATTTCTCCATTTAGTTATTGGCCAGTTTTAAATTTATAAGCTTTTACGTTTTGGGGCGCGCTAAAATTAGTTTCTTGAAATGGTGTGTCGAGTTTTTACTTTATGTCGTGATTTTTGTTTTAATTGTTCTAAATTTTATCAAGTGTGGGATTTTTATCTAAATGGCAGATGGGAAGAATAATGATAAGGCTAATGCAACTAGATCGAAGCATTCTGTCACTGAGCAGCGGAGAAGAAGCAAGATCAATGAAAGGTTTGTTACTCTCTTCAGGATTGGAAGTCATTTTAGTGCTATGAAAAGAAAAATTTTGTTTTTTATTTTATTTTATTTTTAATTTAATATTGATGCCATAACCTTCATTTTTTAGACGCTAAAACGTTTTTTGTGTTGTTCTCAATCTATGACTGCTGCTGTTGTTCAATTCATGGGTGGTTTTGTTGCATACACTTTAATTTCCATAGAGAAGTAGACAGATACGAAGGCAGGAAATGCTTACTTTGGTTTTGACCATTTATTTTTCATTGAGGTGGTTTCCAACTGGTACAAAACTATTGCAATGTCATGTGCCTCATCTTAGACTTCTGTGGGATTTACCTGCTCAACACTTTACCTATTGTTGTGTAGTGTATCATGTGGAACTAGTTTTCTACACAATGTTTCTTGGAAGATTATGAACTTATCGTCATCACCTCATCATGTTGAGTGTTTACACATACTTTTACTGCAATCACTATTGTTTATGCATGTGGTGATTTTGCTGCTTACAGGTTGATGGTATTTCAAACTCTTTCATATGTTATGTGATTGTTTGTGGATTAAATATTTGGATTTGTTATCTAAATTGATCACAATTCACCTGAGCCGTAGGTTTATAATTGTGGACATACTTATATTATGAATGTGGAAAGAAATTTTAATATTCGTATGTGTTCATGCACCCTTTCATTTCTGGATTGTGAATCATGAATTTGTTATGGGTGGCTATAAGCCAACTTGCTTAACATTTCTATCCATGTTTTGAGCTATAGTCTTTCAGAAATTAATTTGCAAGAAAACCAAGGATGGTTTTAGGAAGTGCTTGGAATAGTATTCGTTGTTTTTGAATCTTGTTAAAAAAATAATAATAATAATTAAAAAAAAACTGATATATATCATGAACCATAATTTATTTCTTTCAGATTTCAGATATTGAGAGATCTTATACCTCACAGTGATCAAAAGAGAGATACAGCATCATTTCTATTGGAGGTATGTCTTTAATATGGGAATTAACTGTTGCATCCATATAAATTCAGTTGTAAATTTTGCACCTCATAATTGTTACTGAATATTAATATTCCTTTGCAGGTAATTGAATATGTCCAGTGCTTACAGGAAAAGGTGCAAAAGTATGAGGGGTCATACCAGGGATGGAGTTCTGAGCCGACGAAGTTGATGCCATGGGTAAGGCTTTAATGCTTGTTCACTTATGTTGTGTACTTGTTAGTTTTAGTTCAAGCTAATTGCTTTTATTTGGGTTGAGATTTATTATGAGATTTATATGAAAGATGGTTTTCTCTGCCTTGGAAGTAGCATAATATTCACAGTTTTGCGAGTTCAAAGAAAATACTAAATGAAGAACCAGAATTTTCACATATTAAGCCTGTTGGCTTTTATGATGCTTGATGTACCAAGCAAGTGTAGTTTCTGTATGCTCTTTGAAGTTTCAAATACATTTAATTAGAGGAATGTATCATTTGGATACCAATTAGCATTTGTAATTGAATCCTTTATAATCCTTTGGGAGAAGCCGATATAAACATTAATTGAGTCTTTTGGTTTCACCCCATGAAAAAGGTGCATTGACGAATCATGTTCAAAGTAAAGAAAAATCCTGTGCCGATAGGGTGTGTTATAGGAATTTTTGCAAAATCAATTTATTAAACAGTCATCTCTTAAAGTTGTGATTGACTGCTTCTTCGGTTGTTTGGTGGAGTGAGGAAGAGACCTAAGCAATGAATCCATGAGTTTTCTGTGTGCATTTACTTTCACATGTGTACTTATTAACCACCTACTGATTTAACCCTTATTGATTGAAATGAGCTTTACTTTGCTTTATTTTTGTCAGTTCATTTGGGGGCACTGGCTCTTAATTTTCTTTTGAAGTAATCTCATCTTAGCTTTCCGCTTTTTTGTTCTTTTACTGGAACTGGTGGGGCATATTTTTTGCTTCCTCTGATTGAAATTGGGTGGTGGTGAAAGCAATGTAAAAACGCATGAGGATATTTTTTTTACCATTGGAACCTATCAAATTTACTTTGGTTTCCCTTTTGAAACAGAGAAATAGTCACTGGCGAGTTCAAGGTTTCATCGGTCATCCACAACTAATAAAAAATGGTTCTGGTCCAATGTCAGCAACACCTGGAAAATTTGATGAGAATAACTTTGCCATCAACCCGGCAATGCTTACAGGGACACAAAATCAAGTAGAATCTGACCCTAGCACGGCAATAGAAAGGCAATCTCTTCCTATGTCCTTGCAGACAGCCATTCCTGCTCCTGTTCAAAGTGAAGCTGTTGCTGCTCATTCTCTTCAGCAAACTGTCTCTGATACACAGTCAGCTGAGTTTCCCATCACTACTGATACACTGAGCCAATCGGAAGAGCTAACAATTGAAGGGGGGACGATCAACATCTTGAGTGTATACTCGCAAGGGTGGGTGCAAACAATATTCATTACCTTTTTTCTTTCCTTAATCGTTCTTATTTTTATTTTCTTATTCATGTTCCTAGAAGAATCGCGCTCTGATACATGGAAGATCTGTTTTCTTGTTTGTTCTGATTTCGACTTTTTGTAGATCATTCTTCTTTGTGTTTCCTTGTGTGAGAAGGTACTTTAGGCCAATATAGAAAGTTTTTAGTTTCTGTAGTAGCTTGAATATGCTCAATAACTGGGCACTTTATGCAGTTTGATGGTTTATGCTCGGTTATTTACCCGTAGCTTTATTTCTTATATGTTAAGAAGTTTTACAATCATCGATGCCAGGAAGAAAACTTCATCTGTTTTGGTTGTTGCAGCAGGCTGGGGACAGGATCTCTGTTTTGGTGGTGGTGTGTTGTAGTTTTATGGTTTATTGGCTTTTCTTTCTTTTTATGGCTGAAGTATGGAATTTGTGTAAACCAGGTTGTTGAACAATCTTACACAAGCACTCCAGAGTGCTGGTGTTGATTTGTCACAGGCCAATATCTCGGTGCAGATTGATCTTGGAAAGAGGGCGAATAGAGGGCTGGCATCTGGAACATCTACAGCTAAGGTATGAAGTGTAATAGGATGGTTGACAAACACCTACCTTAGGCGATACAGTGCTCATGCTTAGAAAGTCTAATAATAAGTTGGCTTATTTATGTGTGTATACAATTGGTTTCCAGGATCCTTCTAACAATCAAGCAGCAACACATCTCAGAGATGTGAGCAGTGGAGAGGATTCTGATCGGGCTCAAAAGCGGATTAAGACATAAGATTGGGATGGATTTTGTGTCTTCTTTTTTTTCCCCTTGGTGTAAATGAGATGCTTTTGGTTTCTTGGTGTCTTAGTATTAGTATTTCTTGAGATTAAATGTTAAGAGCTGTTACATCAGATGATATTTTTTTCTGTGGATTCTGCTTATATGTCCCTGATCTGGTCAGGAGATGCCATTGCCTGTATCGTTTTTGTATCATACACATTCATTCTCTCTCTTTATATATATTTGTGTTCTTCTTGTCAGTAATTTGACTGCTTGTTCATCTCTGGCTCACCTATTCAGACATTTAAACATCAGAGAGGATTGTGCTGACAAAATAGTTCTTTTTGAGTATCATGCTGCAAGTAAAAAGAAAGTTACACTGCAAGTGTGTGGATTAAATAAAAATGTGTGTGTATTAAATGAAAATATATCAGCTCACGGAAAACATAAGCTATACACACTTTTCTTGAATAATAGAATTTTATATTGCTTTCTAACACAAAAGAAAGTTACATTACAAACTATATCATATTGAATTCATTCTGACAAAAATTATCATTTATTAAGAATTTGTTTGGACGTTGATTTTCAATTATAACCTTTATTAATATTTATAATTTCAAATTTACCCTCCTTTTATCATTAACCAAATCCTAAGCTCCACACTGTCCCTTTTAACCTTCTTCATCTCCCACTGCGTAAATGGGTATGTATGCACACTTCATCTCATTTTTCTTTTTCTTTTTTTCCTTTTTGATTTACTTTCTTTTTGTTTATTTGTTTTTGGTTTCCAAATCAATTCCAATCATCTTAATCTCATTTTTCATCTTTGTCAAACCATTTTTTTATCTCTTTAAATTTACTGTCTTTATTTATTATTTTTTAGTTTTCAATTGTGGCAATATAGTTATTTATTCTTAAAACAAAATATTTCAAAAATAATTAAATAAATTATTTTTTATGTAAAAATTAAAATGAATAATGTATTCTCCATTATTAAAATGATTAATTACTCATATAAATGGCTCGTAATTGAAAAAAATTGTTATAATATCGGAACATTTATGTAATTTTGTTGTAAAGTTGTTTAATAATTAAATAAACCTAAAACAGGTTATAAAATCATATTAGATTATCCAATCTAAATTATATCAAACTATACTACAATATATAACAAAAATACTGCACATTAATAAAGATGACGAATCAACCTCCAAACATACTCTGAATATAATAAATTTAGTAATTTGCAATCTAATAAGATATTCCACCAACAATTTTCCAATTTTATAAACTTATAAAACGGAAAGAAAATGAAAATGTAGAAAGAGAAAAGCAATTCTTAATATGTTAGTTCTCTCCTTGCAAAACTACCAAGCTGGAGAAAACTCTAAACACCTGTTTGATACTATCATTGAAGGAGAAGAATCACATGGCGCGAAAAAGCTGTAGCCTTTGCTCGATGGATGTCATTGCTAGATTACAAGGACCTCAGGCTTATCAATTTTTCTTTTTCTCTGTTTGGCTAAAAGGAAAGTTTCGCAATATGGGTAAGTTCTTTCTATAGAAAAATTGTTTTTTATTGTTGGGTATAGTAGGAGAGGTGTTTATGGCTAAAATTGTGGCTATTTCATAGGGATCAAAGTAGAAGGAAAGTGTGTGCTAGTTAGATTTGATTTAGTTTATAAATAGATAATGAAGGTAGCATTTTTATTCAGTAATTTGAATTATTGAAATTTCAATCAAATAGAAATTTTCAGAGTTTAGTGTTTTCGCTGAATTTGGTGCTTTGATTAAAGCCAGCAATAATCTCTCTCTCCCCCCTTGAAATCATCCTCCGGCGAGACAGAGTTGTTTTGTATTTTGTAGTTTTTCCCTTGAATTTTAACTGCATAATCACGTGTTTATTAATATAATCTTTTTATTCTGATGTTTTTGCAGCGATCTCTTGAGCAAAGCGGAAAAAGAGGCTGATCTCTTCTAGTTGGATAAAAATGTACATCACTCACTGTTAAAATCTTATTTCTTTTGAGCTCCATTACTATGATCTGCTTTCTGATATCTCTTATTGCTTGATTTTGGCTTCCACTGATTTTACTCATGACAATGAATCTATCCAGGATTCTTTAAAGTTTTAAATATTAATTTCTTTTTGAATTTGTTTAACTTACATATGTAATGAATCATTGATGGTTGACAATCTTTTGTAAAGGTTAAACTTTTCACTTGTTCTTGTGTATTTAAAGAGGACAGATATAATATTCCACAACTTTGCTGACAGTATACAGGCTCTGGGGTCAGCTTTTTGTAGCCATTATTTTTTAAATACTTAATTTTCCTAATTAATCCAATTTGTTTCATGTTTTTTGATATAAAATTTTTTTTATTTTATATCGTTATACCTTTTAAACACTCTGTTTTGGAAATTGAAGCTGTGGAATGTGGTGGTTCATGTTAAATTCATGTGCTGAGTTTGTTGTTGACATACATGATTCTATTTCTTCCCTTTGTTCACATAACCAACTAAAACAAGTTATTTATGAGTTCAATGGTTTTAAGTTGACTTGAACCTTGATATTTACCTGAACGAGCTATCTCTACTTGGCTACATTCTGTATATGGCCAATGGTATTGATATTTTCTCTATCTTTTAAAATTTTTGCCATTTAAATAGTACCTATAAAAAAAATTGAGGTTCAATTTCTGTTAACTAGCCTTTAGAGATTGTGTTAAAATTTTTGTTATCATCTTCTCTATGCTCCGTTATACCTTGCTTCTTCTTTCTTTGTTCATTGTTAGATTAAGCTTTATATTTTGTATTATTGTAAGTGGATTTATATAGTTTTGCTTGCTTTCTTTCTTATTGTGAACAAGAAGGACAGGTTGCATAGAGTGGCCTATGCTTGAAGATATCAATAAAACTAGCTTCAGGAGCTACTCAATGCTACATTTTGTGCGGCCTTTGTGGAGAAAGAAACTTGGTAATGATCAATATCTTTTTTTTTAATTTTTAATTTTTATTTTTTTATCATCTCTTTTTAAGATCTTGTATAGTTCTGTTACCTAGAATTAAGAGCCAACATCTGCCGTTCTTTTGTTCTTTCCCTCCATTCAGCAATTACTGTTTAGAGAGTTTGACTAGTATCCTTTTAGGTTTTAGGATAATTTCTTATTCTTAACATCTCCTTGGTGGATGAATTTTGCATTTGGAACTTTTAATGTTGATTATGGTTTTTCTACATGGCAAGCAGACTTATTATCATAAACTGCAGGTTTGAAAGCCAGTGAAGGCAAAGCTGATCTATTACAATGTGCTGTCAATGATGGAGATGGTCGTGCAAGTCCAAAACTTGATTGTGCTATGCCTCTTGATGATTCAAGACATGATGATGAGGGGAAACTAAGGGATTTTGTCACAACAATACCATTAACTATTTCTTCTCCTGAAATTGAATCGTTTGAGAATGATTTGGTTTTCCATGTAGATATGAAACCTGAACTACCAGAGTTGGTAGTTTGTTACAAGGAGAATTCTTACTGTGATTTAAAGGACATCTATATTGATGAAGAATTTCCATCAAAGGACAGTTTTTTCTTTAATATAGATGGAGATGAGAATAATTTGTGCTCATTTCTGATACCTGAGGATATAAATAGTGAAATAGCTCAAGAAAAGGAGTATATAGATACGCATATTCCAGATGTGTTGAGATCCTCATCCAAGAATGAAAATTTAGCAACACATCAGCCTAATTTTGATATTTTAATGTCTTTGGAGGAAACAGGTTCAAGAAACCAAATTTCTGTCCAACATGAAACATCAGAAAGCTGTAACATGGATATAGTCTCTGATTTGACCAGTAAAATTGAATGTGAATCCTACATCAGCAATGTGGAGGCTAAGAGTATAACCTTTGACTTCAAATCTTCTGCAGCCACAGCAAGTGGGGGAGGGAAAAGGTCTCAAGCTGCTGTGTTTGAAAATCTTGAGACTTGTAATTCATCCAGGCCTGAAGCTATGGGCACTGAATCATTTTCAAGTCAACTACAGCATAGTCATGGGGATTTGATTTCCTCAGCTTCATTTCCGCTATCAGGTCTGATACGTGACTCAGGACAGATTGCCTGTTCTGGCAATCTCTCTCGTAGATCAGATAACAGCACCACCAGCACAGGCTCCTTTGCTTTCCCTATGTAAATAGCTCTCAAACTAGTCATTTCTGTGTATTTATCTGCTCCTATATACTTTGAGCACTTGCTAATAATTTGGTATTGCTAATTGATTGCACAGATTGCAGTCGGAATGGAATAGTAGTCCTTTAAGAATGCCAAAAGCAGACTGGACAAGTTCCGGAAAATGGAGGAGTAGGAGGCAGGCCATAAGTCGTCTTTACTGTAGATTCTGAATGGTTGTCTGAAAATTACATTAGAACAGAAAATTCAATTCTCGAACCCTTTCCTTCTGAAGATATTAAGACAACTATAGGCTGATGTATAACTAAATTTTTGTATTTGGCTGATGTATATTCCTTTTCTTGAGCTATTTCACTATTTATGTGCTCAGGTATCAGAAATGAGCACAGATTCTTCTCATCTACATCTATGTCAATCAAAAACCTGTCTTTTGATGCGAATTCCTTGTCAACATAGATACAGATGTACTTAACAAGATTTCTCATTTGCCTGCTTTACAGCTATATTTGATGGAATTTTTGGATGTTGGTTGATGATTGACCGAAATTTTTAGCTAAGAACACTGATTTTTATTAAAACAATGTCCTCATTTGATGATGCAGTGGGCGGTGTTGGATAAAAAAATTAGAATTTTTTAATTCAACAGTGATGAACACTCATATCCACATTAGGTTATTTAAAAGCAGCAACATCGAAATGCCTCACACAGAATTGCTTCAATGTAAAGTTTAATTTATTGTATTTCTATCAAAATTTTTTGCATTTCATTCCCACTGGGGGATCCTCTGTGGATATGGAATATGAATTCATATATGATATAATCATGAAGAAATATTTTTCTCACCAATAGACTATTGGTCTGGATGGTAAGGAGGTTGGAGTTAAAGAACAAGATTGCTCCTCTTTTTTTCTTCTTCTTCTTTACATTTTTTTTTGGAGTTAAAGAAAAAAAAAGATGAAACAAAATCAGATATTCTATTATATGAACTTGAATTAAAAATGGAAGATTGGTCCCCTAAGGTCACGTAAATTGTTTTTGGAGAGCGAAAATACTGCCTCTGAAGAAGACACATTTGATGGAATTTATGTTTTCTATATATGGTTATTTGTGGACTACGTTTTAGTTCACAAATACATTTGAATGTGGCTTCATATTATCAATTAATGTCCTAAAGTATAAAATGAGTAATCTATCTAATTTTATAGTTTCAAATTCTACTCAAAATTTTCTCCAGTAAAAAAAATCCCTATTCAAATGAATTAATATTGATATTTTAATTGGATTGATCTTAATGAATAGGTATATATAACCGAAAATAAAAATAAAAGCAACAATCAAATTACAATCTTTCTAATGAACTGGGACTTAATAATTAATACTAATATATATGAATGATTGAACAAATTCAGAAGAACCCCCTAGCTATCAACTCAGCTTAAAAGAGCATGAAATATAATTATATTGAATTGAATCAAAATTAATACGAATGATTGAATTTAATGATAAATGATCTGGCTTGCTTCCATTTAGCTAATAATGCTGAGAGAAGAATATTTTCATTCTCCATTAAAAGCAAAGAATGGTGCTATTATAATTAATTTATTAATTAGGGGTTGAGACAGAAACCAATTATGGACCCTACCATATAGTAAGGTAGGTGACAAGAAACCTAATTCAAAGTGTGTGAAGTCTCCTCAAACCAATTTGGAACTCTCTATTTTATGTTTTGTGTATGCTTCCATTCTCATTCTCTCTCATACCCTTTGCCCTAATATAAGTACCGATCCATACTAAACCAAAATATCCCATGCAAAACTCTTAACTACTACCTACAAAATGGAGCTTTTACTTATCTTTGCTGCTCTCTTAGTTTGCTTCTCTATCATGCTAACCCCTTCTCTTAGTATGCAAATTCAAGATCAATCATCTTCCCATTTGGAACTAGGTAATTACAATCAATTCTTTCTTCTTCATGCAAATGATTTACTAATATGTTATGTTATTTCTTTAAATACATTCATGATCAGGCATTAGCAAAGTTCATGAAGTCCAGTTTTATCTCTCAAGGAAGCTAAGAGGAGGAGTAGTTGCTGATGAGAAAGCACCTGTGAGTATTTGATTGTATATTTATCTGAACAGTTTATTTTCCTGAATTAGCTTCAGTGTTTTTAAATTTTCACTAATTATATTGCTTTCCTAATTAACCTGTGAAAAAACAGATTAAAGGTCACGGAGTTCAGGTTTTTTCCACTTCAAACAATAAACAGAAGGCAGATTTCTTAGGTATATATCCTACCAAGCTTCATTTCAGCTGTCAAATTGAAGGACATATGGAAAGTTCTAAAGCTAATTTATCAGCTAATTCTCGATGTCTAATCTTTTTATGCATAAAATTTTTTTTAATACACAACAGATTAGTTGCACTGAAAGTTATTGTATTTATACCCTAATTACCAAAAGTGATAAAAGAATTTTTTTAATAAAAAATAAATGAATTATATAATTTTTATTTGTAAAGTCATTTTATCTAAAAAACACTTTAAACTCTGTTAAAAATATAACATAGCATACTATATAAATTTTAAGCCTTAAAAAATATGACATGTGGCAATTTGCGTCGGCAGATATTCATATAATTTTTTCTTAGATAATTTGTATATCACAAAAATATATTGATATGCACTGCTATATGTCATTTTCTAAGAATTTTAAAATATAAATAACATACGATTTTTGATAGAATTTGAAGTATTTTTTATTATAAAAAATATTTTTAGATCGAGTAGGGCATAAATTTAGCGACATTCATTAAAAATTAACCCTAAAATAAGGTTCTCTCTCTATATATTGCGTGCAGTAGATACTTCAATTTGACCCTAACTTGAAGTCTTGAATTTTCTTGCAATCTTTTTATTATTCTTTCCAAAAGCGTTCCTTAAAAATCATATTGGTGTTTTTAAGAAAAGAAAAATACAAAAAAAAAAAAAAGATATGATAATCCTATAGAATTATGGTTGTTGATGAATAAATATTATGTGATCTGTTCAGGAAAGCTATACGATAAAGAGGGAAAGAAGACAAAAAGAAGCAGAGGGACAAGGCAAGAATGGGTAGAGGGAACAGACACAACACAGTTCTATACAATGGATTATGCCAACGTTAGACGAAGACGTCCTATACATAACAAGTCATTGCCGGTTGGTCCGTAAAACATGGACAACGTTTATGCCTATTTCATTCTCATCACCGGAGACGCCAAATTTTGCTTTAAACAATTAATGTTATTGTAATTAAGGATGTTATTATTTTATTTATAGCTCTGTTATTTTATGGCCGACATTATGGAGCAAAACCCTAAAATTTTGTGGCAAATAGCTAGGTACGACTAAACTAAAGCTTGACCTTTTTATGTATGGTTTGACATTTTATATGTATATCTTAGTATAAAGAAAAAACACTTCTCTTTGTTTTATGAGTCAAGTTTTGGATTTCCAAGTTCAAAATCCGACATTTAGTAGCTTAGCATGCGAAAATCTAACTTTACATGCTCGTTTTGTTGTAGATGGCTTTTGTTTATGCAAGGAATTTTCTGTTTTTTCTTGTTCTAATTCGTTTTGGAGGAGGCTAATTAAGATAATAATTTATATTAATGTGGGTACATGAAATGTGATTATGTGTATATAATATTATATAGTACACGTCCCGGACTTTCAGCTTATCTTTTTTGGTAGAAGATAAACAAAAATAAGTACGTTTCGTAAAATAAAATTTGTCAATATCTTGAGCTTAATTAGACATGGCCTAACCCATTAAGAAACTCCAATCAACATAAATTTGGAAGATAAGCATGATTAACTGTAGGTTGGAATTATGTTACAGATAACCATGGTTAGCTCATGAGTTAGCAGAGCTACCAAAGCCAATAAATAATCATTCTTTCTTCTCTATTTTCAGCTACTTAAAGCTCCATTTCTCGAACTTGGACCGATCAAACTAAGGACCCATTCTACCACTTCCATCATTCCCATACTTTCACTATGTAATAACTGAAAAATCAAACTAAATCAACTGAGTTTAGTTTCTCAATTCCATTATTTTTGAAAAATGGGTTCAGTGCAACCTCACAAATATCGCTACGGAATAATATGGTTAACTTTATCCATTATTATATAATTATGGTCAATTTAATATTATAGTTGCAATAAAATAATTTATATAAATAAAATTATAATGGTCGGATTTTGAAGATTCTGATTACCTGGATTACAAATTGAGTGTGTATATATATAAGAAAATATCAAAATAGTAACGGAATTCCAATCTGTTGCTATTTGGCAACAAAAAATGAATTCCGTTGCTAAAAGTGGTTGAAGTTTTAGGGATTTAGCAACGAAATACAAAATAGTTGTATTCCGTTGGTAAAAAGGGGGGAGATTTTAGCGCCAAAATATAGCAACGGAATGCAATTTTCATTGCTAAATATGACGGTAGTAGATCGCGGAAAAAATTTAGTAACAGAATTTAATTTCGTTGCTATTTTACAATTGAATTATGTGAAGGCATTATATTTAGCAACATAATTTAATTCCGTTGCTATTTTACAGTTAAATTATATGAAGATATTATATGTAGCAACAGAATTTAATTTTCGTAAATTCCATTGCTATTTTACAGCTGAATTATGTGAAGTTATTATATTTAGCAATGGAATTTAATTTTCGTTGCTATTTTTAGCAACAAAAATTAAATTTCGTTGTTATTTTTAGTAACAAAAATTAAATTATGTTGCTAAATTCAAAACCGTTTTTAGAATAGCAATGAAATTAATTTTCATTACTAAAACAGAATATATATAAGACAAAATCCTATTTCTTTCATTTCTGTTCTTCTTTTCACAATCTGCTATTTTTCTTTTTCTCTCCACGCTCTGTCATTTTCTCTCGTCATCTAATCTTCCTCAAATCTGCCACTTTCCGGTAACCAGTAAGTTTTCTATGCTTGATCTTTTGTGTTTCTTCCTTCCGTTTTCATTTTTCTTATTCTTTTCACAATCTGACATTTTTCTTCTTCTCTTCACGCTCTACTATTTTTTCTCACCGTCCGATCTTCCTCAAATCTACCACTTTTCGGTGACCAGTAAGCCTTTCTCTGTTTGATCTTTTGTATTTCTTCCTTTTATTTTCATTTTTCTTCTTCTCTTTTACTCTCTGCTATTTTCTTTTCTTTGGTTAGTTCTTTGCCGAGATTAGCAGGTCTCTCGCCATCCGATCTTCCCTAGATCTACCCGTTTTCGATGACCGGTAAATCTTCCTTTGCTTGATCTTTTCTATTTCTTCCTTCCTCTTTCATTTTTTGTCCCTTCACTCTCTGTTATATATTTGTACACTCTCTACTATATAGTTATTTTTAATTGTTAGAATCCAACATTTCTTGCTCTTTCATTTTGTACTTTTACTGCATTTTAGAAAAAATATCTTTAATTATTATTATAATTAAAATAGATATTTACAGTACTTTCTGAGCATTTTATGGCTTCCTATATGTTGGGTATTGCCAAAGATTGTGTTTTGTGATATAAGATTTTCCATAGTTTTGGTATATAAAAGAAAGTAATTAGGATTTTTCATAGTTTTAATTAAAATTAATAAATAATAAATAATTACATTTAAATTTAATATTAAATTATGTGATTAAGATATGGATTCCTTTCACTTGAACTAGAGAAAGAAAATAATTTATATGAGTGAAAATAAGAAAAGATCAAAATACCGTTACAAAGGACAAAACCCTGTAACAAATGACTGTGTTGAAATGAGCTTTTTGAAAACATATTATAATAAGAAATCTGACACTTGTAACAAAAGTTATGATCAAAATAGTATGTACCGTAAAAATAAGACAATATCAATGACGCTTGGCCCAATCTAAATGCTCCAAGTACTGCAAGGCCAATTCCTCTGCATCAGCATGTAAGATAAGATGTTCTTAGGGGCTTTTGCCTTATAATTGGGATAATTTTTATCCCCATTCAAACATCTCTTTTGACATGCCAAAGGGAAATTAGAAGTTCAAACCATACTTGAAATGCCTATTGTGTTCTTTAATTCTTTACCAAAAATTATTTAACCAGTCCAAAGATGTATTAGATGTTTCATGTCAAACATGTTTCTAAGATCCATTTAGGCTTTATGTTAGATTTCTAATTGTTGGTTTGCAGAATTTAATTTAATTTGACACCGAGATTTGGTTGGCAAATTGATCCATTTGGAAATTCTGCAGTGCAGGCTTATCTTATTTGTTGGAAGTAGTGGCATGTTTATAGTGTAATTGAGTGAGTTTCCTTTTTAATTGCTTCATTTTTTTTTGTTTTTAATGGGACTTTCCTGTGGATAAATTTACACAGGAGCTAAATATCATATTTACTTTATTTATTTGGTTGTTCTATACGGCATGAGAGTATTAAATGATTTTTTTTTATTTTCTGAGATGTTGTAATCGGGTGTGTCACGTCAGCCTTTAACACATTAATATATCTGCCATTTTTTATTCCTCTATCCGAAGACTATGGTTTTCATAGGTTGTTAGTAGGGTCTCGTCTTTTAATTCAAAAGACTTTTAATTTTTTTATAAGTTGAAATTTATTGCAAAATCAATAAAGAATTTATTGCTAAATTACATAAGAGTGGTGAATGACCTTCTTTTATTTTTGAAGAAATATGGGGTTATTGGCAAGAATACCGAGCATCACCTGAAGTAATTGCCATTTCAGAGAGAAATTCTTCAAACAGACGGAGAGGCTTAGATGGAGAGAGTTTAGCAGTACACACTAGAGGAACTTTGAGCCATCATGAGCATGCAAATAAACTGGTAAGTATTTGAATTTTAGGAAAATATTTTTTATTTATGTATTAACTTTACCCATTTACATTTCAATTCAATTCAATGTATGAATTTAAAATAAAAATGTATGAACTATTGGACAATGATGGTTTAATATATGTCTATTTCTATGGATGGTTACGTTTTTGAGATAAAATTTTCATTTCACAGGAGGTAAATGTCATAAAATTAAAGGAAATTCTGCTGATTTTTTTATAAACTTGAGTTTAATTGGTTATGCAGAAAAAGTTCATGAATAAGAGGCCTACATATCCTGAAATATTTATGTACATCCATACAAAAAAGCATGATAATGAGACATTTGTTAATGCCCGTTGCAAATAACTCAATATATGTTAATTTTATATTTGAGAATTAATGATTTTATGAAAATATAGTTAATTTATTGTAACTATTTTAATTATAGGAGCAATTACAAGAGACTCTCACTCAACAGCGACAGAGCTCTAAAAATGTGGATGAGAGTTGGATATTCATTGAAGTAGTTGGTGGTAAGAATAACCAAGGAAGGATTTTTGGCTTAGGATCTATTGCAAATACATCCTATTCACATTCATCTGCATCATCCATAGCTGCTTTTAATAGGCATTTTGAACCTTCTGAGAGAGTCATTCAGCTAAAGAATACTGTCAGCATGTTGCTCAATACTGTAATCCAACTAAAGAATAAGATGAAAAAGATGAGAAGCAAAGGCAACACCTCTTAATAGCTAGATCGTCCTCCTTCACCAACTACATAGTTTATATTTGTAATATTTAGGTATTGGTACTGATGTTGAGTTGTGTTTCTATTGGTTTCTATGGATTCTACTATACTATTTAAGTATTGATATTGATTTTATGTTGTGTTTCTATTAGTTTCTATGGATTTACTGTAGAGTATGCTTTAAGAATTTTTATAGTCGTACATTATAATCAAGTAAATTGCATTATATTTATTTTATGACTAATAAACTTAGATTGAAATTAAAATCTTATGGTACCAAAAAATTTTGATAATTTCAATGGCTAAATTTAGTAATGATTATTATCGATGAAAATTTATGTATCATTGCGAATTTTAACTTTTGATTGCTAAAATTATGTTTTCGTTGCTAAATTTAGCAACAGAATCATATTCTGTTGCTAAAATTGACCAATTCACCGAAATTTAAGTTGGTTGAATTTAGTAATGGAATTCATTTTTCTATGCTAAATTTAGCAACGAAAATTTAATTCCGTTGCTACAAAATAGCAATTGTAGGATTAGTAACGGAAATTTTCGTTGCTATTTTTTATTAGCAACGATAAATGTCGATTTTTCATTGCTATTTTCCGTTGCTAAATTGCATTTTTCTTGTAGTGTATATTTATTTATCTCTTATCTATTCACTAAATGAAATAATTTTTATAAAATCACAATTTAATTCACAACATAATTTTGCTGATCAAAATCTTCAAAATACTGTCATTATGATTTTGTATAAAAAATAATGGTTTTGTTATTTTATTGATATAAATTGTTTTATTGTGATTACAATATTAAAATGATGATAATTATATGATTACAGAATAGCAACCGTAGGATTAGAAACGAAAATTTTCGTTGCTATTTTTTATTAGCAAGGGTAAATGTCAGTTTTTCATTGCTATTTTTCGTTGCTAAATTGCATTTTTCTTGTAGTTTATATTTATTTCTCTCATCTATTCACTAAATGAAATAATTTTTCTAAAATCACAATTTAATTCACAACATAATTTTGCTGATCAAAATCTTCAAAATACTGTCATTATGATTTTGTATAAAAAATAATGGTTTTGTTATTTTATTGATATAAATTGTTTTATTGTGATTACAATATTAAAATGATGATAATTATATGATTATAGATGAAATCAATCCATAAATAGATCTCTAATCTAATTTCCTTAGGCCCACCTAAGCCTGCTTGAATTTATTGTAATTTTTTTTTTATTTTTTTGCAAATTTAAGTTAAAGCCTTCATTCTAAAGCAAAGTTTTCTTTCTTGATCATTTTGTGAAGGAATTTGGGATA
Organism: Excoecaria agallocha; assembly: GCA_037975025.1. NCBI lineage: Eukaryota > Viridiplantae > Streptophyta > Magnoliopsida > Malpighiales > Euphorbiaceae > Excoecaria > Excoecaria agallocha. Next base: position 44,665,284 of record CM075809.1, read on the forward strand.
CGTCCATTGCTTATGAGATGAGAAATTGACATCGATATAAATGATAATATATCGGAACATGAAATAATATACATAGAATTAATTTCATTAGAATTTCCTTAATTAGGAAATCTGCCATTATAAGTGATCATTAATATGGGCAATTACCTAATTTAAATTAGGTAACTGATATATTAATTATATATATTATTCTTTACTTAATTTGTGTAACTGCCAATTTAATTCATTCTAATTAAGGTATTTAATATTACCTTGATTGGAGCCCTATCTATATAAGGGCTAAAATCCTGCATTTTGGGATGCAAAAAAACTCATATACCGAAATTTTACCGAAGTGCTTCCATATACTGTCTCTCCTCTCGTTGGATTTTTTAGTTTATGGCATTAAATTTTTCATCCCGATGATTGCGTGGCATGGGTGAAAACTAGATCGATGACGCAAAAAGTGGGCAATCTCGATGTTTGTGAATCTGTACTTCGAGAGGTATTTATGCTTACTTCGAGAGGTATTTATGCTTACTTCTCGTGATATATTGTGTAATATATCTTTTATTGGTATTAGAGCCATATTTTTGCATTCCAATATGTCTATTTTTGGATCTGTATTTTTATAAAAATTCAGACATGATTACATGCTGTTTGATATGCATATTGAATTTGTTCTGTATGTGTATTTTTAATTTTGGTATGTATGTATTTTTTTTGAATTTGTACATCAAAAAAAAAATTTTAAAATTTGTAATTAAAATTTCATATGGAAATTTTTTATTTTTGATGATACAATTGGATTGAGAGACCCCAAAAATCCCCTAAAAAATTTGACTACTTGAAACCATTGGGAAGGCGGTGCGTAGCTTGCATGCACCACCAGTGTGTTGGGTGCATGCCAGAGGGTGTGTCCCCAGCATGCGCCAGATCCACGTGCGGAGTGAAACATCACTCATCCATATGGATCAATGGGGGAGCGACACACGACCTTATGGTAAAGTACCATGTGTCAGCTAACATGGCAAATGGGTCAATTTGGTGCCATGTGGTACCACGTGGACCAACCAGATGCTGTCATATGGCAACACGTGTCAACCTATAGCTCTAACATGTGGCAAAGGTTCCCACTATGTGGCTTGATGTGTCATGCTAAGTAGTATTCATGTGGCAGCCTGCGGTGCTAACACATGGCATGTGGTCCAGCCATATGGCTTAATGAGTCATACCACATGGTGAAACGTGTGTTGAGCTCTTTCTAAGCATTAATATCGCAAGTATACGGTATACCGATTATAGTACTTTAGATGTCGATCCCACGAGGAATGTTGATTGATATTACTCACTATTACTACTTAATTTTAATCTTGTTTACAATGTTCATAAATTGGAAATTAATTCTAATATACTTTATCGTGTAAGTTAATTGAATCCTAATTTATGATAATCAAAGAAGACAATATATGTAATGAAAATCTAATGATCATGCACTTGATACCATCATTTTAATCAATATTTATAATCTTATTAGCAAGCCAAATTGGAATATAATTCCAATCCATTCTCTCGACATGAATTAGAATGCCTAAGACATGCAATTAAAATGCTAATCCTTAATTCTCATTAATGAACTAGTTAATTCTAATTATACATTTTAAGATTATTCACCAACCTATAGTAATTATCTCTACATGAGATCTCTCAAACTATGCTTTGATAATGAATTCCTATTAGATGTAAGTTAAAGTGAACCTCTCAATCCTCCTTTAACTTATAATTATCATGCAAATTATACTAATAGATAATTCTACCTTCAAAGACTATCAATGTAAATGGAAAGTAGAAAATTCATTCATATAATTCAACTGCCTAAGTAACATTCATTTAACGATTACAAAAAAAAAGTAAAAATCAGAAATAAAAGAAGGAGATCTCTCAACCCTTTTTCCTTTCACCAAATATAGTCTTCTTCTTTGCTTGTCTTCTTTTCAAACCATAAAAAATAAAAACTAATGATTAAAACCTAAACTGTTGTTTTTTAATTACAAACTCCAATCAGAAAAAAATCTAATGATATCTTTCATCCTGTTCAAATTAATATTTATATTTCTCTAAAATAGATGTCACTTGCAATGCCTTTTCAAAAGGTTGCAAGTGTTGATGGAAAAACACAACTCTTTAAGTTCAACTTCTTCTTTAATCGCCACTTATCGCGCTTGCGACCCATGTCGTGCTCGATACATGGCATGCCCAGGCCTGGCTTGCATCTTCCTCGTATCTGCTGCCTTTGGTCTTCCCCTGCTGCCTATCGCGACCCACAGCTGGTGTCACCCTCACGACAACACTCCATTCTCACTCATTTTTACTCATTCTTCATATATTTCTCCCTTTTTCTCCTATATACACAAAACTTGACAAACACATAAAATACACCTAATTCTAACACAATTTAATATAACAAAATATTATTTTGGTAACAAAATTTGGATTAAATATGAGCTATTTAGGCTCATATCAAACCCCCACACTTAAACTTTTGCTTGTCCCCAAGCAAAATCTAACAAACAAGCAAACAACACAAACATATAATTTTGGAGCTCACACTTATATTTGGCAAATATTTGAAAACCACATGCAGAAACGTTCATCTCTTCATAAATTTAGCCCAAGTATACAAATTCTCAAACACAACCATTATCCATTAAATTTAAACAACCATTGCACATTTGAAAAATTATGAAGTAGTAAAGCATAAAAATGTGTGAACTTAAGAACTTTAGTATCTTAACACATGTAAATATTATTTCACACCAAATATTGCCTAAAGTAGTTCTCACTCAAATACTATATCCTTAATGCATTTAATCACTCGATGTATTTATGGGTTAGTGTTTCTCTTATTACCTAAATATACCAATGCCTACTATAAGCTTGTAATTAGTAAACATCTCCATTACTAGTATAATATGATACATGAAATCAAAAGGGTCTTGTAAGAGTTGTAACTTGGCTTAGGTTAAGGTAGGATAATTTTTGGTTTAAGTAGCTTAAATTATGAATAGAATAATATCACCATATCATAAGAGATTTTTTTAAGAATCTAAGCATTGCATGATGTAACTTATTATTCATATCCCCTTCTTAATGACACATTATCCACTAGTTTCTCTTGTTCTTCTCTTTTCTTTTCCTTTTCTCTATTTTTTCTTTTTTTCTTTTTCTATTTTTAATATAACTTTAGAAACTAGCTTTGTTTTAATATTAAACCTAAAGAAGAAGGAAATTTAACTCACATTTTAAATACCATCATGCTTATATTAATAATATATATCTCCTAATGATATAGCAATTTATCTCTCTTCACAAAAAGGGTAACACAAAGAAATAGATTTTTGTTTAACAAAAGATTTTGGCTAATTATATGTTACGCAACAAAAATAGATGTAAGGCTCAAAATTGGCTACCTAAAGTCAAAATGATAAGTTTTTAAAGCAAGCCACAATGGTTTAATCTATCTAAATGCCCTTATCATTTTTCATGCACATCCCATACTAAATGTAATTCCAAAAGTTACTAAGAACAAATTCTAGAGGATATGACATATTAAGGTTCTCATACAAGAAAAATATCAATGTATAAGGCTCAAATGCTCACTTAAGTTATAGGTCAAATTACCTTAAGCAATAAATGGGCAAAAATAATCCATTTATACATGTAAAACGATACTCAACTTAAAAAAACCTACACTAAAGTGCTTTTCCAAGTCATAACCTTACTATGTACATTTAATTGTCAAAGTAAAATGAAAATGATTAGCCTAAAAATTTGCCCAACTAGACTAAAAATGACAGAAATTCAAGCTAAAGCATGCATTTATATCCAAATAGTTTCCAAATACACAAGCTTCAAAATTAAATTCACAACACAATATACTCATAACAATAAACAAAAATATGAAACCAACATAACATGTATAGCCCCCCACACTTAAAGGACACAATATCCTCATTGTGTGAAAAAATCAACATAGGCAATCACATAACACATAAGAAAAGAAAAATAAATAAAAAGATACATGCAAAAAACACAAACACACAATAAAAATAAAAAGTAGGAGATAAAGGAATCTTTACTCAGCTGATCCACCAAGGGACCCCGGAGGTGAAGGAGTAAACTGCACGTTCTGCTGGCGGAACAATGAGAGCAAATTTCGACTCAAACTCTTATAACTTTTATGCATTTGGTGCATAGTAGCCTCAAGAGTATCCATGCGCGCTGCCATGCTTTGGTTTACAGCTTTGATACCATCTAAGCGTGAGATAATATGCTGCATACCAGCAACATCTTCATGGCCAACAGCTTCATCTTGTCCAGCACCAGAATAACCAGCATCTCCACTAGCATCTTCATTATCGAAGCCATCCGATTCACAAGATGCTGTAGTAGTAAACGATTCAAGAGCTTTTCCTTTGCTTTTGTCCCGACTTAGACCACCATCCTGTGCAAAATGGAAAATAAACTTGGGAGGCCAACCGTCTTGATCCAAGACATGAGAATTACGCAAATATTTAACATTCATAAATGCAATCGACTTATTTTCATTCAAAACAAAGTTAGCCAAATCACCTAAACACCCTAAAATGATGTCGGTGACCATGTGACACATACCTACTATTTTAGTCCTAGCAATAAAAGCATGGTACAAGCCATAAAAAATGAAACCAATTGAACAAGGTATTTTAAGAGATAACATTAAATCTAATGTAATGGCCTCAACACCGGTTTGGTCGTGAACAGTAAATTCCGATGATGAATAGTGCACCCTGGCCGAAAATCGAACCCAAAAGTGAAAAATATTTTATTTAACCATCGGAAAGCATTGGTCATGGTGAGCCGGGAGTTGAAATTTGAAGTGAAATTGAGGTCAAATAAGCCTCCGAAAGTCAAAAATATGAAAAAGTTATCGAGTCAATTCTCCTGGTAGAAAATGTGACTCGATTTTGCATAAATTTTTAAAAATAACAAATGAACTCAAAAATTACCAAATTTTGCATGTCTCAATGAAATTTTCTGTAGAATATTTTGGTGCAAAAAAATAAATTTTTCGGCGAAGTCGACAGTTGTCGAATCGGATCAGTTCGGTTGAATCGGACCAGTAATGGACTCCGATTGAGCCTAAATTTTATATACTATCTATTTTTTATATTCTAATAATTATGGAATTAAAATTGAAGTGGATTGAAGTGAGGAAGTGAGAGATTTCTGTATGGGCCTTTAGAGAAGTGAAATTGGGCCTTAATGAAACTATTCAAGCCCATGGACTTTTGGCCCAATTTTTGGCCCATTTGGAGGGATATTTAAAAGGGAAAAATCTACCAAGTTCCAGCAAATTCCCTCATCTTCTTCCTCCTCTCATCTTGGCTAAAACTCTCTCTCATTTCTCTCTCAAAACTTTTCTTCAATCTCACTCATTTTTCTTTGGAATTAAAGCATCCTACCCTTAATCCTACCCCTCTAATTGTTTATTCCAGCCTCAAACCCTTGATTTGAAGGATTAAAGCAAGAAAAATTACAAGGGAAAGCTTTAGGTATCTTAAGGAGGTAAGTGAAAATCATGGTTTTAAGTTGAATTGTTGGCATCTTTAAGTGTATTTGGGTGTCTAGAGTTCATTTATGTAGTAAAATTAAGCAAATAAGATAAAAAAAGTAGGGTTTCTATTGATGAAAACGGTTTCTTTAGGGATTCAAGGAGGAGAGCCATCCAATTTGGGCAAAGAAAAGGAAGTATAAGTATCCTAAAGCAAGGAGAATATGTAAGTGACTAATAAATCCTAGTAATTTCTTTGATTTTAAGTGAATATCCTTTATGTAACTTAAGAAAATTATGACTAAAGTGGTGTTTAATTAAAATAATGATAGATTAGTGTTCTAAGACCTTACATAAGTGTGAATAAATGCTTAAATGAATTATTGAGTGAATATGTGGTATGGTTTCTTTGTTGGCCGAATGGTACACCTAAGAAAACTAAGGTTCATTTGGTGAATTTTTATAAAATTAAGCCTTTGAAAGGTGTTAGAAATGAAATAACACATATAAGAATTTTTTTGGAATTTATAGAAATTAAATGAATATTTTAGAGATAAATTATCAATTATGTAAGTAATGAAAGTATTGAAGTAATATGAAATAATGTGTACTTTGTTGAGAAAATGAATGATTTTGGTGAATTATGATGAATTAATTCACAAATCATGTGAAGGAATTGAAAAGAATAATTAATAAGTAAAATAAGTATAAGTAAGTAAAGAAATAATAAAAAAATGAAGTTTTGATTGAGATTTGTAATGAACTATGCCCTTAGAAATAGTCTGGTAGTGAAAACCTAGTTCAGGATATAATTGGCTAGCCATAGGGACATCTGAACCTCGGTGCAAGTCATGGCGACCTGCTTTGCTATGGTAGGATCACTGATCTCCATAGCTTTGTCTATATCTGATATCTGTTCTGTGGAAAAGTAATTTTTGAGATAATTTTTCAGTCTGTATGGGGCCCATGGGGTCCACGTTCCGAGTATCCTATCTGAGAATTTATGTCGGTACTGTACTAGGGGCATAAAAGTGATAATAAGTTAAAAAGAAGTGAAAAGAAAAATAAAAGTGAAGTTTAAGTAGAAAAATGACTAAAATGAAAGAAAATAAAAGTCTAGGGGCAAAATGGTAATTTTGCCAAAATAGGTAATTAATATATGAAAATGAATAAGAAATAGTCAACAAGGGTAAAATGGTAATTTTGAAGACCTAACAGTGTCAAAATATAAAGTTTTTAAGGTATAGGGACTAAAATGTAATTTTACCCAAAAATGGTGTAATAAAGTATAAATGATGAATAATATAAGAAATTGTATGATAAAAATGAAAGTAAATGGCAATAATAGCAAAATTGTAAATATGAGATTAAAAGGGATAATTTCGTAATTTAGCAAAACTCTAAGGATTTAATTGAATCTTGTTGATAATTAAGTAATAAATAAGAATAAATGCAAATCGTGTAAGTAATAATTGATCTCCTTTGATTTTGAATAATATATGTGGTTATTTTAAAAGTTTAAATAAATAATCGTATTATAATAAGGAAATTAATTTTGTATATGAAAGTACTAGGATTGTTAGTCATCACTGGGCATAATTTATGCTCAGCATGTAGTTTCTGCTGCATGCAGGTAACGAAGCAAAGGAGTGGTAATGCACAATCAAAGGAAGACATTTTGTTGTATAGTTGCAATATTATCTGGCATGTATAATGTTTAGTAGTTGTGGCATGTATATAAGACAGACAGTTATGTATGAAGACATATTTTTTTGTAAAGACATATGGATGTATATATATGCTTGTGGTTATGGTCTGGATATGATATGTTGATGTATTGATGGAGTTATGAAGGTTGAGATGTTTTTATTAGAAGTGTTGTGCCTCTGAGAGGCTGTGTATTGTCTGATTTTTCAGGGGGTTAGTTAGAAATACAGCCGTTATGATGCCGAAATTTTGTTAATTGAACAATAATCCGAAATCATTATAGGTTATTGAACAACTAAGTTAAATTCATAATATTAAGTATTATTGTTAATTAAAGGAAAAAAAAATTTACCGGTGTACGCACACTGTTCAGTTAGGTTGGAGTGATAAAGGTGTTACATCTAACACATATAAATCTTTGGTCTGAACATTGGTACTCTCAACCCGTCCAAATAAGGCATGAAAAATATATTTATGAAACAAAAATAATGCATCATCTTTAATAAGGCAATTTAGAGAATTTTTATTGTTAAAAACATAAAAGCCAGTGATTTTGTGATAGACAGATTTGTGATAAAAAAAATATTTGAGTTAAATCATTTGCCATTTAAAGGAAATTCAAACCAATCATGCATCTCCTCAAAATCAAAATTGTACTCTCATCCTTGATGTCTAAATTTAAATGCAGTTACGATCATCAATATAAGGCAGAGTAACAAAAAAACTCTATAGCCCAATCTTTTCGTACAGGCAAAGTCATGTGAGCAAATTTTATTCATTTCATGTATTTAAGATATTTCTCAAATTGGGAAGTAAGTCCCAAATCTGTGAGCAAAGAAAAAACTAAATGCAGAATGCCTACATAATTTTTCTTGGAGAAAAATGTAAATTTCTCATCTTCTTGCTCAGTAAATATAGGAAAAGGGTAGTCAAACTTGTCCTGAAGATAATCAGCAGCAGGGGTAGGAGAGTTTGAACCTTCCACAGGTTGTTTATCCTTGCAACCAACCGTCTTCATGCAAACCATGGTGAAGACTTGTGAAAATAAACTCAAATAAAAAAATCAAGCAAAAAGAATGAAAAACACACCTGAAAAATTAAATAAAGGGAGAAGAGAAGAGAAAATAAGTGAGATCTAGAGAGAAAAAACCCTAGAAAAGTGAAAAACTGCTATAAATAGGAAGATGGAATGGCTTTGTTAGGGCTGAAAGTATTTATAGGACAGATGAAAAGGCTGGGAAATGGCCAAAAATTCAAAAATCATGTCTTTTTGCAACCTCGCGACATACCTAAAAAGTCCCTATGATATGATCACGATACTGCCACTCTTGCGATAGAAGACTTTGCCCTTCTATATCGCGCTTGCGAGGAATGTCATGGTCGCAACAAACACCAATTGCCCAATCTCGTAGGTCAACAACTGCGAGGGCGATGCCAGCACGCTCATGACAATATCTGCAAAAATTTTCCTCTCATTAATGTCACGCTCGCAACATTCATCGCGTTCATGACAAGGTAGAAAAATCATTAGTTAATTTTTTTTTAAAATAGAAAATAGAAAATAAGGACATACTAAGGAAAATATCCTGTATAACCAAAAATAAACTATATTAATATTCCAAACAAATGTAAAAATGAAACAATAAAAATAAAAATAACAATAAAAATAAAAATAGAGATTAAACATACAAATAACCATTAAGCCAACTTCAAAGAGATAAAAGAGACCTATTTGCCTTGTAATGCTCCATCGAAATATATCTTACATCTTTGACCATTAGCTTTAAAAAAGTCTCCTTTACTATTTTTAAGTTCTAAATATCCATGATCAAAGACTTGTGTCACTTCAAAAGGTCCACTCCACCTAAATCTTATTTTTTCAGGGAATAATTTAAATCTAGAATTAAAGAGGAGAACCTTATCTCCAATTTTAAAGCTTTTATATTTAATGTGAGCATCATGCCACTTCTTTGACCTTTCTTTATATATATGTACATTTTCATAAGAAAGGAGACATAATTCATCAAGTTCATTTAATTGGAAACATATTTTGATACCAGCTTTTTTAATGTCATAATTCAAAGTCTTTATAGCCCAATAAGCCTTATGTTCTAACTTGACAAGCAAATGACATGTTTTTCCATAAACTGACCTATAAGGAGTCATTCCAATAGGTGCTTTAAAGGCAATTCGATATGCCCACAATGCATCATTGAGTTTATGTGCCCAATCTTTCCTAGCGTTAGAAATTATTTTTTCTAATATTCACTTAAACTCTCTATTGGAAACCTCTACTTGACCACTGATTTGTGGGTGGTATAGAGTAGCTACTCTATGATGTACACCATATTTATGTAATAATGATGCAAAAGATCGATTAATAAAATGCATACCTCCATTACTTATGATAGCCCGTGGCACTCCAAATCTTGAAAAGAGTTTCTTTAAAAACTTGATCACCACCTTTGAATCATTGGTTGGTAAAGCTTCAACTTCAACCCACTTAGAAACATAGTCTACCCCAACCAATATATATGTATTCCCAAAAGATATAAGAAATGGACCCATAAAGTCTATTCCCCACACATCAAAAATCTCAACTTTTAAAATATTATTCAAAGGCATCTCATCTCTCTTTCCAATATTACCAACCCTTTGAAGCCTATCACATTGAGCTACAGAAGTCCTAGCATTATGAAATAGGGTAGGCCAATAAAAACCACACTCAAGCGCTCTAGAAGCAGTTTTTGCACCACAATTATGCCCCGAATACAAAGAAGAATGACAAAATATTAAAATATTTACAACTTCTTCCTCACCCACACACCATCGATTGACACCATCCCCACTTATCCTAAACAAATAAGGCTTATCCCAAAGGTAATTTTTAACATCACTAAAGAACTTCTTTTTCTGTTGCCATGTCAATCCATGAGGTATAATCCTTGCAGCAAGAAAGTTAGTAAAATCTGCAAACCATGGCATATGCTCATATTTTATTGACATAAGAGATTAATCCGGAAAGGATTTATTAATTTCATTGCTATCCCTTATTGGTCCTTCAACTTTTTCTAATCTAGACAAGTGATCAGCTACTAAATTTTCAGAACCTTTCTTGTCTTTAATTTCAAGATCAAATTCTTACAATAAAAGAACCCAACCAATTAACCTAGGTTTAACATCTTTCTTAGCAAATAAATACCTTAAAGTCACATGATCCGTATAGATTATGACTTTAGATCCTAACAAATAAGACCTAAATTTATCACATGTATAAATAACAACTAACATTTCTTTTTTAGTGGTAGTGTAATTCACTTGAGGTGGTGATAACGTATGGCTAGCATAGTAAATCACATGCAAATGTTTACCTATTATTTGACCCAACACACAACCTACTGTCATGTCACTTGCATCGCACATAATTTCAAAAGGTAGTTCCCAATTAAGAGAAGTGATGATGGGTACACTTATAAGGGCTTCCTTTAAAGTGTTAAAAGCATTCATACATGCATCAAAAAATTCAAAAGGTACTTCCTTTACCAACAAATTAGTTAAAGGTTTAGCTATTAATAAAAAATCCTTGATGAACCTTCTGTAAAAATCAGCATGTCCTAAAAAAGATCTAATACCCTTAAGTGTAGTTAGTGGAGGTAGCTTCTCTATTAACTCAATCTTAGCTTTATTTACCTCTATTCCTCTACTTGAAATTTTATAACCAAGAACTATACCCTTTTCAACCATAAAGTGATATTTTTCCCAATTAAGTACTAGGTTCGTCTCCTTACATCTAGCCAACACTTTATCCAAATTATTCCTCACATCTAGCCAACACTTTATCCAAATTATTCAAGCACAACTCAAATGAGTCACCATAGATAGAAAATCATCCATGAAAACTTTCATGATGTCCTCTATCATATCCCCAAAAATAAAAGTCATACACCTTTGAAAAGTTGCTGGTGCATTACATAGCCCAAAAGGCATTCTTTTATAGGCAAAAGTCCCATATGGACAAGTAAAGGTGGTCTTCTATTAGTCACTAGGGTACATAAAAACCTAAAAATACCCTAAGTATCCATCCAAAAAATAATAATGAGAGTGTTCAGCTACTCTTTCCAACATTTGATCAATGAAGGGTAAAGGAAAGTGATCCTTCCTAGTGGCTGAATTTAACTTCCTATAGTCAATACAAACCCTCCAACCGGTGGTGGTTCTAGTAGGAATCAAATCTCCACTCTCATTTCTAACTACCGTCATGCCTTCCTTTTAAGATACACAATAAACTGGACTTACCCATGCACTATCCGAAATTGGATAAATAATACCAGCATCTAGCAACTTAATGACCTCTTCTTAACTACCTCCTTTATATTTGGGTTAATTCTCCTTTGTCTATCCATTTTAGGTTGACATTCATCTATCATGTTAATTTTATGCATGACACTGTTAGGACTAATTTCTTTTAAATCTAAAATTTGCCAACCTATGCTCTTTATTCTCTTGCTAACAATCTCTAATAACAAAGATTCATGCTTACTAGTGAGTTATATATAAATATATTAAATGGTGGGCTAAATAGAATTAATTTGAGTCGTGGGCTGTATGGTTTTGAGAACTCAGTCCATACATGTGTGTATGTATATATTATAAGTATGTATGCATATATGTGTGTAAATATATAGTAATGATTAACTATTGTACGTCAATAATGAGAAGTTGAGATTAATGGACCCGTATGGTTTCGATAAACTCGATCTTGTATTTAATTCCCATTTATGGATCGCATGGTTTCGATGAACTTGATCCTACGTTTAATTCCCGTTTATCCTACTCGTAGTACAATTCCACTGGATTTTACTGGGGCAAATATTAAAAATGAATAACCAGGTAAGACTCTTATAAAATACTTAGTTAATAAAAGTAAATAATAATCCATATTGAGATTAATTGTGAATTATGTAATTTGGCATAATTTAGAACAATTGAAAATATACATGCGTATACATGAGTATGTAGTTGTATGTGATTGTGGGTGAATGTTTGAGATTTGATATTTATGCCTAATTAGTTTTATTTAGGGAACAATTTATGTGAAATGAAGTACCGACCTTGAAAATCACCAATTAATCTCATGTAATTTAAAAATAGCTAAATACATTCGTAAGAAATTACTCATATAAAGTACACATGCAGTTTTAATATTTATTATTTATACTTATGTGTATTATAAATTTGAAATGTACAATTTATATATATATATATATGTGTGTGTGTGTGTGTGTATTATATTTCATGATTTTGTACGTCGAAATTTAAAGTTTTATAAAAGTATTTTTTGAACTGTGCAACTATTAAGGTAAATTTGGTAGTCACCATTAAGCTCTGGCTTAACGCGTGATTTATTTTTCGCACGTAGGTTAAGGACCAAAAAGATTAGTCTTTATGCAAGAAAGATCAGGATTGACTATTGCTGGTTTGTCAAGAGTTGAATCGAAACGTGGCAATTAAATTTAATTGTGTTATTATTATTATGTTGTTTTGGCATGTACATGATTAAAGTTTAGATTGTAATAATTATTGATATTTCATTAGTGTTAAGAAAGAAATTTGTAGTTGTATTATTGTATGATGAAATTTTTATAGATAAAGTCAAGGGTAGATATTTGTGTAAAGTTAGTCTGACAGGTGGAATATAGTTTGATTGGTTATTAAGAAGGATGGAAAATTTGTGTTGGAGTTTGATTGAAATTGTGGATATAGTTGTATGATTTAAAAGTGTTCTTGATAAACTTTTCCACACGAGGTTATCGATAATTAGGGGAAATTCTGCCAAAATTTTTGGATATTAAGCAATAACTACTAAAATAATCAGGTCTTAGGAAGTAAATTATCTAGTAAATCCTCTTAAAGGAAACTAAGTCCGGGTGTGACATCCGATATCCGGATCTTTTAACTGATTGGGTATGGGATGTTACATTCAGTGGTATCAGAGCCTAGTTTAGACATTTTTAGGTGTAGGATAATAGAATTTAGTTAAGATGGAGGTTGTGGCATTTTATTTACCTGTCAGTGATCTTGATATTGAGGGCAACGATTTAAATATTTCAGCATGGGGATAGGCAATATATATTGCCATTGCATGAGATATGCATTTACATGACATCACATGCATGAAAAATCTTACACATATTGCATTTGCATCATTTGACAATTCATGATAACATAAAATTTCATGCATATGCCTTAATTGAAAGAAACCTGATGGGTTATTAAGTGAGTGTATTGAAGTGAGGAAGGATGTAATGTATGTATAGAGTAATAGAAGGATGGTGTGGAATAGAATTAATTAAGTGAGTAAGCATTAAGGAAAGTAGGTGAGAAAATGCAAGTGTACATGCCAAAATAGGGACTGAAGGGGATGTGATTTGGAAGTGGAACCTCTCTTTTTCATTGATAGATTTAACAATGATATGACATTATGTTGATGATCATGACTAGTAGTTAGTGACAGTTTATCCTAGGTTGTACCTATGGAAAAGCTATAGAACAATACATACGTAAGTACTGCTAGGATCTATTAAAAATTATCTCTAAACTATCAGATGATTACTCAAGTACAGAAAGAGGAGTTTTTATGAATATGAGTTATGGAAAGGGAAGCAACTGTTTGGAGATAATAGAATGGATGCTATGTTATGTCTCCCAAATCTATTAACTAAGTTTGGGCCCTTCACTGACTCAAAAATTGTAACTCATAGAACACTTTTAGAAATTGCTCTACACAGACTTAGGGTTTGTCTGAAGAATGTAGTGTTGATTGAAATCTTAGAAGTAAATGGAAGTATTTTCAGGTGTTGGTAGGGGCAAACCAACCAAATAGGGAATTTAACTAATATTACAGATTGTGCATCAACTAAATGCTGACAAATTAGAGTAACTGACGAACTCCTTTAAAGAATTTGATCTCACTGTTGGTGGGAGTTCGTGTGATAATCTAACTGGTAGCAACAGATACTACCGTGATCGTCTAAAAGGATATACTCGTGCTTTATCTCTTAAGTTAGATAAATTTTGAGGATGAATTTTTTTTAAAGAGGGGAGAACTGTAATGCACAAAAACTTAAGTCAGCTTTATAACTTTTAATTGATGAATAGTATAATTAATACAGGTTTTCAGGGGTAAACATTTACTAAGGATTCGATATAAATGGGTATTATTTCTAGGTTTTTGAATTTATAATCTAAACTAAAATATAATTTAGTAATAAATAAGGAATTAAAAATAAATAAATGCTATAATAATAATAATAATAATAATAATAATAATAATAATAATAATAATAATAATAATAATAATAATAACTACAATAATGACATCTCTAGAGCTCCTAGAATCCTCTAGAAAAAAAAAAGAAAAACATGATGGCTTTAGAAGATAAATAAACAAAAAGGAAAAAAAGAAATAGAAAGAGGAAAAATGAGGAAGAAGGAAAAACGGGGAAAGAGGGGGAAAATAAAATAAAGGAAATCAGAGAGAGAGTTAGCCTGATCAGCGGCCACGTCGGCCACCCCTAGCTGCGGTAACTCACGTGCGCCATCTTTTCTCTCCCATCTCCACCTACTGTACTTAGGCTTCTTCTCTCTTCATGCTAAAATCATTTCTCTCCCTTTTAGCAATTCGTGACGGACGCTGATTGGTGACATGACTGGCATCGACGAGATCCCAATGATGAGATAATCACCCAGTGTCCACCGTTTCTCTTTACTCGTCGGCAAATGGGAGATCGAAGTTAAGGATGCTAAAATCTTTCGATGTAGATCCTGATCAAACAACACTAGGTATGAGCACGTGACTACCAAAAATGAGTCTCTAACATGATGAACTTCACACTGATAGCGTCAAAATACTTCCGATGAAGCTTCGATCACCGGTCCGACGAGCATGGTGATGAGAAAAATTAAAGAAAAATGTAGAAATTCGACACCAAATGGAATGTGACTATCAAATTTATTCCTGCAAATTTTATTAAATTAATTATGAATGTTGTTAAGTATTTTTATTTTCTTGTATGTTTAAAATTGTGTAACATATTATTTGTCACTTTAAAAGTGCTTGATTTCTTTCTTAAATGTTAATACATAATGATATGAAAATGTAGACGCGTCATGTATTAGAGGATTTGTAACCATGTTGGTAAAGGGGAGTTGAAGTTTGAGTATATTAACTTGGTTATATATATATATATATGTGTGTAGGCTTGACAGTTGTAATATTAGGTAAATTAGTAAGATAAGAATATTTAAATTGTATAATGATTATAATGATATTAATAAGAAATAGATTGGCTAAATAAGAGATGTTGGCATGGGGTGGGACGTGAGCCTAATGGAAATCAAGAAAAGACAATAAATATTAAGAAATATATGATGAGGACAATAATAAGGATAAAACATAAAGTTAACAATAAAGCACTATTAATGGTAACAATAGAATAAAACTAATAACACTAAGAATAGAGTTAAAAGTGATGATGATAATGATTTAATAATACTGATGATAATATTAGTGGTTATAATAATAGTGTTAATGGACGAGATGATTGTAAATAATAATAGTGAATTGTTAGCTAAATATTGGTAAAATGGAGATAAATGAAAATTAAAGAGGTGGAACAGTAAAGTTAGTGAGGGCTAAATTATCCTTAATGTATTAGTGTTAAGTGAGAAACAAAAAGATAAAATGAATAAGTAGGTTGTACTGACATGGGAATTAAGTTTTTTTTTTTTCTTGTTAAATATTTAAAATGTGTTTATGTACTTGGTGCTGAACCTCGATAATCTAAGCCTTGCCGATTATAGCCTTAGGAATTTAAGTAATTGGTAAACTCCCTTGTTATTATGCTAGGTGCGCTAGACTAAAGATTGAACTTCTTATATATATATATATATATATATATCACAGTGGTAAAGCTAGAATTTATAATTAAGAGGGACAAAAATATAATATAAATGATATAAATGAATTGTTAAATAAAGTAAGAAGGATAATTGCATAAATTGTTAAATAAAGGAAAGAGGGCAATTGCCATTAGTGTGTTAAGGATATTATGCAGATCTATATATGTATATACACACATATATGTATATATAATAAAAAAAATTCAAAAATTAAGGGGGGCAATTGCTCCCCTTGCCTTGCATGTGGCTGCGCCACTACACACACACACATACATATATATGTATGTACGTACGTACGTACGTATGTATGTATGTATGTATGTATGTATATATATATATATATATATATATATATATATATATATATATATATATATATATATATATATATATATATATATGTTGGACTAAATAAGAAACTACTTAGGATATAGAACCGTGAATGTAATTATATAAATAGTTGGATTCGGGAAACACTTTGTATAATCTAAATGAAGAAATATAGAACCATTGATTATATGTATATGATGGTCGGTTAACCATGTGTTTCTAGTTTTAGGGAAGTATATTAGCTTAATTTTCGTAATCTAATAGACCATAACGTTAAATGACTTAGCATTTTAATTGCAAGAATAAGACTCTTCTTGGCCTGTTAATATCATGTCGTTTCATTTTTGCATATTTTTTTAGTTATAATCACAAGAAGTAAATGTGCCTTATAAAATGGGTATAAATACATATAAAGAGTGTATAACTATAAAGTGCTTATGGAAACAAGTATGTATAACTTGAGTTAAATGGTCCATCATTGATAACAGTGTAAACTAGAATGAGTTGCATAATTAATGCCGTGATTAGTGTATAATTAGGATTAGGAATCTATGGGTATAATTTGAATGATGTGACTAGTGAGAAATCCTAAATTGGAAATTAAATTAAAATTAAGAGATAATTAGTAAAGTGTTACGGTGCCTATAATGGTAAATGGTATTGTTGGTAGAACAGAGAAGCAATAATGATGAAATAAAGTTGTTAAAAATGATGAAAATGACAGGTATTGTGGATATATAATGCTGATACATATAAATGATACCATTTATTTTATTCAATAAGGTTTCCCCTAGTAAAATTGAATAGAAATTGGAAAAATAGGATAAGGTTGGCATGCTAACTAGGGATGTTTAGCAGTACTGCGTCTTGATGTGGTTACAGGATTAAATAGCTCTGAGAGCTTTTCTAGTGGGTATCTTTGAGAGCTCTATCCACATGTGTATGTATATAAATATATTAAATGATGTGCTAAATAGAATTAGTCTGAGTCGTGGGCTGTACGGTTCTGAGAACTCAATCCACACATATGTGTATGTATAAATGTATGTATATATTATAAGTATGTTTGCATATGTGTATGCATATATATAGTAATGATTAAATATTGTACGTCAATAATGAGAAGCTGAGGTTAATGGACCCGTATGGTTCCGATGAACCCGGTCATGTATTTAATTTCCATTTATGGACTGTATGATTCTGATGAACTCGGTCCTACGTTTAATTTCCATTTATCTTACTCGTCATACAATTTCGGTAGATTTTACTGAGACAAATATTAAAAATAAATAAGCAGGTAAGACTCTTATAAAATACTTAGTTAATAAAAGTAAATAATCATCCGTACTGAGATTAATTGTGAATTATGTAATTTGGCATAATTTAGAACAGTTGAGAATACACATGCATATACACGAGTATGTAGTTGTATGTGATTGTGGTGGTTGAGATTTGATGTTTATGCCTGATTAGTTTTATTTAGGGAACAATTTATGTGAAATGAAGTACTGGCCTTGAAACTCACCAATTAATCTCATGTAATTTAAAAACAGCTAAATACATTCATAAGAAATTACTCATATAAAGTACATGTGCAGATTATTCCCTTAAATTAATTGAGTATGAGATTAATCCCTAAATTTATTAAGAATGCCATATTACCCTCTTTAAGTATATGTAGCATTTTACAAAAGACGTGTGAAAGCCACACGCTAACAAGGAGGTAATCTAAAATTTTTAACAAATTTGTAGGGTATTATGATAATTTTAACAATATAAGATATTGCTTATTTTAAATAAATTTATAGGTTAATATGACATTTAATTATTTACATGAGTAATATGTAAAAGATGATAGTTTGGGTAATACTATGTAACTTCTTTTTTTTTTTAATAAAAACTTGAATACTTTATAGTTGATGATTCATACTTTAATACTTCATCTCACATGATAATAAAAATACATTCTTTTTAGTCCATTAAAAAATATAGCACACTTGCTATTTTTAATTTGTGGTTAACTTGTGAATTAACTATAATATTTTTATTTAATTTTTTAATAATTAACAAATTTGTATTTAATTTTTTATACAGGTTCTAAGCAAAAATTAAAATAATGTGATACTTAATGCATTTAACTTTATCTTTTCATTATATAATTTACTTAAATTTAAATTTTTGTCATACTTGTGATTTATGACAATTTATATGTACAACCCTAATACATTAATAATAGTCATTACTTTTATATTTATAATAATAATTATGCATTATAAAAATGAATGACATAATTATAAATCATGTAAAGTCATGTCTTATAATTATAAAAGTTTAGTTCTTATATTATGTAAAAATAGAAGAGTTTCTAATATTGTGAATGAAGGAAGTACTACATTTGCATTTGCAACTTTTTTTTTTAATTATTATCTTTACATTTGCATATTTTTCATTTTATTTTTGAAATACTACATAAATACATTTTCTATTTGGGATAACTTAATAAGCGACGTCGAATAGTCACAACAATTATCTAGAAATTGAAAC
Source organism: Excoecaria agallocha (assembly GCA_037975025.1). Classification (NCBI taxonomy): domain Eukaryota; kingdom Viridiplantae; phylum Streptophyta; class Magnoliopsida; order Malpighiales; family Euphorbiaceae; genus Excoecaria; species Excoecaria agallocha. The sequence goes on from CM075809.1 coordinate 44,684,398, forward strand.
CATAGCAAAACGAGACTCGATAAAAGATTAAGAATCCACTTGAAATAAATGAATTTCATAAAATTTATGAAATTTATTTGTAATTCCTATTATTTATATCTGGAATGCCAAAAAAAATTAAATTTCATGAATTAAATTTTATGAATTTCATTATACTTTCATCAAATTTCACCAAAATAGATAAAATTTGTAAATAAATTTCGTATTTTTAAGAAGCTAAATCTTGAAAAACTATAACACTCTTATTAATTATTATAGCATATATAAATTCTGTGTTTTGAACGTTACTTTTTTCTTTCTTTCTCAAATTTTCAACCACTTTTACCAATTCAATGTTTTCTCTTTATTTTTTATTTTGTAAATTAATGTTTTATGTAATATTGAAAAATCCTAATTTGATTAATTAACTCATATTGATTGAATTATTGTTTGATTAATTATATATCAATTAAATTATGGTTTGAATCATTAAAGTGTATACATCACAATATTCTATTCTTCAATTTTGTTGTAGGAACACACATGTCTATTAATAAAAAGCAAAATCAAACATGTTGATTTTTCATTATGGTCACACATGTTGATTTTGTATCAGAAACATTAAACTATCTCAGACATAAATCAAATCATTTTTTTAAGAAACACTTATGTCCATTAATCAAAATCATGAAAACAAAATTACACATGTCGGTTTTTTTTTTTTTTTTTGCATGGCACACATGTCGAATTTATTTTAGAAACTTTAAAAGTCACCTGATATTAGTCATAAAAAAAATCAAGATTATAAAATTGTCATTAACAAAAATAATTATCAAATACTATAATTTGATGATATGTAGCTTATGAAACACACATGTCCATTAATCAAAACATGAAATAACAAATTGATGACATGTGGCTTTCAAAGTGGAATTTTGAAGGATGAAGATTGGAACACATCTTAGCTTCTGATCTTAGCAACCGGGGTATTTTAATATGCAGACTTTATCATTCACTTTAAAAATTGTTTGAATTCTAATATCATTCTTACATATAAGTTTGAACAACGTTTTTTTATTTTTAGAAGCCATCGACTATACAATGGAAATTCTATAGTAATTAAGGAATGACATATTTTACTAGTTCCTGCCAATATATACCAGATTTGTCAGATGCAATGTTCGGAGCGTTACAATATATATATATATATCTAACAAGTATGATACATTTTAGATCACGAACAGTAACCTCGAGGTAGTTTTTGGAATAATTACAGTAGTAAAGTATAAAAAAAATTTGAAAACGCATAAATGTTAAACATGCTTGGATCAGAGAAATCCGATGATGGATGACCTGAAGGACAATTTGAGTTAACACCGGAATAAGAAAATAGGTATTAAAAGAAATCCGGTGGATCAATTTGAGATGAAATTGAGGTTAAATGGACCCTCAAATCAAACATAGAAGATTTTAATTGGTACAATCAAAGGGTTAACCGAAAGTTTAACCGTATTCAGAAATATTTTATAGAGTTTCGAAAATTATTCCAATCACATAGACACATTAGAAATATCATAAATAAACTATTGAAGGTGGATGTTGCCTTTTGTGAGTGTTGTTTTGATCATTTGCAAGTTTGGGTAGTATAATTTATAAGCCGTCATGCTGCCGATAAGGAAGGAAGTTTATATATATATATATATATATATATATATATATATATATATATATGGCTCAATCTAATATAATAATTTGTTATATTTTACTCCATCTTTTTCTTTAATAATTGATGTATGTAGGAATTATATCATATATTATAGTACATATATAATTCTCTTTATGTTTGGCTTTTATATTTAGGAATTATGAAAAACATTGATATAAATGTGATAGTTGTCTTTATTGCATATACTAGATATTTGATTTCTTTACTGAGAGTTTATCAACATATTGAGAGACCTTTAACAAACTTGAATCATGGAAATAATGTTAGACATGAAATACTGAGTCATTTCGAATGTGGTGACAATGCTCGTAGTATGCTACGAATGGGACCACAACCTTTTAGAATTTTAATCAATATTTTAAAGCGCAAAAAACTGTTAAAATATAACAATTATAGTATCTTTGAGGATGAATTTGCAAAATTTTTTATATATTTGCTCACAATGAGAGACATAGAGTCGTAAATTTTCTCTTTCTTAAAGTTTCAAAAGAAGATGTCCTAAGATATAAAGGAAGAAAAGGGATACCTTAAATAAATATATTAGCAACATGATCTTTTGATTTGAATTTTACGTTATTACTACCTGATTGGGAAGGCTTTGCTTCAGATTCAAGAAGATTATAAAATGATTTGACTAGGGAAGATAAATTAAAATTTCTCATGGTAATTAATTCCATGTTAAAAACTTCACTAAATTGATTTTTAAAAAAGCAATCATTGAATTAAACTTTTTTAATCCACTTGTAGGTAAATTTTATTTAGTAGATGTTGGCTGTCCATTGAGATATGGTTTTATAACCCCCCTATCGGAGTACTATGTGACGCCCTCACTATCCAAGTCGTCAGAATTGCACTTTTAAGAGTGAATATTGACACCAGGGTAATACCGAGGTGAATAATATCATCCAGAGTCCGTAAAATTTTTTTTATCACCATTGGAAAGTACAATTTATGATGAGTCCGGTGGTATAATTTGAGGTCAAATAAGCATTCAAAATAGATAGAGAAAAAATCGTTTGACTGTATTTAGGATTTGACCACAACTTTGGCTGGTCATAAAATATTTTACAAATCTTCAAAAATTATTCTGTTTATATGAACGTATTTGAAATAATCTCAATTAATATATGGAAATAAAAGATAATTTTTCTAGCAACTTTAAAATTTTTGGATTTCGGACCGGTGAATTTTTACCTTTGGAGCTTGAATTGTATTGAAACGGAGTCGGATTAACTCAAAATTTAAAACATGGATTAGCTAATATTTTTACATAATTTTAGATTTATTTTTGAGATAAAATAATAATTAAAACAAGTAGCCAATGAGAGGATGATAAGTGATTAAATATTAACCCTTATACTGAATAGTAAATATTTAATCTTAGCCATCCATTTTGTTCCCACTAAAAGACAAAATAGAGAGATGGAGAAATCTCCGTATCTCTCCCAAAATTTCAGCCGTCTTCTCCTATCTCCCTAAGAGGCCAAATTTACTTCCTCACCATTTCTCCACCATACTTTTCTTCAAGCTCTCTAATTCTACCATTTTTCTACCTTAATTTTTATCTAGTTTTCAAATATATCATCCTCTCATCCTAATAAACAAGTTTGGAGCAAAATCAAGCTTGAAAAAGTAAGGAATTTTAGTGAAAAAAATTGAACAAGTAAGTGAATTTATGTATTTTTGTTAGAATTAAATGGAGAAAATAGTAGATTAGTATTCTTTATCATTTTGGTAGAGAATTGAAGAAAATCTCTTGGAATTACATTATGTTCATTTTCAGTTTACGTGAAGAACAAAAGGAGGAGGAAGAAAAAAGAAAGGAGAAAGGGAAAGAAAAGAAAAAGTGAAGAAAATCAAGTGAATTAAGGTAAGCGGATACCTAAACTAGCCAATTCCATTTAAAAACTTAAGTTATGTCAAATTGGGGTTTTGGTGTATATTATATTTTAATTTAAATTAATGGTAGAAAAATGAAATTAAATGATAAAGAATTAATTTAGCATGAAAAGTTGTAGAAAAGAATGGATAAAAATATGAAATTAGGTTAAACACCTATTATGTCTCTTATAGAAAAGAAGTATAATGTGAGGTTTAATTCGAACTTAAGGTAAATTCATGTAATTAAATGATGGTTAATGAGATATATAATGTTGAAGGCGTGAAATTATGGTTAGAAATAACACATAAGTTAATAATTTCATTATGTAAGTATATGAAATTAAGGCTACATAAGGAATTAAATGCATTATTTGACTCTTGGGAATAGGAGAGGAAAGAGAAGCTTGGTGAGAAGATTGTAGCTCTGCAGCAGCTTGTTTCCCCGTATGGGAAGGTATGGATAGGCAACTGTTTGTTAATTTATGAGAAACCATATTGTGCATTACTTGATCACTTGCATGCACTTATTTTACCTATTGGATTTTAGCAGTGGAAATTCAAGCTCTATTTTCATGCATTATCTTTAAATTAAAACCCATCCATTTCAACTACCATTTTATAGCCTTCTTTTATTTTGTGCAGACATATACTGCATCTGTCCTTCTGGAGGCAATGAACTACATACGATTGCTTCACGAACAAGTTATGGTTCGGCCTTCTCTTGCTTTTTTACTTTCCTTATCTTAGTTTTCTACTTGTTTAAGTCATAAATTGGCTGATTATATGTAAACTCCTTTAAAATGAATCTAAGTTTATTTCAAGTTCAACATGTTTGGATCCATTGTATCTACCTGTATATCTATGTATCTACTATCATCTTTATCAATATATGGTTGAATTCTTTTGTTGTATGTGGTCTGTGTAGCAGAAATCTCAACCTAGTTATGTAGCAGGGATCTCAACCTAGTCATGGCAAATCTTATGCTGAAATTTTAGCTCCATATTCACTCATTGTTTCTGACGTCAAAGAGAAAAAAATAAACCTTTTGGATAATGTTATTGTTGAAGAAAGAATTTGAAGAATAAACTTGACGATTTCTTTTTTGTACATTTTTCTCTTCAGAGCTTGTAGGTAAACTCTCTTATTCCATGTTGCCAGCAAGTTAAGTTGGAGCTTATGATTCTTTTCAAAGTCAAAGTACTTTATGGGGATTGAAAGTGAATATACTAAACTTTTGATCCCCAGAACCGATTATGCAGCTATTCTGACAGTAAACTCAGTAACAATAAAGAGGATTGAGTAAATACATGTAATGAAAAGAAACAGAAGAGTTATCATGAGGATCAACTATGTGCAGCCAGAAGTCATGTCCCACATAGATACATTGTCCAAAAAAAAGGGTGCGTATTCCAACAACATAAGCTATCCTGTTCTCTAAATATTGATGAGGTTCTTGTCATTTTCATTAGGATGCAAATATGATTCTCAAATTTTGATAATGTTTGTGCCACTTACCTTATTGGGTGATTTATCATAAAAATGCTTCCTTTTGGCGCTGAAATTTCCTTGTAGACATAGGAATTCATCACTACTTCATCATCTTTCTAGTTTTTGGGAAAATGGCTGCACGAATAATTCCAGCATCAGTTATATAATTGTGATTCAGTCGACTTACTTCATTTAAGAGCTTTAGTATTTTGCTTGTTTTTTAAGTTCGGATTTTTTAGATTGTCTCCTTTGTGACTCTGTGCCTATGAGGGCTACTTTACCATAATTTTGAGTCCAGACATTGGTTCTTTCATTTAGTTTCTACTGGTTTTCTATATTACAACTTCTCCCTTTATCCCTTTTTTATTAGTTTTTATGCCACAGTGTACCCATCTAATTGAAAAATTGCTTTAGCTGATTTTGATAGTAATGACTGAAAAATTTATCTAACAGTAAGTGCTGGAACAGTTCTTAGCCATAGAAAATGAACCATTAGTGCTGTTTGTTATCCAGGACTGTGCTTATGGGTGACATGTGACAGTGCCTTCAACATTTTGATTAGTATCGAGGTTTTTGATGTATGATTCTAGATTTTTGCACCCAAAACCCAGATATGCTTTTAGAGGACATCAATATGAAGACAAAAGTTCTCTCTCTGGAAGGGATACATACTGCATCAAAGTATATTAGTATTAACCGGTTTTATATGAGGATGCAACTTTGTTCGTCAATTGTGATGCTGAAATCTGACTATAGTTTTTAATGATGCTCAGTTCGACCAATAATAATTTATGTTGCTTACCGTTCCTAATTGTATTATCCACATGGAAATAAAATGCAGTTGTGGTGCAATTGTTATATAGAAGATTGATTGGTGATATACCTAGTGCACGTTGCTTCTGTTATCTCTTTACATGTTTTTGTGAAGCAAAGAAATAAATAACTTGAGCATGGACATGTTGCTATGACATTAGTTGGACATTACTAATGATCTTGTTCAGGGTCGGGAAATTATTCTCAAGCCAATAATTTTTTATAATTTCAAATATATGTATATCTTTTGTATCTTCAAATATATGCATAATCTGCATAAAGCCAACAGATGTTTGAACTACAACTTCTGACTCTGAGTTCCCTGATATAGTAATTTTGCTTGCATGCACTTTTTATTTTGCACTAGTCAAGCTTTTGCTGAGTGAGGGGTGATGATGATGCTGAGTCCTGCACCACATGGCATTGGCAACCCCACTGAAGTGAATGTTCTTTCTTTCTCTTCTGATGGGGCCTATTTGTATTTAGGTAAAGACAATTGACAATTGACAATATCACATCATAATATAGATCTTCTTGGTTGTTTAATTATTCATGTGTAAAGTCAGTTACAAATATATCATAATTGACAATTGACAATGGATAACATCAGCTTTTGTGAATATTAGTTACAAATAGCTCATGACCTGTACATGTTATTTCTTTTTATTGTATTTCTTTTACTTTAAGAGTTTTGTGAGATTTTTTTTTTTTAGTTTCTAGTTTCTATCTTAGGTTCATTCTAGTTTCCATCTTACTAATTGTACATTAGTCATTAACTTAATGAAATGCTTAGAGGTATTCCTCCTTAGAGGTAATAAATCTCATTAATTCAATCTAATTATAGTTCATCGGTGTTTTGAATCAGCTAGAAGGAACTCATATTTCTATTCTTCTTGTAAATAACAGAAATTGCTGATTAGTGGGTTGCTTTATCAGGCACTGGAAGGAGATAATGTTGCATTTTTTTAATTATTAAAGTTTGTTTCCTTTTAGCTTTTTTTTATGATCAATTTTCCTTTTTATGTTGATTGTTCGTCTTCACAGGCAATGATTATTAGTGGCAAGGATAAAGGTGAGACAGGTGTTACTAAGCATGTTATTCGATCTCAGAATCGTGTTATTGTTGAAGGCAAAACTTTAGTGAGTTGTCAGTTTTCCAACTTCATGTGGGTAATTATGACTTTTATGTTGTAATGGTGAACTGTTAAGACGCTTAAGCAGTTTGATGAATTGTAGAGCTTGCTGATACCATTGTGGTTAAAAGTATTGAGGATCTGTTCAAATGTTCAAAATTCTGTGCTAACTTGAAGCATTCAGAGTGGTTGAATTCAGGAGTCATGGTAGTGGAACCATCTCAATCAGTTTTCAATGACATGATGAGCAAAGTCACCACCTTGCATTCTTACACTGGAGGTGAAGCATATTTTTCTTTACATTACTAGCTGTATCATTCTCGTCAGTTCTGATCTTTGCATAGTTGAATATAGACCTTTGCATTTTCTTTTAATACTAAAAAAGCAAAGACTTTCTACAATAAGGAAATGCACCCTTCTTAGTCTGGGTTGCATTGCTCATGCATAATTGTGCCTCAGGTTTGGATTTGTTTATTAACCGTTATTTTGGTCAGTGGAGTGGATTTTTAAGTGAGTCAATACATGATTTCTTTGCTAATGCTGCAGAATTCCAGGGAACAGCTTGAGGAATCCCTTCCTGGAACTGGAGGTGGTAGAAATCCTAATGATGAGCTGCTTGTCAAGTTCCTTTTCCTATTGCCAGTTTTTGCTGCAGTTTTCTTATTTGTAATGATAAAATTGGGATAAGAAAGCGAATTTATTATGTTAGATGGGATATTTTGTTATTAATTACTTGTGTTTTAGGGAAATGGATTGTATAAACGATACTGTGTTTTATATATTGTTATTTATGTTAACTCTATATTTGTAATGAATTCATTACAAATTATATATATATATATATATGAAAATATAAGATTATTTATATAGTGTACAGGATGAAAATTTAAAAATATATCAAAAGAAAAAATTAAATTATGTAATAATTTAGCGACGGATTCGCGACAGAAAATGTCGCTACAGTACAGAATTAGAATTTAACAAATAATTAGCGACAAATATTTCGTCGCTACATTTTACTGTATATTTATAATTAGCGACGGAAAATAGTCAATATTAATTTTATACTTCCCGCACTAATTATGAATATAAATTAGCAACGGAAAAAAATAGCGACGCAAGTTTCGTCGCTAAATTCCGTCGCTAATATATTCACGACTCGGCTTTTAGCGACTATTCATCGCATCGTCGCTAATTTATTTTAGCGACGCAATGCTGTAATTAGCGACGAAAATTAATTAGCAGTTTTTTGTAGTGTTAATTTTGACACTTAAACTATGAGAGTAACCGAATAAATACTTAAACTTTTAAATTTTGATATTTTTAAATACAAATTCGTGGTGAAAAAAATCGCATGTGTGTGTAAGTTATAATGTGTTGATGTGGAAAATCAACGAATGATATAATGACACATGTCATATAGGAGGATGAGGTGGCCTTTTTAAATTTGCCAATAGAAAAATCTATCAATTTTCCGTCGGTAAATTTTATTATAAATTTTTTTAATTTCTCTTGCTAATCTTTTTTTATGTTTAATCAAATGGAGTTTTTAAACTTACTGATAGAAAAATCTAACGGTTTTCTATCATTAAATTTTATTAATGAATTTTTTAAATATCTTTAGCTGATTTTTTTTCTTGATAAATCAAATGGAATTATCAGGGTAAGAACATAAGAACTGAGCTCCATAAGTATAGCACCAGTACCAGCAAAAGTTTAAAAGAGCATTATATAAGTCAAACCAATAATGAAATGAAAGAGAATTGTGATAGGTATTGTCAAGGATTATAAGAAGTTATGTAATTTTGCACATCTAACAATGAAGCATCTATATAGGCATCATGCCATTGGGAAAAAAAAGAATAAATGAACTTTATAGTGTGCGTGTGTGTGTACACACACACACACAAATATACAAGTTAAAATAACATCTAACTAATTGCTACCTAAACTGGCCAAGGAGGCCTGCAGCTATTGTGCCAGATCCAAATGGGAAATCAAAAAGGTGCTAATTCATCTCTCTTGACGATGGACTTGCTACTAGGAAATCCATTTTCACTTACAGTCCAGTAACTGATAAGTTACTTACCCTTCAACATCATATCATACTACTAATCAAATTAAGAACACAGAGCATTCCAAGCTTCCAAGCAAATATATACTATATAACACGTTTGAATGAGGAAAATCATGATATTTTATGGTTTTATTTTTAGCATTTCTACAATTCTATTATCAAAGTATGTCTTAGCCCAAGACACTGAGAAAGGGATAGTTAAGACCAAATACAAACAACCTCTAACCTAAGCAACATCAGAAAACTCGAGCACCTAAGAAACTAACGTTGATGGATGATCAAATTCTAGAAAACCTTTTTCATCTTACATTCATAGCTATTATAATTAGTTGCAATCTAATCATAATTTAATGTATATCGAGTGAAATTATACAACTCTAAAATAATCAAATTAAGGAGTGACAGATAATGAACTCTTATAATGCAAGCTTAGAGGGGTAACAAAAAAAAAGAAGTAACATGACCATCCAATTATACATGATAGATTATACATCACATCTCTACCCTATAAAGAATAAAGGAACTATAAACTAAGATATTATTTTTTTCATGCTTTTTGTTACACTTCCAGACTCAAATCTGCAATCTCAATGAGCAACATAACCATCCGATTATTCTTCTATTTTTGTCTGCCGCATGCAGTTAATTGATTATTGAAACCATATACTTGTAGTAGGATTCACTAATTAAACCAAACTTAAAAAACAAACTTCAATTTCTCAATGCATTCCACTAATCACATATACTGATGCTGCTATAAATAGAGGGATGGCCTAATCATCAAAGACTATGAATTCTTACCTGAAGGTAGAGCCTTTCCTTAATGTCACCAACCAAGTAATCACCGGGGAAGCAATGCTCGATGCCACTACAACAAATAGCATTCTTAAATGGACAACAACCATAAATCGAGCAGAAATCAAATATTGAGTGAGAGCAAATAATCTTTCCAATTTCACTAGCCTCTATCTCAATCTTAGTTAGAAATAGAAAACATTGCTGCCTTTTCTTCAATCCGCAGAGAGAGCCAGAGTTACACCTTTGTATGATGGATTGATAGTTGGATCAATCATGTTTAGTTTTATTTAGCATTGACATGCCCCAAGTTTTAAGAATTCAATGATAGGCTTTTGCTGTAAGTGATCCCAAAATTGGTCGATTTGAAATCTGTTGGATTCAAAAGATCAGAGCTTTCTCTCTTCTCCATTCCTGCAGTGATATCCTAATCCACTTTCAAAGCACGTTGTGGTCACCTATTCCTCCGAATTCATCGATGAAGTTCCTAACATATAGAGATCCTTCATCAACGAGCAGCTCAGGCATCGATCGTAATGTGCCACCATTGATTTCTCTATCCACCAGTCAAGCTCCCCAAATCTTGCACCTAAATTCCCCAATTTATCAAAAAATTCACATATTTTTTCTACTATTTTTAGTTTAAGCTAAAGATTAAAGAATGGAATTGGAATTTATCTGTGATAAGTAGGAGAATACAGAATTAGGTGAGGGTTAGAGGGAGAGAGGGATTTCGGCAATGAAGAACATAAATGAGAGATAATTATCTCCTAAATTTTTTACTGTTAATTGGGACCTTCATGCACTTGAAGTTTTATATATATTGTACTCTTTGCCATGTAATTAAATTATGTTTAAAAGGTTTTTGATTTGACAGTTAAAGTGTTTATTCGATCTTTTTAAGAGTTGAGATATCAAAATAAAACTTAAGGATAAGTTTGAGGGACCAGAGATGGAATTCCCCTAATAGGAATGGTAAATTAATGTTAGATATGTGCAATGTAGACTTAAAGAATATGATAGGAATTAAAAAAGACATGGAAGGATTCATGGAAGGCTTGTAACTAGTTTTGGCCGAATGGTATAAATGGATGAATTTATGTATTTATGATAGATTTATACATGGTAATGAATTTAAATTATAAGTAGGTGATAATGATGTACATTATGTGTAATATAGTTAATATGTAATGTGAGACTGTGGAATTATGTGAATTTATAGCTTACTTCAAGTATCCTTTTTAAATAGTTTTGCCCTTAGTGCCTAGAAGCGAAGCTAGAAGTATAGAGTATAATTGACTAGCCATAGGGACACTAATCGCGGTAGCAAGTTATGGTGACACGTAATAGTGGACCAAAGGTGATCCCGCACTATGAGAATGAGAAAAATGAAAAATGAGACAAATGTAGAATTGGACCTATGGGGCCCACATCTCGTGTACTTAATTTGAGGATTTCATTTCTATTATAAACTACTAGAGGCAAAACTAAAATAATGTAATGATGATGAAGAATGAAGAGAAATGATAAAAGGCGAGTGAAATGGATATTTAAGATTAAAAATTAAGAAATGTGATTAAATGAATATTTAAGGGTAAAATAGTCAAATGATAATAAAAATGTAGTTAAGAAGTATAAAATTTGAATTTTAAAATAAATTTGGTGAACGGAGGGTAAAATTGTAATTTAGTAAAAAAGTTGTAAAAACAGGGACTAAAATATAATTCTGATAAAATAAGTGAATTTAGGGATCAAAATGAAAGAAAATGAAAGTTCAGAGGTAAAAACGTAAAAATATGGTGGAAAATGCTTAAAGAACTAAAACTAGGGTAAAATGGTAATTATGAAAAGAAAGTTCATAAAGGTTATTTTGGACAAAAATAAAATCCTAGATGTAATTATGATGAAAGTAGGAACAAAATGGTAATTTTGGTAAAAGTAGGGATAAAATGGAAATTTTGATAAAAGTTGGAACCTAAGTATAATTTTCATAAAAAATGAAAATAATAAGGGCAAAAGAGTAATTTCACCCTAACTTAGGAATAAAAATGGAGTTTATGCAAAGGAATGTGAAAATATAAGGAATGAGAACAACTAAATTAATTAATCTAAGGAAAGTAATTAAATTAAGTATAGTTAAAAATAATCAATTAGCTAAAGAAATGAGACGTTATCAAAGGTATTTAATATATGGTTAGGGTTGTTAGTGAGGAAATAATTAGTATTTTACTTAAATCAAGACTACATAGTTTATTGAAAGTAGTTAGTTGGGTATCCAACACTAGATTTTATGCTAAGCGCGTAGTTGTTTGCTGCGAAGGGATAGGTACTCGAATTCCAGGAGACAAGACTAACAAAGAAGAAATGTTGATTTTGGAGTAGTAGTAATTAGTATGTTATGTATATACATTATTTTGGATAAAGATTGTATATGTAATGTACTTATGACATTAAGATTTTATGTCATGTATATGTGTATATTGGATGGATATATGAACTATGATGTGTGTAAATGTGATTGTAGTGATGATTTGTGATTGTGTTGGATATGTCGATTATAGAATTGTTGTGTTGTTGCCTGAAATATCGGCGTTGGAAGTTGAATATTTGGGAGTGTAAATTTTAAACTTTTGCAGGAGGGATAGATTAATATTATAGCCGTTATGCTGCCAAAAATTTCACTGAATGAATAGTGAATTTGCGACAAGTTTAAAACTATTATGTAACGGAACAATAAAATAGAAAGTTGATTCCAATTCCAATCACTTGGTAATTAAATAAGAATAAGATATGATAATGGAATTAAATACTTGATTAGTAACCCGATTGCGATATAATGGTATTCAGACCTAGAAAAGTTTAAGGTATTATATTTAAATATCATTTGAAAGAGTATTCACATAGTGCTTCGGAGAATGCAAAGAAATTGTTTAACCTTCGACATTCAATTGAAAAAGCATTTGGAGTCCTTAAAAATGATTTCCTATCATAGCTAGTGGAACATAAGCAAATTATGATATCAATACCGTGTCAAAAATTATTCTTGCTTGTTGCATTTTGCATAACTTTTTGATGATGTATGATCTGAATGAAGATATTTTATGGCAAGTTAATAATGAGCTAATGGAAAATCCTATTCAATCTCAAGATATTAGCCATATGCCTAGGGATGCAAATGCTAGACTAGAAAAACAAATTAGAGATGTCATGCTTCTTGTATGTGGCAAGATTATACGTATCGATCTAAGACTTATGTATTTTTTTATTTTGAATTATGAATGGAATAATAATGCGTCTTATTATTTTTATTTTATATGAAAAGACTTATGCTAAGCTTTTATTTTTTTGTGTTATATTTTATATTTTATTTATCTTTTTACAGATGGATTTGCCATTGAAAGATGAGGTAGAACTTGTTGGTAATTCTAGTGAAAAAATTGAAAAGTATTTCAAATGGCCTAAGGAGATGGACAAACTTCTCTTTGATCTTCTAAAAGAAAAAAAGGCTAAAGGAAATAAGGATGAAAAAAATTTAATAAAATAGATTGAAATATTGTTATTAGTGCTCTTAATATTGAAATTCAAAAGATAAAAAAACAATTGATTGGGTGGAATGACATAAAAAAAAAAAAGTTGAAGCTACTCCAACTGTTTGGGAAAGTGTGATTCAGGTATTTTTTGTAATTGCACTTCTTTGAACTTTGTTATATGCATTAGGTTAATTGATATGAATTTATTATTATAGGTTATATCGGATTATAAGTCAATGAGAGACAAACAACTCCATTTTTTGGAAGATGCTCGTAAGTTATTTGAGAATGATAGAGCAAATGGAGATGATTGTGAGAGTGCAAAGGAGAATGTTCGTAGATGGAATGCAGAGCATTTGAATATTGATGACATTGATGAGTTGCAAACGAATAATGAGGTTTACCTTGAACAAATGCAGATTTTTTCTAATTTTAATGCATCGTCACCAATTACTCATCAAGATTCATCAACTCCGGATGTTGCCTCTTTACCTGCTAAACAACCAAGGTCATCATTCAAAGGTACTAAAAGAAAAAAAAAAATGATGTTATTGCCAAAGAAATCATGGAGGTGACTTTTTCAATGAAAGAAAATGCAAAAGCTAATACTAATTCTAGTAAACATATAGATATACATCAAGTGAAATTACTATGGAGCTAAAAAAAATTAGAATTGAATAAGTGGAAAACTATGAAGCTCTTTATTTTTTAGAGGATAATGAGCATTTGGTTGGAAGATTTTTGCTTGTAATGCCAATATCAAACTTGATTGGTTAAAGAAAAAGATAAAATCATGAATTAGAATAGTTAATTATTATTTTAATTGGTATAATTTCTATAGATATAATATTATATTGATTGTTTGCACTGAATGTTAATATGGATACGATTTTTTTGAAATTATGTTATTATTGATTCAGTGTTTGCCGAAAACTTTAAAATGATGATTAATGGTTGTTGAATTTTTTTTTTTATCGAAAGTTATTAGAAGACTTCGATGTTATTTGTTCACTGCTAATTAAGACTTTTTTTGTTTGTGTCTTATTTATGTTTTTTTTTATTTATGAAAATTTTTCCGCTAATAAGTGACTAGTAAAAATATTAGGTTATTTGTATATTATAAATTTAATTTAATATTAAAAATATCTTTTTTTACCTATTATTGCAAGTTATTACCGAAAAAGTAACCAAAATTAACATTGAAAATATTTAAAAAATAAAATAAAATAAATAAATTTATTTATTTATTTATTTCAAATATAAACATAAAAAAAATTATTTTTAATTTTATGTCTTAAGTATAGCCAATTAAATTTCAGTTCATTTATCGAGGACACCGCAATATAAAGAAACCAAATCAGCAAGGAAGCAGAATAGTAACGTACTAACGTCAAACATGGAAGATATTTGGAAGAGAGCGAAGCTTTTCGCTGAAGAAGCGGCCAAGAAATCCCAAACCCTAACTTCATCCAACAAAATTGCCGATCTAGTCTCCGAGACTGCCAAGAAATCCAAAGAGCTTGCATTGGAAGCTTCCAAGAAAGCCGATCAGTTAAAAATCGCGGCTCTTAAGCAAGCCGATCAGATCCAAATCAAGTCCATTTCAGATATTATCCCTCCTCAGCTCTCCTCTCTCGCCATTGTGAATTCTTCTTCTTCATCGTCTTCTTTGGACACTGCGGGTTCGGATTCAGATGAGCTGAGGAAATTTGGAGTTACTGATGATTTGAGAGATTTTGTCAAGGGACTGACTTCTGCTACTTTTCAGAATTTTCCAATTCAAGGTACATAGATTGAATATGAATTGTGATTTCTCCTCGTCGTTTTGTTCTGTTTGATTTTTACTTTATGGTCAATTTGATTTGTTTGACGGGGGTGATGATGATCGGTGTAGATGAAGCTGAGGTGTCTGATGTACCGACTACGGCGTCGAATGTTCGGAAAGATCTCAATGAGTGGCAGGAGAGGCATGCCACTCTTGTTCTTACCAATGTTACGGTGATTTTGTGTTCGCATTTACTATGAATTTTAGCTTCTTACGTGTTTGATCTTTTAATGCAAAATTGTTATAAGTTGATGTCATATTTGACAATTTTGTTTGGACAAATTGAATTATGCATTATTGTTCGGGCCAGTAAGCTGAATTTTCTTTTCCAGCCATGTTACTCTTATTTGGCACAATGTCGCCTCAGTCACCTGGGTTTTGAATGATTCATGGATGAAATCTACATTATTGACCAGTTACCTGTCTTGTGTAAACGCAGTTTGGTTGAAGTTTGTCTCTAATGGCTAAAGATACCGTTTCACTTTCTATGCTTGATGTCACATTTTTTATTATTTTTTCGTGCATCAGAAACATCTGAAGAAAAAGAAGAGAACGAACATGTGTATTAAAGGAAAGGAAAGGTTAAAGGCCAATGCTAGAATGACTATTTAAAACATACTTTCATTTCACATGTCATCTCAAAAATGTTATTTCGTGTGTCAATTGTGGATGTCCTGTTATTACTATCAGTTTTTTGTTTACATTTTCATGGCATGATTTTTTATTTATAACATTTTTATGTTTTGGTATGTACTTATTCTGTAGTTCTTCTGATGACTATTCCTATGCAGCAAATTTCAAAGCTAAGATATAAACTATGCCCCCGTGTGATGAAAGAGAGAAGGTTCTGGAGGATTTATTTCACACTTGTTAGCACTCACGTTGCGACGTAAGTGTATATTACTCTTTCCAAGTTTTTTTTTTTTTGATGTATACAAGATGTAAAAAATTATTAATTGCCGTAGAAAGTCTATAGTTCATTTCAGAGCTTATATATGCATGTATTTGTTGTTTTATAATGGCAGTCTATTTTACCTCAGGTAGGTTGGTTTTATTCTCAAGATTCAGCAATTTTGGTTGATTTTACATGAAAATAAAATTTTCTGAAAACAGCAGAAGACGTTGAGATGGTTATATTTGTTCTCTGTTCTGGCCTTCTGTAGCTACGGTTTGCTGCAGTGACACTATGTATTACAAGATAGAGAGGTTAACGTTGGATCTACAAAATAAGCTCTTATTACTCCCTCTCTTTTGGTTTTTATTCAAACTCAGGTATGAGAAGCAGTATATGGAGGAGGTTAAGCATAAAGAAGAAGAACAAAAAAAAGATGAAAAATCCAACCAAGTTGCAGTATCTGGAGAAAATTCTGGATCTGAGATGAAAGAAAAGAACCTGAAAAGTAAGACATCAACTGCATCATCAGCTGAGCAGGACTTGGACACTTTTCTTTTGGGGGATCTTGAAAACAGTGATGGGGATGCAGGTAATTCCGTGAACATCTTATGATTTATGGATTATAAATTGCAGTTGGTTGCAAAGCCATATGCTTGATTGTGAGTTCTGGCATGTTTGCATAATAAGTATTCGTGCGACAATATGTCTTCATATTGAAAGGATGACATGTCGAAAATTGAAAACTAGCAATATGTCTATATAAGCTTCAATGAAGAATACATAGGATTCTTGTGAATTTCTCATTTAATGTGCTAAGGGTTTTACTCCTAAAAGAAACAATGATTCTCAGGAATCAAAATATTGGGATCCTTGCTGGTTTTTGTAGTCTTGGCACTGCGTATATGCCCTGTCATGTCTGGGACATGTATGCTGGTTGGACTTGAACTCACTGGTGAATGTGGTGTGAAGATTTCATACTTTTGGATGTACATTATTTTATTTGCAATGAATTTGTTTATCTGGGAAAGAAATTCATTTTTTTTATCATTTTTTTTATGTTCCCTACATTCTCTTTACTTTCAGTTGGCTTAATCATATGCCGATATATTTCAGGTGAAGGTGATGGTGATTGTGACGGCAGCTTTGATGATGATTTTGACAAGATTGACAATTCTGTAAGTGTTTTGGTTACTCATTTTACTGGCATCCCGGTCTCTTTGACGGTGCTATTTAATCTTGCCTTTGTTTCATTCACCATTCAGCATAAATGGTTTGCTTTCTACCAAAAGGTTTTGCCTGGATATACATTTAGAAATGAACAGTTAGTTGAAGCACGTGTTCAAGTTATGTTACTTTGCATAGGTGATGGACAATTATTATAAATCCTGCTTGTTCATGGATATGTTTGAAACTATGGCCATTTGCAGGACATTGAAGATGAGAAGCACTCAAAGAAAGCATCTACTGCTTCCGGAGAGACTGAAGAGATCCAGTAAAAAATATGGAACAGCTTATGTACAGGATGGGCAAGGGAAACCACAAAATTAATAGCATGCAATTGCTAAACTTAAAATTTAGCAGGGTGCAATGGGAGGATCATATGTCAAGTAGCTTGCTGCAAACGGACGATCTGATAGAGGAACAGATTGTGTTACAAGTATCGTTTTAGTGCTTTAATTTTTTTGAATGCTTGGACAACGATAAGTTAGTTATAATGCCTGTTCGTCTAAATATTAGGGGACGTCAAATCCTTTTTGCCTTGTACAGATTTCCTAATCGTCAATTCAAATTTGCTTAATTTATTTAAACATACATGTGCAAAGAGTTGTCTAACATCAATAAAAGGGGTTGGGGGGAATGTATTCGTTTCTTATGAATTGTAGTTTTGCATCGACGCTGTTTGCTGGGACTTCCGAAACCATGCATTAAGTCCGGCTGGAAGGTCGAAAAAGCAGCAGAATAGAGCTCAGTGCTTTGATCCAAACACATTAATTTGACCCGGAGGTGGGCTTTTTCCTTGTGGGTCAATCCAAAGAATTACCACGCGAGCAGGATTTATAATTGAGGAAATTACATTATTTATCCAAGTTTTTTTTTATTTTGGTTTTCAAAATTGCTTTATACATTTTTTTACAGTTTTATAATTGCATTTTTTACTTTTAAAAATACTTCATTTTATTTTATTTTTTATATAAGAAGATAAAAACAAAATTACAAATAAGAAAAACTTGAGGTGTTTAGACTCCTGCTGTCATGCACCAGCATATCTCTAACACAAGAGGGTGGAGTACCAAACCATTTGAAGGTGTCATTGTGAACATCTCCATACTTGATTAAAGCATCTGCTACTGAGTTGGCCTCTCTTTTAACATGCATAAACTTCACTTGCTAGCTTCTCTTGACCAACCTGTTAATGTCATTAACAAGGTCGGAAAAAGTGATAATCCACATCTACCCTGTTTGTTAAACGATTAACTACCTCCAGGCTGTCAACTTGCACCAGAATTTTCCTCCATCCCTTGTCCCAAGCTAACTCAACCACCGCTTGATCGCACATATCTCAAAGTAAAGAGCTCCTGCATTATTAAGTCACAAAGAGAATCCTCCTAACCAAGATCCAATAACATCTCGGAACACCGCTCCAGCCATATTACACCGGAAACCAGATTGACCAGTTCTATCAGTGTTCAAGGCAATCCATCCCACTTCCGGTGTATTCCACTTGATCTCCGCATCATCAGCTCCCCTTCTTGAATGAGCAATTATTTTCAAGGAAGACAAACATAACAAGTCTGCTCTAACTTCATTAATGATGATCTTGATTTTAGTTTGACTCGAGACCACAGAATTACTAAACATTTTTCCATTCCGCCATCTCCAAATATGCCAAACCATAAAACCACAAAGAATTTTCCAATCTAGAGCAAACCTACCGGTATACCTGCGTTTCATGTTCGAGGTCATCCACTCCATTGTATCACCGGTAAAAAAAAACCCAGTTCCTTCACGAGAATTAAGCAACCTAGCCCAAACCTCTCTTGCTTTACTGCAATCCCGGAGTACATGAAGAAGATCTTCATTACTGTTATCACAAAGAGGATAAGAACTTGAAAATATTAGGTGTCTCTATGTGCGTTCCACATTAGTTAGCAGTCTATTATAAAAACAGAGCCAGAGAAAACTTCTAATTCTTTGAGGACTACCCCACTTCCAAACCATCTTCCACTTGCCATTCTCTATGTTATTAGCATCACCAATAAGCACTCATAGGTTGATCTAATGGAAAAATTTCCAGAAGTCGATGATTTCCAAATGATTGTATCAGCTCCCATCATATTGCTAGAAGGTAAAATATCACTAATGTGCTTTACAATCTCTATTGGAAATAGAGTATTGAGTTTAGCTATATCCCAGCAGCCCCTTTTCGTAGTGACATCCTTCACTTTCCAATGCAAAACATCATCTGGTACATCTGTTAAAGCATGATCAATTAGTATAAAATTGTTACACCATTCATCATACTAGAACCTCACATAATTGTCATCTCTTAAATAGATACTGATATTGTCCGAAACAAAAGGCCAGATTTTCAACAAGTTTTTCCAAACTGGAGTACACCTGTTAAAATGTAAACTATAACTGCCATCATTATTCCTTATAACATATTTTCCACAAAGCACCTGCACCGAAAAAGCATCTGATTCTTTAACGGATCTCCAGACTAATTTTGCCATGAACGTTTGATTAAGAGCCATGAGATTTCGAAGACCCAAACTTCCCTTGCTTTTAGACATAAAAAGCTTATTCCAACTAAGAAAGTGAATCTTTTTTTAGCAAAATTCGAAACCCATAAGAACCCTCTACACAAATCTTCGATCTTATTACACACTACTTGAGGAAACACTATTGTTTGAAGGGTATAAACTGGAACTGCCATCAAAACTGATTGAACCAAAGTGAGATGACCTGCAAAAGAAAGAGAACTGGCTTTCCATCCGCTCAGCTGATTCTTGATTCTATATATAATATATTGAAAGTAATGTTTTCCTTTCCTTCCATTAATAATTCGCAACCCAAGATGCTTACCCAAGCTGAAAGTTACAGAGAAACCTTGTAATATCCCAAAGGATATATTGGTACTTGTTCGTAAATATGTTTGGGACGTGATCAGAATTAATGTAAATGTGAAGGACAATTTTATAAAATTATCAACTTAAGAGCAAATATGCATAGTTAGAAAAGTAGTGGGGATTGATTGAAGATTGTAAATTGACTTCATGTCAAATGTAAAAATTGAGGAGAGATAAGAGAGCAAAGTGTAAATTTTTAATAGCTTGACAAGTGGTCCAATAAGGATGGAACATGTGTTTAGTCTAGAAAGAAGGAGAAGAAACCAGAATAAAGAGAGGAAAAAATATGGATTTTTATTTGAGTTGGCCGGCCACCACTTTAGAGGATTTCATTTTCAGCCATTTTCTCCTTAAGAAGGCCAACCAACCATAAAACAACCCCTAATTTCAAGTAGAGATGGGAGAAGAGAAAATTTAGTGGTTAGACAAGTAAAGATAACAATTGTTTCTCTTATTTCTTTTCTTCTTTTATTAGTTATTATAATGAGAATTTAATGATTTGAATGGATGTTTATATGTGAGTGATCTTATGGAGAAAGAAGAGAAAGATAGAGCAAAAAAAAAAGATGTAGAAAGAGAAAAAAGCTTAAAGAAAGTTATTGGAGCATCAATAAGGTATGAGAGTTTATATTATTGTTCTATGTGTTTATAATTGAATTAAGTTACTATATATGTTTTAGATGATTTATAGTTTATGTTTGAGTGAAGAAATGAATTTATGATGCATGAGAAAGATGATTTGTGCCTTAGAAAGAGATAAAGTGAAAATTTATTTAAAGTTCTCTTGAATCAGTTTCCGTGTAAAGTGCATAACTCCCTCTGTAAATGTCTAAATTGAGTGATTTCAATTGGATATTAAAAATAAGACCTAGTTCTACAACTTTTTATAAGAACCCAAGATCTGAATCTGTCTCCAAAGTGTTCGAAATTTAGCTTTAAGTTGACAGACCCCTGCTATTTGTCACCTAGGAGCAGTCTATAATGTTTTAGTAATATCTTGAGATTTAGAAGTCATAATTGAGTGATTTTTTATGTTTTAGAAACTAGAGACATATTAGAATAACTTTGTAGAAGGAAAATTTTGTTAAAAATGCCTTTTTATAGGTCAAAAAGGGTATAGAAGTCGAAAATGGAATTGTATTTTTGGGCAGAATGGATATCACGGTTACTAGATTTTAGCTAATGATCGTGAGGTA
Source organism: Excoecaria agallocha (assembly GCA_037975025.1). Taxonomy (NCBI): domain Eukaryota; kingdom Viridiplantae; phylum Streptophyta; class Magnoliopsida; order Malpighiales; family Euphorbiaceae; genus Excoecaria; species Excoecaria agallocha. Next base: position 44,705,867 of record CM075809.1, read on the forward strand.
CCCCAGTTTTCAGTCCAAAACCGATGTGCAAGCTATGTCATAGTTACCAGGTCTAACCTAATGACCATGACCATTCTTGTTTTTTTTTCAAAACTTGTTTTCAAGGTCTCAAAGTGATACTAATGTACATATAAACCTTCCTAAACACTTTTAGAGTGTTTTAAGTGTAAAAACAAGAATAATAAGTGATATGAAATGAGTGTAAAACATAATGAATTAATGAAGTAAAGTAGGAATTTATACAGTTAATGAATATGACTGAACAAGAATAACGTGATCTAGTGAAACAAAGGTATAATCTATGAAATGTATTAATGTCATGTTTCTAAAAGTATGCATTAAAAGGTATAAGAAATAAATGAGAATGAACATGGTATAAGAAATGAATGAGAGTGAACATGGTACATGATATGCATGGTATTACATGATAGTCATGTTAAAGTATGATTTAAATTTTATTGAAGTGTAAGCGAGTGTACAATGTATAGTTATTCTATTGCATGCTTGTATTGAATTTGTAAAATCTATGATTATCAATGTAACAAGTGTACTATCCTTAAGTGACTAGTGATTTATTGAAAGCCTGAATTTCACATAGTAGTGGATAGATAGGCATACCTATAAAGGGGATAGTGATTGCAGCTGCAAGTGTTGTCACCAAAAGGTGACTAGTGTAGTGTTTCAATACCTTTTGGCATCTAATGACCCGAGACTATTATATCTCGCCCATTCAATGCTGATTGTCAGTATCGTATGTTTGTACCCGTATCCATCATTTATGAAAATTCAGGCAATGAAAGTGATTTGATTATTGAATAATGATAAGTGATCAATAGTTTAAGTGTTACAGTGCCTCATGATAGTGTTAGTACTTTTTATTGAATAATGAAGTGTAAGTGAAAAATTGTATGGTAATTGTTATTGAGTGTATAATTGCTATCGAGTGTGGTTAAATCCATATACTGAATAAGAGTGACATGATATTATGTTATATGCATTGGCATGTTATATTGCTTGTATTTGACTTGGAAAGAAAGTTAATTGTACTGTTTACTCCCTACTGAGCCATTGCTCAGCACAGGTGTTCTTCCCGTATAGTAATACAGGGGTAAGAAAAGTGCTTTTCTCGAGTCAACATCTGTAAGCCACTAAAAGGGTAGCGAGTGAAGGCTAAATCTAATAATGTATATTTTTTGTAAATGTATAATGTAAAATATTTGAAATTTATGTAATGAAATAAGTTGTAATTGTACTTTAAATGTATTATATGCCATGTGTATAAATGTATTTTTGTACAAGCAATTTAATATAATAATAAGTACATAAAAAGATAATAAGAGCGGGCGTTGCAAATCTGACCTAACCTCCAAATTATTTCTCAGTTTGGCACTGACATTCTTCAAGAGAAATAAAGAGGTTTTGTGTTTGTTAATTTTTTTATCCAGAACTTTGACAAATGTAGACCTTCCCCCGTTGTTCCAAAGGAAAGATGCTTTCAGGATAGTCTTTTGGCTCTGGTGCCAGGTCCTGCCTAATTTTTCTAGAGACAAGAAGGTGTGCAGTCATTTTGCCCCTCCTAATATGTTTCCCAGTAAGCTACTTTTGGGAGTCTCCTGCGCCACTTACACGGAGGATCGAAAGGGGGATATTTCGCTTTCTTTAGATCTTGGCGTGCAGCTTTCTGCTTTCTTTCAGTCTTAGGTTTTACCTTTATTTGCCTAAGCTCTCATGTAGTCTTAGAGACTTTCAAGAAGCTCACGCATTCCGCCTTTCTCTCTGTGGTATTTTGTGTAGTCTCAGAGACTTTCACAAAAACTATATGTTTTGTTTTCCTCTCCATGGCCATTAATTCGTGTTTTTTTGTGGGATGTTGAAGCTAGATGCTTTAGCTCAGCCATTGTCTCTTAACAAAAGCACCAAATGATAAATCATTTATTTTTATAAAGATGGAGGGTTTTCCATGAAGGATTGAATGAGAGACTTGATGCCTAGAAAAATGAATCCTAATCGGATTGAGATGGAAAGAATCTGCAGAAAAGGGGGTGCTTGCCTGGTTGTTCCGGGTAAGGACACTCTGATGCTTAAGTTAGCAAATGATGTAAGGCTCTTAGAGAGAGAGTATTAATATTATTTAGAGAGAGATAAAGTATGTGTTTCTCATAATAAAATCTACTATTTATAGAGTTGAGGAAGCTTGAGCAGTATTTTTGAACAATTGGTCTACTCTGCAATAGGTATGATATATTCTTATAGGTAATGACGATTGGATGGTAACGTGTGTCAGACAACTTTCACTTGTCATGGAAAGGTAAAATTCGATCAGACAGTCTTGATTCCTGTGTTTGACTATATAGTTGAGGCGGCTTTCATGGACCTTCATTTTGGGCCTTTCGAGATCTTTGGGCTTCCAGTTTGGATTTTTCGGAGTATTATAAAAAATGATGGCAACTAATTATCATGCGAAAAGAAGAAACTAGTTATGCAATATATTTTGAATTTGTAAGATGCAGATCTATGAAAAATTTGTAAAGAAAAAAGAAGAATTTGTGAAAAAATTGATTTGGTTAATAAAAGTCATAAAAGATAATAAAAATTTGTGAGAAAATGAATTTTATTTTGTAAGATAATTTTATTTTTAATTAAAAAACTATAAGTGATATTTTTAAAGTAAAAATTTTAGTAAACAGCATATGTGAAAGATGAAAATGTGGATGTAATATTGAAAATTGATTTTAATTTTTAGGTATTTATGAAAAAAAACCCTTTGTAACTTCAGCCAATCTCGTATAAATTTATCAAATTTTTTTTACTGGCAACATATTAACTTTTCATTCTCATAAGTCGTTATTTTCTTTTCTTTATCTTTTCACGGGGTCGGTATCCATAATACAATTTATAATTAGAACAATTAAAAATGATTTTCCTGTTGTAAATTAATTAAAAGAAAGACAAAATAGTAGAATAGAAAATTTTCTATTATTGATTGTCTATTGAATAACTACAATAGGGTATTTATAGGCACAAAATATAAGAGGTAAACTTCTACTAGAATAGAGAGAATGATGAGTTTGATAGTCATCCAAATATCTCATAATTATCACAACACTTCCCCTTGGATGACTATGCACTATGAATATGCCTCGTTAAAACCTTACTAAGAAAAACCCAGTGGGATAAAAACTTAGTGAAGGAAAAAGAGTACAATATTCATATGTGCTTCCCCTAAAAAATGAATCAAACTAAATCTTTTAACTGGCGCATTCCAATATAGTACACATGTTTCTTGAAAATTGAACTTGGTAGGGCCTTTGTGAACAAATCTGCTGGATTATCACTTGAGCGAACTTTGCAAACATCGATTTTTCCTTCTTTCATTAGTTCATGAGTATAGAAGAATTTTGGTGAGATATTTTTTGTTCTATCTCCTTTGATATAGCCACCTTTGAGTTGTGAAATATATGCTGCATTATCCTCATACAATTTTGTTGGCTTTTTCTCCACTACCAACCCACTTGTTCCTTTAATATGTTGTGTCATGGTTCTCAACCACACACATTCGTGACTTGCTTCATGGATGGCTAATATTTCTGAATGATTTAAGGAAGTGGCAGTGATTGTTTGCTTAATAGATCACCAAGAAATAGCAGTGTCACCATATGTAAAGACATAACCTATTTGTGATCGAGGTTTATGAGGATCTTATAGATATCCAGCATCAGCATACCCTGTCAATTCTAAATTTACTCCTTTTGAAAAAATAAACCCATGTCAGATGTGCCACGAAGATAACATAGAATATGTTTTACACCATTTCAGTGCCTTCGAGTTTGTGCAGAACTAAATCTTGCTAGCAAATTAACTGCAAAAACTATATCTGGTCTAGTGCTATTTGCAAAATATAAAAGTGCACCTATTGCACTAAGATATGGTACTTCAAGACCAAAAATCTCTTCGTTATCTTCTTGTGGACGAAAATGATCTTTCTTGACATCAAGAGAGCGAACAACCATTGGAATGCTCAATGGATAAGACTTATCCATATAAAATTATTTCAAGATTTTCTCTATATAAGATGACTGATGTACAAGAATTCCTTTTGGCAAATATTCAACTTGAAACTCAAGACAAAATTTTATTTTTCCAAGATCTTTCATTTCAAATTCCTTTTTCAAATATTTTGCAGTAATAAAGATCTCTTCTGGAATCCCCACTATGTTTAAGTCATCAACATAAACTGCAACTATAGCAAATTCTAAATTTATCTTCCTGATAAAAACGCATGGACAAATTGAATTATTCTCATACCCATTTTTCACTAAGTAATCACTTAGACGATTGTACCACATACGTCCAGATTGCTTTAATCTATACAAAGATCTTTGGAGTTTAATTGAGTATATTTGTCGAGGTTTTGAATTATATGCTTCAGGCATCTTAAATCCTTCAGGGATTTTCATATATATGTCATTATCTAACGATCCATATAAATAAGCTGTCACCACATCCATTAGATGTATATCAAGCCCTTCAGAGGCAGTCAAACCAATAAAAAATCTAAACATAATTGCATCCATGACTGAAGAATACGTTTCTTCATAATCTATACCAGGTCTTTGTGAGAAACCTTATGCAACAAGTCATGCTTTTTATCTCACAATTTCATTTAGCTCATTTCTTTTACTTACAGACCCATTTATATCCAACTAGTTTGACATCTTCTGGTGTCATGACTACTGGTCCAAATAATTTTCGTTTAGCTAAAGAATCTAGCTCAGCCTGAATTGCCTCTTTTTATTTTGGCCAATCAAGTATTTGTCGACATTCTTCTATAGTTTTAGGCTCAGGCTCATCATCATTTGCTATTTCAGAAGTAATTGCATATGCAAATACATAATTTAATCTCTTTCTAACATATTTCTAGTTTTCAATGAGATCTCATAATTTGTCGGTACCGGAACCACTTCTAGGGTCGCTTCTCTAGAAATATGTAGTTATGTATTTGATTTGTTTCTGGCCTCTTCAGGAGGATCAATTGAATGATTTTTTATTTCTCTCTTCTTTCGAGGAACAATATCTTTTACACCAATAGGTCTACCACGCTTCTGGCATGAACTAGACTCATTTATTGTTATACCCCCAAGATATCCTACAGAGACATCATTTGTCGTGCAGAGGCATTTGTAGCTGGAATGATTTGGTGACCTTTTAGGTGTCTGTAAAGATATTGGATAGCTAATTTGCAACATTCTGTAAATGAATTATTCTTTGAACTTCAAGTTCACATTAATTTGTGCGTGTATCAAATTTGGACAAAGTTGGTGTGTTCCAACTGATTTCTTGAGCTTTTGGCCCATTTTCTTTATCTTCCCCTAATGGTGGGAAAACTAATTCATTAAATTGACAACCTAAAAATCTTGCTCGAAAAAGGTTACCAGTTAAAGGTTCTAGATACCTAATGATAGAAGGAGAATCAAAACCAATATATATATACCAAGACATCGTTGGGGACCCATTTAGTTCGTTGAGGAGGGCCAATAGGAACATAAACAACACAACCAAAAATTTTAAGATGAGATATATTAGTTTGTTAATCAAAAACAAGTTGCAAATGTTAAAATTTTTGATATGAACTAAAGATGCGGCATGAACAATTGCATGTCCTCAAACAAATGCCGGAAGTTGTGACTTCATAAGCATAGGTCTAGCAATAAATTATAATCGCTTAATAAAAGATTCAGCTAAACCATTTTGAGTATGAACATATGTAACAGAATGCTCGACACTAATCCCAATTTACATGCAAAAGTAATAAAATGCTTTTGAAGAAAAGTCACATGCATTATCTAAACGAACTATCTTGATAGGATGATTAGGAAATCTAGACCTTAACTTTATAATTTGAGCAAAAAGTTTAGTAAAAGCAATATTACGAGTAGAAAGTAAACATACATGTGACCATTGAGTTGAGGCATCAATCAAAACCATGAAATATCGAAATGGTCCACAAGAGGAATGAATTGGGCCACAAATATCTCCATGTATCCTTTGAAGAAAAATAGGAGACTCCAAATGCAATTTGGATGGTGAAGGTTTTACAATCAATTTACCTTGTGCATAAGAACTACAAGAAAAATTATTAGATAAAAGAATTTTTTGATCCTTTAATCCATGTCCATTTGTATTTTTGATAATACGTCGCATCATGGTTGAACCGGGATGACCAAGGCGATCATGCCAAAGTATGAACATTTTAGGGTCTGAACACTTCCGGTGCATATAATTTGATTCAACCATTTTTATTTTCGTAAAATATAATCCTGATGAGAAACTTGAAAGTTTCTCTAATATGAACTTCTGGTTCAATTTTGTGGATGTAATCTATAGATCTTCGACATTTTCATTATTTGTCGTTTTAATATGATATCAATTACGACGTATATATTTAAAACTTAGTAGATTTCTTCGGGATCTACTTGAATACAACGCATCATCAATATATAATTTTATTCCATTTGGAAGCATAATTTGGACTCTTCCAAAGCCTTAAATTACATTTGCAGAACTAGAAATCGTATTAACATTAATTTCAGCTAATGTTAATTGTATAAAATATTTCTTGAGAACAAATAGATTATGAGAATTCCTTAAATAGAATTAAAGAAACTTCTGGTTCTCTAATAAACATATAAATTCTCAATAATTTATGTATTATAATCGATCCGGAATGGTCAAACCGGTCATGTCAAGTAATTAATTGTTAATTAGTAAACTTCAGGCTTACTATTTTTATTATATCAATATTTATATCAATTGATAAACATCAAGTTTCTTAATATCAATATCAAACAATTAGTAAACGTCAGGTTTACTAATATTTGTGACATATGGTCAATAAACTATATGTTTATTAGTATTTGTATCAATTTTCAAGTTTATTGTTTATTATAATCAATAAACTTCGAGTTTACCAATATTAGTATCGATTAATCAACAAACTTCTGGTTTATTGATATTTGAATAATTAGTCAACTGCATGTTACTAATACTTGCATAACAATTAGTAAACTTTATGTTTACTAATATTGTGACAAATAATAAAATAAATATTTATTAGTATTTATATCAATTTTTTTTAAGTTTACTATAATCAATAAACTTCAGGTTTACTGATATTAGTATTAATTAATCAATAAACTTCATGTTTACTGATATTTATATAATTGGTAAATAATAGGCTATTAATATTTGTTAGTAAACTTCAGGTTACTAAAATTTATATTTATTAGCAAACTTCGAGTTTACTAATATTTGTATCAAAATCAAATTATCTGAAACAATATATTACTAATCTCATACAAAGTAGATCTCAAGTATTTATCTTTCAATCTCAAAATGATATTCATTTCAGCGAATATTTTTGAAAATATATGTCTGCGGGACATATTTGAGAAATAATATATTTTCTAACAAATTGTATGCAAATAATTGTATTATAACTCTTCAGGAGTCTTCAAATAATTGTATTACACATAACAACAATATACATATAGAAAATTGAAAACCAAATATGGCTTTACATAAAATATATTCATCATATATAATATAATGATTAAAATATAATTAAGCAAGGATCAAATTGCAATTATGCAAAATAAATCACTTAAATCATGTTAATGTGCTTGGTAATAGAAAATGTTATTCTTAGTTCTTAATATTTTCGTATATTGAAGTTTTTAAAATTATTTATTGTAGGGTAGAATTATCGACCTTTAATCAATCTCATTAACTCATGAGAATTAAAATAATTTAAAATTTATAAATTAAATCTACTTACCGTTTAATCTTGTAAATTATAATTCTTGATTCCTTCGAGCCGGGTTGTCGTAAACCACCGACTTTCAATGATCAATAAAGACTATTGTGCTGATAACGTGTTGTAAATTAATTAAAAGAAAGACAAAAATAGCAGAATAGAAAATTTTCTATTATTGATTGTCTATTGAATAACTACAATAGGATATTTATAGGCACAAAATATAAGAGGTAAACTTCTACTAGAATAGAGAGAATAATGAGTTTGATAGTCATCCAAATATCTCATAATTATCACAATATTTCCCGAGATTTTCATATCGAAAATTTGATATGTAATAGCTATTTTATTAAGAATTCCTTATAATTAATTATATGAAAATAAGGTGGCAAGTCTCTGCAAGTGTTCTGGTTCTTCTTCACTCTCGCGGCTCTGCTCGAGCCTCCTATGGCGCTTCCTACTCTCTTAACCTCTAGACCATCGCTCAAAATCTCAGTTCTGTCCTTCTCTCTTCACTTAATCCCCACTATACCCTCTTATTCGTTCTCTTCTCACTGCAGACAATACCCAGCTTCGGCTTTCTCGCTACCTTCACAGTCTGCTCCATTGGCAAAGAAAGTTGCTTTCACAGTTTCTGCTCATGGAAAAACGTGGGAAGATCCCTATCAATGGATGCGAAACACTACTGATCCTGATTTTATCGACTACCTCAATCAAGAGAATTCCTATGCTCAAGCTTTCATGGCTGACACTCAAAATCTTCAACAAAGTCTGCTTAATGAGATGAGAAATCGAATACCCACAAAAATTTCTACCCCTCCCGAGCGTTGGGGCCCCTGGTTTGTTCATTTTTATAATTATTAATTGCCCTTTTCATGGTTGACCTAATTTGGTCCTTTGTATTGACCCTTATTATTTTATTGCCTCCTAGATTAATGGATTGGAACTGATTTTTATTTTTAAGAATGGTATTCTGCCTAGTTAAATGGTTAATGTGATTTTTTGAAGGTGCATTTCCTATCTGTGCGGACCAGTAATATAAATTTGTAAGTGTTTAGATGTTATGGTTTCATATACAGTGCGTGCTTCATGCTTGTGTATGTTATGGTTTCAAATTGACCAGCCGATTGATCAGATGTAAATAATCTACTTTCGGTTTCAGTTTGATTTTATGGTGACAATTATATGGATTCAGTGGGATTACATTTACTGTTAGAGCAGGTTATACTACCAGCGTATTCCTGAAGGGAAGCAATACCCAGTTCTATGCAGGAGGTTTGAATCCAGAAAAACTGGCTGGATAAAGACTGTTCTGAGTTATGCAAGCGGACAGTTTGGGAAGGAGCAAGTTTTGCTTGATTGGAATCAAATAGCAGAACAATATGGCAAGTTTCTTTCTGCCCCTTCTTATTCATATGAGATTTTTTTTCTTTTCTTTTATTTTTGATATTCAATTTGTTTTCTTTTTTTTTGACCTTCCTCGCATAACTTTTGATTGTCCCACTCAAGTTTGCCATGGTTATATTGTATTTTGAGAAAATTATATCTTGAAGCCTCTGTTGATCATTTGTTTTCCCAATACATATAATAGTCTAAGAGGTGACATATATATCCTTTAGTATCTCTGAACCTTTAAGGGGAATGATCAAGGGGAGAATTAAAAGTCGTGAACCATCCAAGTCTTTTCAATGGTCCTTAGCTGTGTTAATATAGAAATATGATTATGAAATCTCAGTCATTATTTTTTTTTTTTTGTGGTAAATTGAATAGTTTATTGTCAATGAGATTAGCTTTTTACATTATTTGTTGCAGAACAGGCAATATGAATTATATTAGTGGTTAATGAATGTAAGTTTGTTATTGCAGGTTATGTGCATGTGGGTACATGCCGAGTTTCACCTGACCATAACTTCCTTGCATACACACTTGATATAACTGGAAATGAGCAGTTCATACTTCAAATTAAGGACCTTAAAAATGGGTCTGCTGTTCAAAAATCAGAAATTCATGGTGTTGTTAGTTTGGCATGGGCTCAAGACAGCCGTACATTGTTTTATACAATTTCAGATGAGAATCAAAGACCTTATAGGCAAGTCTTAATGTAAATTTCTGGAACCATTTGCTTGTAGTCTTAATGTTATCTCATGTGTGGCCTATCTCATATTTGATAGGGTTCTCTGCACAAAACTAGGATCCAATGAGATAGATTATGTTGCCGTATTTACAGAGAGTGATCCAAGCTTTTGTGTGGATATAGCTAGCACAAAAGATGGCAAGTTCATAACTGTGAACTCGAATTCAAGAACTTCATCAGAGGAACTTCTTACTTATTTTGATTTGAAATTCTCAAAGTTCCAGCATCTACAATTCTGATGAGGCTTATGCCACTCTTTCTTTTACAGGTTTACACCATTGATGCAACCAATCCACTTGACAGTTTGCAAAGAATACACAAGCGTGTTTCTGGGGTGCAGTTTTTTTTGGAACACCACTATGGTTTCTTTTATATTCTCACGAATGCTCCTTCAAGTGGGTGGGCAGGTGAAAGTTATTACTTGGCTACATGCCAGGTTGAAAATATTCACTCATCCAACTGGAAGGTCTAGTACTTCATAAATATCTATTGTTGAATTAGACCCTTATTACGATTCTTTTGGTCCTATTCCCGTCAGCTTTTATGTTACTTTATTGTCTTACAGAATATCATCCTTCCAAGTGAAGACATGAGCTTTCAGGATATGGACATTTTTAATGGACATTTAGTTGTTTTTCTCCAGAAGAAAGGTGTTCCTATGTTGTGTTCCATCAATGTGCCTATCAAAGTTGATCATAAGGTACAAAAAGTTCTGATTTGACAAATTCTTATTCATAAGTATGATACTTTTAAATTTGTGTTTATTGCTCATTTATTTAAAAGGTTTATCTGTTATATTTTGCCATTTTTTTCTGTGCTAAGACTAATCGTAATCTTGTAGAAGGAATGAAAAAGCAATCAAGATGTTGCCAATTGCTTGTTTAACACATATCATTGTGCTTGGTTACGTATGGTTCTCATTTGAAGTGATGAGGAACAAGAGTATTGCACAAGATGGTGCCAATAGAAGGGATCTTAAATTAGGTTTGCTTGTAGGAGTCACGTCACTTTAAAAAAGCTGACATTGCCTGTTCTGCAACCAATAATGTAAAAAACCTGAACAGCAGCAGCACTGTCAAACAATTTTAGACAATTAAAGGATAATAATAGCATCTTATAATACTTTCAGTTTTTTTAATTTAAGAGAATGCTTTTTCAACTTTCATTTGTTCTGATTGTTTGGCAGAGTCACTTGAAGGTTGAGGATCTTGATCCATGGTTTTTCCCTCTGCCTTCAAATCTGTGCAGCATCGTTCCAGGGTCAAACCATGATTTTATGAACCCAGTGTACCGTGTGGTGGTGTCATCTCCAGTGGTACTACTTCCATTTGCACAGATACAAGAGTTTAAACTACTACAGAATTACTCTCTCTCTAACAAAATGCTTTTTTCCTAGTTTTGTGTGTGTCTACACATACTGTGTGTGCTTTTGTGTCAGGCCTCTTCACTAACAGACACTCCTGAAATTATTTGGTTTTAGTTTCTATTTTGGGGCATCATTCGTCGCTTACTGTGGCATGGCTTTTGCGGCAAAACATAGCATGTTCTCAAATTGTGAGGAAATGGCTCTACTTCAATGACCTTTTGTAGCCAGAATACTTCCCATATCCAATTTTTTGCATTGTCTTTATAAACCTAGTTTTCATATGATTTGTTAAATGTCAATCGACCAGCAGAAATCTTGTATATTTTATGAGTTTCTCAACATGTAATATCAAATATGCCTGTTATGACTAAGGAATAATATCATCTGTTGTCTATCTGTCTAATTTGATTCACTATGAATATGCAGATGCCTGATGTGATTGTCGATTATGACATGCCAAAACAGACTTTCTCAACTGTGCTGCAAGAGAAAGTTAGAGGAATGCCCAGTGATTGTGAAACAAGCTTACCAAACCATGATCTAGATACTCCTGAATATCCACATACACAAAATGGTGAGGAAAAAAATGGCCAAAATATTAAATTGAGATGGAAAGATTTTTCAGATGTGTACCGTTGTGAAAGAAAGGAAGCCATTTCCCATGATGGTGTCAGGGTTCCCCTGACCATATTGTATTCTCGCAAATCCTGGCAGAGGGGTATGTCTCCTGGACTCATGCAAGGCTATGGATCATATGGAGAAGTTTTGGATAAGAGCTGGTGTCCAAACCGCTTGAGTTTGCTTGATCGTGGTTGGGTGTTGGCTTTTGCTGATGTGAGGTTTGTTTCTGTCAAGTTCGTTCTACTTTCTCACTGTGCACTGCAACATAAGTATGTTCTAGCTAGCCCGTAGATATTAGTTAAGGGTGAACTTTGATTCAGTTCATATTGCCTGTCTTAAGGAACTTGTCATTACCTTAGACCTAATTGAAACTTATCTAATCCACTCCATTGAATCTGATAGCTAGATTAATCAAATGTGATCTTGTATCTAACTTATTGGATTGAACAAAATCTACACCATATTATTTGTTTTCTATCCATCATATTTCAAAAACTCAACATCTTTTGTTTGAGCAGGGGCGGCAGTGCTGGGGATTCTTCATGGCATAGATCTGGCAGTGGGTTGAATAAACATAATTCCATATATGATTTTATATCATGTGGTGATTATCTTATTAAGGAGGGTTATGTTCATAGAGATCAGCTTGGTGCTATTGGATTTAGTGCTGGGGGTCTTCTTGTTGGGGCTGCCATCAATGTGAACCCAAATCTATTTCGAGCTGCCATATTGAAGGTAAAGAAGGGAATATGATATTGTAAGGATTAAAATTTGACTATTATTTTTGTTTCTCAATTCTTCTTTGTTGTAATTAGATTGGGGCATTAATCCATTCTCTGTTTTTTTTCCCCGCTTGCTATCCCAGATGAGAAAAGGAAATTTGTTTGTTGTTAATAGACTTTAAGAAAGTAGTTGACATGCAGCATTAAACTATCATATTCTCCAAGTGCTTTGGTGGTGCATAGTATTTATTCAACGCTGTAAGAGTGGATCAGAGCTTTGCTTTAACTTGAGCTAAATTCAGTGCACCTTTATTTTGAATTCTGGGTTCTTGGAACTGATGTTTAGTCAATTTTCTGTTAGGTTCCATTTCTTGATGTATGCAACACATTGTTGGATCCTAGTTTGCCTCTCACCATATCGGACTATGAAGAATTTGGGAATCCTCAGATGCAATCCCAGTTTGAGTATATTCTAAGTTATTCTCCTTATGATAACATTCCGGGAAATAACTGCTTTCCATCAACACTTGTTACATCATCATTGATTGACTCGAGGCAAATTCATTTCTTGTACCATCCAAAATTGATATTATCTGCAAGTGTTTCTCTGTATTATGTCCACTTCTATGCATAAACTTATGCGGTTGTTGTTCAATAATTGTCCTCTAGGGTTGGAGTTTGGGAAGCTGCCAAATGGGTGGCCAAAGTACGAGATACTACTTGTTTTGGATGTTCTCACTCGGTCATACTGAAGACAAATATGACCGGAGGACACTTTGGTGAAGGGGGTCACCTTAATCAATCAGAAGAAGCAGCATATGATTATGCCTTTTTGATGAAAACTATATTGGATGTAAAAGACTCAAAAAGTTAGTCATGGAGTAGGGAGGCTTCCAAAGGAACGTGGGATGTTGCTGAAGTCAGTTTAAAGGGTGAATTCTGCAATACTTGATGAAGTACAAGCCCATATCTTGCAGATGATGATGGATAGTTGAGAAAATTAGTTTCAGAACAAGGTAAGCACATTTACTCTACTCTTAATGTGTGCGCAGACTTGATTCTATCCTGTATTATAAAGGAATGCTATATATTTGCTTAAAAAGGAGATATGGAATGCTTAAGAAATTACATCTCTTTTCCAACATTGCAGGAAACTTGTAAGAAACCTACAGACCCGAGTATTATCCGTGTATTTAGGAAACACGACAAGTGTCCCAAGCAATGGTGAATCTATGGAAACGGTCTCTTGGTCTCACCCAACAGAGACATTTTAGATCCCCTCGTCATGAGAAGAGTTTTTAGCATTAACACTGTGTTTGGATGAAATAGTTAATGGGGTGGAGTGGTAATATTTGTTAGTGTGTTTGGGAAAATAGTGTGGTATTGTATGGTTTGATAGATTTTTGGTAGGAAGAAAAGCTCAAAAAAATTAAAAAAAAAATCTTAATAAAAAGATAAAATATTAGAGTTATATTAAAATATAAATGGAATTATAAAAAAAATACAAAATCTAAAAATTATAATTTGGTGGTTTTAAAATTTAGATAAAATAAATTCATGGATTAATTATGAAAAGTCATACTCATTTTTCCAAAATGGTTATACTATGCCATACAATCCATTGAAAACCATGATTCAAACCAGGTTTGCTGTGGTTTTGTGGTATGATTGCTCCAGCCAAAGTTTGCAAATGATCCATGTACTTGGTCAAACTTCGACCTGTATTTTTAACAAAAAAATCATACCTGGAGTGCCTTTGATTTTAAGCATAATTTTTCTTCACTTAGCTCCTTGTACTCGTTTTATATTCAAATATATTTTTTGTATTTGTTTTTGGTTTGAGGGTAAGTAAAGGTGCATTTGAACAATACGAGAGCTTCTATAAACTAATTTAATCTTGAACTGTAAACTTTATTATTTCTCTTAAAGTTTCAATATTAGATAAAGCTAAGAAAAGAATGTTAGTTAATCACAATCTTGGTAGCTACCACCAACTTCCTTGCATAAACAAAACTTTAATTACAATAAACAAGCATATCAAGTTAGATATCAGAATGCTATTGACTCGTAAACAAAGAGAATACAACTAAAGACTTTAAACTAAGATGCACATATAAAATCTAAGACACGGAAAGGGGTAATTCTGTACAAAATTTAAGTGGCCATGATAGTGCTATAGATAGTAGCTAACCAACAAAATTAAACAGACAGACTCCTCATTTCCTTAATTACAATGCATGTAATGTTATCCGTGTTTTAGGGAGCAACCGGCAATGAGTAATTATGTATGGGAGGTTTTCTTCCAACGTGAGAATAGTCCATCGTAAATAAGTGCTTTGTGTCTGACGTCCTTTTCATCCATTCTGCTTATTGTTTGAAGTGGAGAAAACCTCAACCCCACCTTCTTTAATCTGTTTTTCACATGTTAATTAATCAGCACAATATTTCAAAAATTTTAAGCTAAATCAACTGTTCACGTTCAAACTCAAATACTTACAGCTGCTTTCTCATCAGCAGCTACTCTTCTGAGCTTCCTTGGAAGATAAAACTGGACTCCATCAACTTTGCTACTGCCTGATCATGAATGTATTTGCAGAAGAATAAGAAGAAAGAATTGATGCTAATACCTCGTCCCAATGATTGATTTTGAATTTGCATACTAAGAGAAGGGGTTAGCATGATAGAGAAGCAAACTAATAGAGCAGCAAGGATGAGTAAAAGCTCCATTTCTGTAATTTCTAGCTACTGGAGTTTGGCATGGAATATGTTGGTTGTTATGGTTTGGTGCTTATATTAGGCCATTGGGCATGAGAGAGGAAGAGAATGGTGAAGCATACACAAAACACAAAATAGAGAGTTCCAAAAACAAGTGCATAAAATTCTATATGTTTTCCTTTTTAGGAGACTACTACTTAATTCACACAATTTGAGTTGTAACCTAATTGGATTTGCTGTGTAAACATGGTTAACATTACATCTCACGTTTCTCTCAAAAAATCAAACCCATATTAATTATTTAATACATAGTATCTGTTCCTGTTGAGATTAAACAGCACCATAATCTTTTCTTTGCTTTCAATGGAAAATCAAAATATTCTTCTCTCATCAGTAGCTAAATGGATCCAAGCCAGCTCATTTATAATTGGAAATAGTGTTATTATAGGTCCATAAGGTCCACATCCACACTTCATCTGACATTCATTCAACAACTTTCCTGAAGTATATTTTATTTAGGATAATGCTCAAGATGCATTGTAAAACATGATAAACCATATCAAATGTATCCTCTTCATGGGAAGTGGCTTCGATTTTCCAAAAAGAAAGCACGTGACCTTGGTGCCTGATTTCTTCTGTTTATGCCAATTTTCAGGTTCACATTATAGAGTTAAAGCCTTCCTCTTGGATGGAGGAGCCTACCAGCCACCAATCTACCAATCTCTGCTTTCAAGAAATATCAATGCAAACCACGAGGCATCACTTATTTCACAAAATTTTATAATTTGAGAAACTTCTTGGTATTTTCCTTCAACATTCCCTGCCAGTTTCAAAATCAGTTCGACTATGGGAGAATAAAAGTTTTGCATACAATACTTACCTCAGAAAAAAAAATGGTCGAGGCATTAACTGGAAAATAACTTAAATAACAAAATTTTCGAGATATTTGATTATATTTTAACTTCCCTGCACAAGATCAAACCTGAATGCATGACAAAGTAGTTTGTCTACTGCAATTACATTCCAAGCAAGAAAAATGAGAATCATGTATATTTGTACTCTCCTTAAACCCTAATAAATTAAAATATATTTCTTTTTGTATTCAATCTATGGACAGAATATGAGGATTCAGAATCTACAACACATAAGGCACTGCCTCCAACCCTTATGCTTCTGGAAATGTCTCCGGTCTGCTTTTGCCATCCTTACAGGACTGCTATTCCATTCGGTCTGCAATCTGTTCAAGCAATTAGCAATATTGAATTATTAACAAGTGCTCCAGATTATATAAGAGCAGAAACTTGTAAAGAAATGGGTAGTTTGACAGTAATTTTACATGGGGAAAGCAAAGGAGCGAGTGCTGGTTGTGCTGCTATCTGATCTATGCGAGAGGCTGCCAGAATAAGCAATTGGTCCTGAATAACTTATCAAACCTGATAGAGGACATGCAGCTGAGAAACTGGACTCTCCATGAGTATATTGAAGTTGACTTGAAAATGATTCCGTGCCAATGTCTTCAGGCCTGGATGAATTTCGAGTCTCGAGATGCATGGACCCACCAGTTTGAGAACCCTCCCCTCCCCAACTTCTTGTGGCTTCAGAAGAGTTGAGGTCAAAGGCTCTGCTTTCAGTCTCGACCTTGCTATTTTTAGACTTATCTCCAACTTTATGGCACTCTGATGCTTCCTCTTTGCATTCATTTTCTGATTCTTCAGTTGCAGAATCTGGTGAACCCAATAGGACAATTCCATCGTGACCGTTGTCTGATGCTTTAGCTGCAGAGTCTAGTCCAAGATTTTTTGAGATGACCTCCTCATGTCCACACTTCAACTCTTCAGTTACAGATGGCTCCATAGCACTCACTAAAAATTCTTGCTTATCACCATTTTCAGTTTCTTTACGGGCACAAGTCTTTGAGATTGCATTTTCACCTGGCCTCTGCACTAGCATTAACCCATAAGTTTTAAAGCCTTTTACCATATAGAATTAAGCCAAAAATAGTTCAATTAATCTTCTATACTTTGTCAAAACTTTAAATGGCAACACTTTCACTCTTCAGAAATAGAGAGACTGGACATTCTAATTATCATCAGTTAAGTGATTTAACAAAATGATTCACTTTAGAGCAGATTAAGCACAATCAATTCTCATAATAACAAAGAAAATCTGAAATTAAGCTTAGATTTACAAACCTCAGACTCTTCTTTAGCTTCATCCATGCTGTTATCAGAGGACTTAGGTTGCAGAAGCTCTTGACCCATCTCTGGTGCTGAAAACAACTCTCCAAGGGAAAAAAGCTCTTTTTCTTGAGCTTTCTCACTATTTATGTTCTCATCCAGATATGTGCACCAATCTTTCTCATCTACATCTGTATCAAACAAAAACTTATCCTTTAATGGAAATCCCTCATCTACGCAAATGTCCTTAACAACATGGTACGTGTTCTCCTTGTAACAAACTACCAACTCTGGTAGTTCAGGTTCCATCACACTTTTATCTACATAAAAAACTGAATCCTTTTCAAATGATTCAATTTCCAACGAAGATCGATCCAATGAAATAGGTGCCACAAAACCCCTTACTTTCTCCTCTTGTGTTGAATCATCCATACACATAGAAAGATTTGGAGTGGTCCAACCACCTTTTTTATTCACTGCATATTCTAATCGATCGGCTTTGCCTTCCCTGGCCTTCAGATCACAGAAGGTCCCATTTTGATCTTTGTTCTCCAGTCCATTTTCAGACTTGTGTCCAACAGAATTGATAGCAGCGCTGTCATATCCAATAGGTTTGCAATCAGACTTGTTGTCCACAGTTCCATGGCAAAGTACTTGTTCACCATCTGCAGAATAAAATTTTTAGGTGGTTTTAGAAACCTGAAATATAGCATTTCAAATCTGAAGCATATCACCATCAAACAAATTTGCTTGTCATGTAAAAAGCCATAACGTCAATTTAAAATTTCCAAACACAAGATTAATTCCCCATCTAAAAAATATTATAGCACAAACATTTGAAAGAAGATGAGAAAATCTCCTAAAACCTGAGAAGCTACAGGTCAAACTCTTTGGTAACAACTATAGGATTAAGAAATTAAAAAAAAAAAAAAAGGATGTCAACTCAGTGAGAGACAAGATGTCCATAGGAGATGATGCATAAACAGTAGCTGATAAAAAGATACTGATAATTACCAAGTTTCATGTTTCACATAGATTGCATAAAACGTGATATTGAAGAGTTGTTGAAGCCAACTTGGGTAATATCTTCAAGCATAAGCCACCCGCTCAGGAAATTGCAACCTGTACTGCTCGTTCAAATCAAGGAAAAAAACAGAAACAACAATATAAAACTACTCAGCATAACTTCCAGATAAAAGATCATGAAGAAAATTTCTAAGCAAAGTGCAGAACCTGAACCAGGTTTAATCTGTTATTAATCACTCAAAGAAGAAACAGACTACTGATAAGAAGAGGGACAAAGTTCTAAAAGACTACTGATAAAATGCTCTCAACTTATCTTAAAAGCTATTGCAGATGCAAATATTACAGGTCAAATACAGAAAGCAACAAACTGGAGGTAGTTTGATAAGGTAAGCACCTACAGGGTGGTCAACCTAAAACCATTAGAATTCATGAGATATCTTGTTTTAGGTGGTCATGTGAATAAAGGGAAGAAAATAGAATCATGTACGTCCACTACTATATCAACTATCAAACTAAATAAAACAAAAAGACCAACAAAGTCAAACACATGAACTAACCATCAAAGCATAAGTTGCACAACTTCCATTTCCAATGACAAGGAAGAATACAATTGGGAGGAAAATAAATACAGTGCTTAAAACAGTACACCCAACCAAAAGAATAACTATTTTAGCTCAAAAATTATGAAACTGATCAGATTAGATTAGGAAAAGAAAGTATTTCAAAAATAATGGCTACAATCAGATGACTCAGGAGCCATAAACTTTCGGCTAACTTGTGGAATATTAAATCTGTCCTCTATATAAGCAAAAAGACGAGATAGGTTTAACCTTTACGAAAGCTTACATAAATTGTCA
Source organism: Excoecaria agallocha (assembly GCA_037975025.1). Classification (NCBI taxonomy): domain Eukaryota; kingdom Viridiplantae; phylum Streptophyta; class Magnoliopsida; order Malpighiales; family Euphorbiaceae; genus Excoecaria; species Excoecaria agallocha. The sequence continues at coordinate 44,725,298 of CM075809.1, forward strand.
ACCAGAAAATAATTACTAATATATTTAAACATAAACAAATTCAAGTAGAAGACTCTCCTACAGTCCTACTTTTACAATATCATTTTTTTTTTGGAAGCCTTTGATGAGATCTAACCAGCAACTATTGGAAGTTCATTAAAAAAAATAATCCAGGAATCTACAGCCAAGAAAGAAATCCTAGATGGTTTTATCTTTTACCTCACTCGCGTGAAAAAAAAAATAAATAGAAACCAAAATTAAGGAATAAGGGAGATCTGAAAGCAGATCCCAGAAATAGAACTGAAAAAGAAATGATGCTTAATATATTAACTGTGAGTGATGTGCCTTTTCTTGATCTAACTAGAAGAGATTAGCCTCTTTCTCTGCTTTCTGGCTAAGAATCACTCTGCTCAAAAGTTCACTGCAAAAACATCACAAAAACAAAAATTAAAAAATATTACAAGAACAATTATGCAGCAGCAAAATTTAAAAAGTAGGAAAATTAATATGGAAATAACAAACCAACTATCAAATTCGTTCTTTGCAGAAAATGAACACAAAAAGGATATCTGGATTTGATTTGATAGGTTTAATAAGAGTTCCAGGTTCAGTGAATATAGAGAAAAAGAGAAAGAGAAAAAGAAAAAGAAAATAAATGCAGAAACAGAGACAGGGGTTAGAGAGATGGAGAGAGAAAGTATTGGATGTGTGAAAGAGCTGTAATTATGTAGTAATCTAAACATTAATCAAAAGGTCAACTACTAATTCATATTCTCTCTCTATCTCTATCTATCTGTACTCTGTAATTAATGGCCAACCCCAAAAGAGCTCCCCTCTGTCTGTCTAACACGAATACACTTTCCTTCTACTGTCATCTTCGCATCTTCGCTCAACACAGTTTTAGCCATAAATACCTCCCCATCTGAAACCCAAAAATAAAAATCAAATCTTTTTGTGAAAAAGCACTTACCCAGTCACTCGTGTCTAGAAACTTTTTCTACCTAGCCAAACGGCAATATTTTCCCGAAGAAGAAGAAGAAGAAGAAGAAGAAGAATACAAAACCTGCAGCTCCTACTAATCTATAGCAATAGCATCGATCCCAAGCAATACTTACAGCTTTTTCTCGCTTTTTCCATTGACTCCTCTCCTTCACATATGCTACTTCTTATTAATAATTTAATAAAAAAATTAATAAAAGGTTCAACTGACAACGATGTTCATAAAATGGGTTCCAATATAAAAAAAAAAAAAAGGAAGTTCACTGATAAAGTCAAACAATGGCTTGTTTTTTTGTTTGGTTATAGCTCGGCCTGAGAAAATGACGCGAATAAGATTTTGCAGAGAGAGAGAGAGAGAGAGAATTTTATAGACAAAACACAAATGTAGTACCTAGGAGCCAAATTGGTTTGGTAAGAATTAATAATTCAGTGTCAGGTCGTTGAAGATTTGAGCTGGCCTCTTCCTTCCCTCCTCTGCGCTTGATAAATCAGTAGTTGATATACTTTTTTTTTCTCTTTTTCTTTTTCCTTTTAATTTTTTTTATCATTTATTCAAATTAAATATAGAATATGCGGGACCATGAAATATGAGTTTCACCCTTCCCACTCAATTGTCCATCATTTTCAAAAATGTTTATCCTATAATGTGATTAATACCATTCTATCAATTATGCACCTAATTTGATGTATTATATTATTTTTTACTTTTTCACCCTTAAATCGATACTGTTTATTTGATCTTAATTACAGGTCGTCCAGATTATAGACTTATTATAAAAAAATAAAAATAAATATTATGGGTTCTTTTATTCCATATATGGAATATGGTTTTGGTTTAATTAGTCCAATGCAAAATTAACATATATAGCTTTTTTTTCCACTTGTTTGGCTATACTTTTATTTGGTTTCTTTTTATATGTTGGTCAAATTGGAAAATTTTTAGGTCCAATGTCAATTTGGATTTCATTTACATTATTTACTAATTTAATATGATATGGTTCCTTTCTAGTTTCTATTACTGTGAATTTTTTGCTATGGTCAAAATTGTTGTTTTGTATCATCATATTTGTGCAACTTAATTATTACCTTTCCTTTTGCATTTTCATTATTTGCAAATGTATTGAAAAAATTTAGAATGCATATGTTTATATATCATTAAAAATTTAATAAAAATAATATATGTAGCATTTTTACATATTATTCTTTTATATTTATTATTTATTACTTTATCATTTTTTATCTTTTTATCATTCCGTGATGACGATTAGGGATGATCACGGGACGGGAAATCCCAATCCTCGGTGGGAAACCGTCCCGAATAGGACGAAAAATCCCCAAAAAATTTTCCTATGGGGACGGGAACGGGGAAAAAGTATTCCCCAACTTAGAATTCGGGGCAGGAACGGGGATTGTGGTCCCCACCTCGAAATTTTCCCGCCTTCAAAATTTAATTACTAAATTTAATTATATTTATATAATTTAATTTTAAATTATATTTAATTTTAATTCTATCAATTGTTAAAATTTATATTAATTTAATTTATAATTGAATTTATATTTTTAATTATTAAATATTATATTTTAATTATAATTAATTATTAAATATTATATTTTAGTTATAATTAAATTTTTTTAATAAATAAAAATATTTTCTTATGCGGAGACGAGGACGGGGGAAATTTTTTCCCCAAAATACTATATGTTCTCGCCCTGCCCTTGCGCGGGACAGCCCGCCCCGCCCTGCCCCGCGATCATCCTCATTGAGGATTGAATATTTGTAGCTGCCTACATCTATATATTTTGTATTTGTATATTTAACGCAGACTTAATTTCAACTCTCCCTCTAGATATGTATAAAAAAATTTTCCAAATCAACTGTTTTTAACAATCAAACTCAAACTTCATCAAACTAAAAGCATAACATTTGATATTGTTAAAAAATTGATTGGATTAAAATGGAAAAAAGAAAATAGTATTTTAATTTTCTTAAAGTGTTAAGAATTTTACGTTATAAAAACAAGCAATATTAACTCCAGCTGGAATGAAAAGTCAAAGCACATGTTTGTTTACAATATCCATGGATCACATGCATGCACACACAAATTTTTTCTGTGATTTGATTTGTTTAGAATTTAACCAAAAACTTTATACTGATTTGTTAATTAAAAATTTAATATTTACCTTATACTTAAAATTTTGGAGCCAATGATTAAACTTCATCTAATTCATTTGAAATAGTCTTATTTAAATTCAATCCGTAAATAACACGTTTATGATCCGAACCATTTGATCAGCAAATCATTTGATTTGTATGATCAAACTCATTTATAATCTTTTAATATTGTTTTTAATTTTATAATTTCTTATATAATATGAATATGAATATAAATATTAATTATTTTTATAGGTTATATGTATATATAATTTTTATTTTTAATGAATAAAATTTTTTAAAAATAAACATAATAAAACTTGACATGTTTATTATTTTATTTATTTATGATTCAATCTCTCTATAATTTATTATTTATCTAATAATAACTCATTTCAATTATAATACAATTCCATCAATTAATTTGGAATCAAACTAAATCTATAATGGCCTCAACATCGGTCTAACCCTGAATAGTACTTTCCGACAGTGAATAATATTTTCGAACTAAAAATTACATTCGGAAGTGAAAAATATTTTATTGGACTATTGAAAAGTATTAGTCATGGGTAGTCCAAGATTGAAATTTGAAGTGAATTTGAGCTCAAATAGGCCTTCAAAAGCCAAAAGAACAAAAATCGAGATTATTAGGGTCTAGAATTTTTAATTGATTTTTTATCGTTCCGACTATTAAAAGTAGCAAATGAAGTCTAAAAATTATTAAAAATTACATAAGTTCCTAAAATAATATGCAGATTATTTTGGTAGTAAAAAGTAAATTTTTCGATAACACCTGTATTTTTGAATCGGACCTATAAAATTGAATTGGACTTAAAATAAACTCCGATTTGGCTGAAATTTTTTGTATAGCCTATTTTTAATATGATATGAATAATGGAATCAAATTTGAAGTAATTTGAAGTTGGAAAGTGAGAGAAATTAATTAAAGCCATTTATCAGATAATTATCGGGCTTAAACAAATAAATTGTTCAAGCCCAATTAAAGCCCAGCCCAAGGCCCATTCTAAGGATATATATAAGCTCTACTTCTCCAGAAAACTCCAGCAGCAACTCACTCCTTCTTCATCTTCTTTGGGTGGCCGAAACACACTATCTTCATTTCCTTCTCTTTTTCTTTCAATCCTTCACCAAATCAAAGCCTAAGAAAGTGATTTCAGTCTCTCTAAAGTACCTTAGTCACCTTTGATCTTTGATTTAAGGAAGAAAATCAAAGAAAACCAAGTGTTAAAATTTGGGTGTCAAAGTTAGGTAAGTGAAATACTTAATTTTAATTTGGTTTTTAGGTGCCAACTACTAGTTTTGGGTGCCTAGAGTTCATTTTTGCTGTTAATTTTAGCATTTGAGGCCAAAATATTTGAGTTTATGTTGATAAAGAATTCGTCCTTTGAAGGATTTCAAGAGGAGGAACCCATTTCAAGAGCCAAGGGCAAAGAAAAGGAAGCCTAGGCAAGGAATAGCACAAGAAAAAGGTTTATGACTAAATAATCTTTTTATTTTTCTATTAATTAAGTGAATTTTCTTTAGGTTTATTAAGGAAAAATTTATATATTGAGGTATTATTGAAATTAATGTTATATTCATGTATTTGGAACTTAGTTATACTTATTAGAAACTTTGAATGAATTTAAAATAATTTATATGGTAGAGTTATAGTGGAGGCCGAATGGTAATTAAGGAGAAACCAATGTGATTTTGAGTTATTTTAAGCTTTCTATTGATAATATTAATGAAAATTGATATCCATGAATTTTTATAGAATTTATGAAAATTAAATGAATATTTTCAAAATAAATTTTAGTTTGGTATTAATTGAAAAATGTGAAATTATGATGAATTGTTGTATAATTTATAGATAAAAAGGTGAATTATTGCAAAATAATCCACAAACTGTGTAAAAAAGACTGACTGTAAGTGTAATGCACTAGTACAATATTGACAAGTAATGAAAAGTAGTGAAAAGAATGAAAGATTGAATAATAAAATGAAAATTATGAAAATATGTGCCCTTAGAAAGAGTCAGGCAGCAAAACCTAGTTCGGGATATAATTAGCTTGCTATAGAGATACCTGTATCGCGGTGCAAGTCATGGCGACTTGCTTTAATATGGTTGGATCATTGATTTCCATAGTACCTATCATACGTATTATCATATGTTCATATGTTATATGAGGAATGATTCTTGGAGGTCATCTCTCATTCTGTTGTGGCCTTATGGGATCCACGTCCCGCATATCTAGTCTAAGAGTTTTTTGTCGGGTTTGTACTAGGGGCATAATGAAAAAAAAATATTGAAAGTGTAAGAAAGTTAAAACTGAAGTTTAAAGTGAAAAAGGACTAAAATGGAAAAAGTTTAAAAGTTTAGGGGTAAAACGGTAATTTTATTAAAAGATAAAGTTAATAAGTCAAAGTGAAAAGGAAATAATTAAAAAGGATAAAATGGTAATTTGGTCAACTAACTGTATAAAAGTTAACCTTATAAAGTTAAAGGACTAAAATATAATTTTAAATGGTAAAAGTTAAAACAAGGATTAATCGATAATTTATAAGTCAATTAATAGATTAAAATAAGAAAATATGAAATAAAAGGGTAAATTAGTAATTAACGGTAAAAAAGGGCATTTTGGTCATTAAAAGCATAAAAAGGGTATTTTTGAAATAAATGAAAAGTTTAAAGACTAAATTGAAAAGTTAAGTAAAGTTTTAAGTTAAATTGAAAAAATTAGTTGTTAATAATATAATATGCTTTTAAATGAGAAAAGCTATTAATAATTAACTTAATTGCACTTAAATAGGAAAAATATACTTGTAGGAAAATATTATGATTCTTAGTCGCCACTGGGCATATTTAATGTTCAGCACGTAGGATTTACTACGAGCAGGTACGGATGTTTTGGGAGTATAGGTACACAAAGGACAAAGGAGATGCTGAAGAACTATAATGTTACTTTTGATGGCATGTATATATTTGTTTTACATTTAAGAAGATTATATTGTAATGACAATAGTATTATACTGTATTGTATATAGAAGTATGGATAAGGAATTGCAAGGAATGGATGGTGTGTTTGAATGATGTGATGGAATTGGTGGATATGTTATGTGATTGGATATATAAATTGTTGTGCCTCAAAGAGGCTGTGTTATTGTCTGCTTTTCAGAGGGGGCTAATTAAGATTATAGCCGTTATATTGCCAAATTTTTGTTAAATGTATAGTAAATTTCGGACAGTTATAAGTTAGCGACTAATGAAAAGTTATTTGTGCAAAATGATTGTTAAGTTAAAAGGATTAAATATTTTAAAAAAAATTCGATCAATTGTTTGTCCGATAAGACTGTTACAGTAAGCGTGTTACAAAATTTCCTTGTATATATTAATTCAACCATTGCAAGGAAAAGAGTAGAATTGCATGGTGGAAAATTTTGAGCACAAAGGAAACACGTGATAACGAAGCAAATGCATCAAAATTTAACTATATACTGAATGAAAATTTAAATGATATATTATATTTTAATTCATTTGAAATTTGATTCATAAATTGAGCTATGCCTTATGATCCGTTTGATATTTAAAAAAAATGAAAATTAATTTCTTATTAAAGTATACAATCGATATCTCTCCTAATTAGACTATGACAAAATTTAAAAGACACTATATTATATGTTGCTTGTTTTATCATAGTTTTTAAAAAGCATATATATATATGTGTGTGTGCGTGTGTGTTTTTATTTTGTTTTTGTCTATTTTACTTAATAAAACAATAATTTAAAAGAATTAAATTACTTAAAAACATTAGATGAATATGTAGTATAAGAAAACTCAAGTGAAACCAACATAGCATTAGCATATATTTCATAATCAGAATCAATTGATTGATTTGCAATTTCTGAATCAACCCATTCAGATCGCAACACAAAGATTACTTCCTCCAGACCTTAAGTAATAAAAATGGTAATTTCGGGAAGCGCCAAAGCTCACACGACCTCACTTTCATTCGGTTTAACACGTGCCTCCTCGTCGATCATTTATGCTAGCGGCAGCTGGTGGGGCCGCCAACATTTTTGTCGTTATCAAGATTAAATTATTTTATATAACTATTTCTTTTAACAACCTATAATTATTTCAAATGGCAAATGCTAAAATTAGATTAAAAAAAAATCGACATTATCATTTAATCGGTAATAAAAATTGAGTACAAATGTTAACTAATTTGATTGAATGCAGATTTATATTTTAATTTTTAAAAATTATAGTTGTCATATTTTAATTTAAATTTTAGTATCCGATTAATTGTTTAACATTATATATATATATATATATATATATATGATGAATTTTATATTTTAATTATTCTTATTTTAATATATATAACTATAATTATATTATATATTTTTATTACTAAAAATCATCACTTATTATGAGCGATAAATTGGTATTATTTTTTTTAGTCGTCATTCATGTATTTTTTTTTGTCTTACATTTAAATTCATAATTTGTGATCCATTTTTAATTTAATTTTTTATTATATTTAGAAAGCATTTGTCATTGCTTTTGAAGGGATAAAAATTTGATTATGAGACAAAAAAAATATATATTTGATAACTAATTTTTGAAAAATCAAATTTGTAAAAAGTGAACAAATCTTGTATTGAAAAAATGGGTTAATTTAATCGGTGGACATCAAAGTTTAGCGATTGTAACGATATGGTCACTTAACTTTAATTTGTAACGAAAAAATCATCCACATTTTATTTTATAACGTAAGGACCACACTAGTCCACCCAAAACTCATCATCCTCTAAACTCTATTACATCAGATAAACTATTACCATTATAGCTCTACCGGTTAGTACTATTGTATACACAATCATACCTCAATATACTATGAAAAAATTATAAAACATTACATTAAATACTCTATATAATTAATTAAACTTTTCTTTTAATACAATATGATAAATACAAAGAAACATAAATTACACTTAATAATGGACTCTCTCATATCTCTAGAGTTGGCTTTACAATAGCAATTCGTGTCCCAATAAAAAGCATTTTGACTTCAAGTACCTACACGGATAAATACCCGTGCTAAGCTATAAAACTTAGTGGGGAATAATAATTATATGGACAACCACTCACAATGATTGTTTCTAAGTGGTGGCGGCAATGGTGGTGGTGTTGGCGGCGACAACAGGGTGTGGTGGTGGTGGCAGCAACAATAATGGTGGTAGGATGGTATTTAGTATTAATACGATGTTTACCGTATTACACAAATTCAATGGTTTGTGGTGTATTATTTTATACAGTGTATGTGGGATAATGAGACATGTATTGTATTATATTATCCCCACATTAATTTTTCAAAAATTCTTTCAAACATTATATTTGTATTAGCTTGTACTATTTTATGCTATTCTATGTATAATTCAGTGAACCAAACATGACCTTAAACTCTATTTGGATTGTTGTTAGTTGTCGAACTATTATATACATATAACTAAATTCACCATGGATTGTTTGAATTTAATAATTTAACATATTAAAAAATATATTAGATATATTCTTAAAACATAATTATTGATAAGCAATGAAAAAAATTATGTTATTATTTTTATGAGTAATTGTTGATAAGTTCAATATTGACAATAGTTAAGAGCGATTTAGTCAACTCATAAGTAATAATACAATACAACACATTCAAACGAACAAAATAAATATTTTTGAAGCACAATAAATAATACCGTCTATCTAAACATTATTTTCATAAAACAATATTAGACCTCTACCCTTACATATATTTTTAATTTTGTCTAATCAATGAAGAAAATACCTCTACCCTTACATATATTTGTTAATTGATTAGAATATTATCATTAATTCTCTAATATCACTAATAATTTTATATTTTTGTCGTTGGACTACTATTGTTCGAATCTCTAAAAGCCATCTTAAGTTTCCTTTGTATCTCTTGTCCGGCAAAACCACATTGTACAATAAAATATTGTAATAAATTATTTTTTATAAATAATTTATTAGAAATGGTGGTTTGGTTTTCATTTGGAATAGGCAATAGATGTATTTCTTGTATTGTTAACTAAAGCTTATAGTCAAGTCATTTTTTACAGGTAAAATGTCATCAGTTTGATTCAACCTTTAAAAATACAATTTGAAACCATTAATTTTCTATTATCTATGTAAATTTATAATTTCGATAATATCCATTTTGATGGTTCGAAATGAGTAGTAATCTTTACACACTCATTTAAATCGTTAAATTGCGATCATTATATCAATTTAACAGTTGAAATACACAAATATAAAATATACTCATTATCAAATTAATTACATCCTCGGAGAATATAGAGATACAATTTATTATTATTATTATGCTCATGCAAATTTCAAGTTGCCATGTACGGTTTATGTTATTTTATTTTATTTTATTTTTATGTTCATGCAAATTTCAAGTTGCCATGCAATGCAGGATTTGGGCACGAAAGAAGCAAACTAAAGTGCTTGATTTCACTTTATTCAGCATTAGCTTTTTGACCCTTTTGTTTTATTATTTTTTTATTTTTTATTAAAAGGTGCAATTGGAATGAGCTAACAAACAAAGTTGGGACGTTATTTCCAGCTGTTTCAATTTTCTGTCTTTATTTAACTTTTGAAAATGTTTTGGATTTTCTTTATTTTGCTTTGTACTTTATATCTACATGCAAAAATTAATGGCGCTAAATTTTGTTTAAATAGCCAAATTTTTTTAATCCATTTTTAAAGAAAAAAGCTCGTTATACTATTAAAGTATAGAAATTTAATTAAAAAAAAAACTTTTGTAAAAAATTCCAGAGAAAAAAATTCTAAAAATTTAAGAATGTAAAAATGGATTTTGCTATTTTTAAATAGGACAGACACAACCATAGCGAATCATTGTTTCAAAATATTTATTAAATTTTAATTTTACCCTTTTTCAAACTCTTGTAGTTTATGGTGTTTTTTTCTGAGTAATTTTTTTTTTTGGCCAAAGATTAACTTGAATGTAAAAGTTTTCCTGGCCGTGTGAAATTTATAAAGTTCAACGAATTTTAAATGGTAAGAAGTGGGCTGGACAAAGCCTTCCTTATGCATCCATTATCAAATCATACAGCAATATCCTTCACTCCCTTCTTTACATGCTTCTCTTTCTTCCTTTTTCTCTGGTTTTAATTTAATCTATTTTTTATTCTATTTTCAATTTTATTTATTTTTAATGCATTTTCTATTTTAAAATATTTTTACCCACTTTTTATTTTGATTTATTTTTTGCATCCATTTCTTTCTCTCTCTCTCTTATTTATCATTCTTAATCTATTTTAGTCAAATTTTCTAATTTGAAATTTGATATATTTTTATAATTTTTTATAATATTTCTGTATTTTTAAAAAATAGAAATTCATGTGTGGTTCATATATATATATACACACACACACATACTCAATAGGCGTCATATCAAGATAAACACTAGGGATGATCACGGGGCGGGGCGGGGCCGGGAAATCCTCCCCCACTCCCTCCCCCGCCCCGCCACCGCTACCAATATCGGGGGAGAAATTTCCCCCGCCCCGCGGGGATCTCCGTCCCCCGCAGGGATCCCCCGTCCCCCTTTTTTTTTAATTTTAAAATATAATATTTAATAAATAAAAAATTTAAAATCAATAATAATTTAAAATTAAATATAATTTAAAATTTAATAATTATAAAATTCAATTATATTTTAATTTTAATTATTTATAAAATATTATATTTTAAAATATATATATATATATATATATATATATATTTTCTTTTTTTTTTGCAGGACAGATACCCCATTCCCCGTCCCCGCTCCCGATTCTAGGGCGGGGAATTTTTTCTCCCCGCTCCCGTCCCCGCGGGGGGAAATTTCGGGAATTCACCACCCCGAACGGGGCGGATCCCCGCTGGGGCTTGGGAATCCCCGCCCCGTGATCATCCCTAATAAACACTATATTTCTGAACAATTATATTAATAAAAAATGATTTCAAGAAACAATCATATAGTATATAGAGGGATATACAAATGTATATTTTCAATAAGTATCAAATCAAAATAAATATTCTTTTTATTTTTTTATTTATCACTTTTATTATTTTTACAAGAATTAAAAAATACTAATCAAACCTAAATTTAGCATTAAATTGTGCGATTTTAACTAAATTATTAAATTTCATTGATTTTAAATAAATTAACTTTTATCGAAAAAGAAAATTAAATTAAAAAAGAAAATTAAATTATATTGAAAGTTTAAAAACGATAGATAAATGAAATTTAAAATTTGCTTAAAAGTGATACATAAAAAATAACGGAAAGAGTATTATATTTCTAAATAATTATATTAATAAAAAAAATTAATTTAAAACAAAATTTATTTATATAAACATACTCCAATATATATTTTCAACAAGGGACATATTAAGGTAAACACTATATTTATAAATAATTATATTAATAAAAAAATAATTTCAGGACAAAATTTATGGTTTACACATGATATTTATATCCTCAATAACACATATTTGATCAAACAAGTAGTCGCAACTGATTTTCAAGACAACATACATAAAAATAACTTGAAGAGTCAAAGCAGAGGGTCGAAATTAACAAGTCAACCGCACGCACCCAATCTAGAACTCGACTTCGTTGGAATTCAAATAAGAAGCAAAGCCACTGTCAGAAGAAGAGAGCAAAGGATCTGTCGTATATCCAATCACTGAAGAAGCTTCAGCAAACCGAACTACTTCAGTAGGAGAAGCAGACTTCGGATGAAAAAGGGGGAATGGATTGGTATATTTCAGCCTGGACCATTGCCCAAACTACAGAAAAAGAACCAATTTTGATGAAAGACTTCACTGTCTATTTGCAACCCCCCCCCCCCCCCCCCCCCCCCAAAAAAAAAAAAAAACAACAACAGAAAAATCACCGCGGGGTTAATTAACACGAGGAAAATAGAGTTGCCTTGCTGAGTCGTGTCGGACTGGGAGACCGAAAGTTTTTATTACTGAATAATAATAAGTTGAATTAAGAAGAAAAAAAATGGCACCTTCACCACCAGAATCACCGCCGTCGGCCTCCAATTCCGAGAACTCGGCTACACACTCCGCTCCAGCAATGCCCCCTAAGGTTTTCTCTCTCTTTTTGCATATCTATTATCTATCTACATGTTTAGTTATCCCCTTTCTGGGTTTGTGAATTTGGGTTCAGGTTGAAGATGGTGCTACCAATAATGGTCTACCCGATGCCCCCCACCAAAAACCCGACTTAGCCCATTTCCAGTGAGTTCTTTCTCTCTCTCTTATTCTAATACTATGGCATTTTCATTTCGAGTTTTCGTTTGATTTTACTTTTTCATGACCCTTTTGGTGACTTTATTGGTTTGGGATTTCTAATTTTGGTTTTTCGAGACAAAGTTCTAAACTTGATTTTCTTAGAGAAGCTCGTGTGTCCTCAGTTAATCAGCTATTATTAAAATTTTTCCCAAACTGGGTTAGATAGAGCAGCAATGAATTGTCCAGTCATGCTTTGATGAAGATATAGAACTACAGTGCTGGATAGATGACTTTTATGCCCTTGTTCAAGGCGGTATAAGGTGGGAATTTCCTAGGATTAGTTAATAAAAAGTTATTTGCTCAATCGAAGAGATATTTCTGCCGACTGCCCAGCTATGTTCAGCTTTTGCATATAAATTATATATCTGATATGAGTATTTTGTCTGAATAAAATTGGATGCGAAATATGTGAACTTTCACTTTTGGGATGTAAATCTGGCTTTATATGAATCTTACATTCCACTGATGTTTGATACGAGTTACATCTGGGTATTTAAAACCTGTTATCATTAAATTTTGAGTTTCTAAGTCCACTGATGTTTGATAGAAGTTACATCTGGATATGGAAAACCTGTTATCATTAAATTTTGAGTTTCATTTTAGGACTGAAATTCGGTTATTTGTTTTTCTTCATTTTACTTTTAATTGGTTGATTTGTTCTAGCTCAAGGTTGCTTGAAATTTAATCTGAAATCGACCTTTTGCATTGATTCTGAAGAATTCATGTTGTATGTGGTCCTTTCTCTTCTCTGATTAGCTTATCGTCCTTTAAGTAGTGAGAATAATCTTGAACCATACTGTTTAAATGTTACCTGAAACTTGGTTCTGCTGTAGGACGTTTGGTTCTATCTTTTCTGATATAATGCCCATTCTAGCTTTTTGTCAAAACCAAATTTGTAAATGTCAATTTAATGATAACACATTGCTGGCAACACATTCCGCAAACATAGACAGCTTAGTTTTTCTTGTTCTTCTCTTATTAATTTTGAGGGATTTTGGACGGAACTATGTGGGACAGAGACATTAAAGAATCCGAGCGGATCCTGGACCAGGAACTTTATAATTAAGTAAATGATGCTTGGAAATAATGTATTGACTTTTATATTTGGTTTTTTTTTCTCTAAAGTGTCTCTGTTCCTTAAAAATTCCAAAAGCTGGAATAATAGTTGAGCAGATTATAATTCTTTATTTGACATGGTCGAGGGTGAGATGTGGACCAAATACTGATAGTATGCAATTCTGCTACTATTGAGCTATGCTCTTTCATATATGCTTATTTGGAATGGCTATATTTTGTCTCTGTGATGGGTTTAGAGAAAATATATAGTGGACTTAAAAAGCAGTTTCACAGATGAAAATTAGCTCTTGCAGTCAGGCATTTACCTTACTGTCTAAAGGCAGTTGATTGTTCAAGGGGACGGGGCCCCAAGCTCTACTTGTTCACTGCTTTTTTCCTAGAGCATTTTGTATCCTCCCGCTTTAACTTATTTATGAAAATTTTTTTGGAGTCTTTGAATTTTCTTCATCCACATTTCCAGGAATTCCTATGCTGTTTTTACTTATTGATTATTATTTGTTTATTTAATTATTCATTCAAAATATTCTTTGATGTGTGAAGTCCTTGTTGTATCTTTTGTATTAAGAATGATTTGTAAGTAAACCTGTATATGTGTTAAATGGCAAATTTTATATGGTTTAAAGCTCATTTTTGTAACTAAAACAGTTTTAAGCAAGTACTTATGTTTTGATATAACTTTCAGATGAGATGTTTATGTATAGTATTGCATATTACATATAAAATATGTAAATGGTAACATGTATATCCATTTGTGATAATCGGTATACGGCACTAAGAAAATAGAATTGTATTTGATTAATGATGATAGAAATAGGTCACTGTTAGAGGGTGTAACAATTTGGTATTGCATTTCCAAGAAGCATGCTAGTTAGGATCTTATGGAGCATCACATGGAGCAATTTTAATGAAGCCTTGTTTATAATAGTTTATCACACTTGCATGCATTGATCGTTTTAACCTTAGCAACATATAAAGTTGAATGCATATAACAGTTTATATACGTTGAAGTCTACATGCAATGTTCTCACAACAGTTTATTTTTGACATGGATAGAGTTCTTGACAATGCAGAAAACTTGGAAAAGTTTAAAAAATATGAAGCTGACTATACTCGTCGATTGATGGCAAAATACTTCTCGAAGAAGAATATTTATGGAGGTACCATTCTCTCCATGGTTTGAAATTTGTTGCTAATACCAGTGGTCCTTGTATTTTGACTCTATTGTTTGTTACAGCTTGCAAACCTAATTTGCATTATTGTCACGTATTTAATATTCTTTTGGTGATTGGGGTGGTTTTTATTTTTTTTATTTTTATTTTTAACCAAGTTTAGGTCCTATGTAAGGTGGAAAACTTGAATCTATTATGGATAGATTTTTCCATATATCTTGTGAAGATAACCATGAGGCACATTATTTTCTGATATTTAAATGAAATACCAATATACATCAATTGTTTTGCCTTGTTCAATGGACAGTCGGTGACGGTATTATAAATTACAATTTTTAATCTTGTTTTTGTTCCCCTTCTAGGCAACATATTTGATGACAAAATGATAATAGATGAGGAGACCATAATGTCAAGCAGGTAGAAACAATTTTTTTATTGGAGCAAGCTTAAATGATAGTGATTCTACCTTCTGTACTTGTTACTGCAATTGCTGCAACCTAAATTGTCATTTCTGTGTAGGTGGCCTGGAACTCGCTCATTTTCTGACCCATTGAAGGGTTTTGAGGAACAGGGCAATGTTGGTTCAACATCAGAAACCTAACTGGCATCTCAAGTGGCAAGCGTGATGGCCCCGATAAAACAGAACTTCCTTCTTTTAAATGCATACAAGTAGACATAGTTGACATTGACAAATATGTGAAAAAACAAATCAAAACTTCTTGATATCCATTCAGGTGTTAACTTAGCAATGGATTCTCAATTGAGCCACTGTAGCTGTTATTTATTTATTTTTATTTTAAAAAGCCTATCCTCCATGATAAACCTAGTCTTAACTTATGTGATATGAAAGTTAAGAAAAGGAGAAATATTTCTGGAGTAGATATGTTTTATCAAAAGTAGGTTTCGATATAGCCAATTTATTGCGTGCTTGCAGAATCAGGTCCTTTTACTTGTGAGTTTTATTGCTATCCTATCCCCTATGCCATTGGCATTCAAAAGAGATGGTTTCTGATTTTTGGCAGCGTAATGAAGTGGGAGATGCACAATAGTTATTTGGTTCTCCAATTACTGAAAATATATGGGCAACTTATATTGGTAGCACGTAGAATGAGTATCAAATGCCTGCTTTGGACTTGCAGAATTTTACTAGGTAGGATTAGCAATCATCAAATAATCACATTCCTCAAGTGCATTATGCATGAACTTGTATTTATGTAATCTGGAACTCTGTTAGCTGCATGTGGGTGGATAGGTGGAGCAGTAACTAAATCATTGGCAATCCCAAATAAATTGATAGGTAGCTGAAAGAGGATCTTCTAATAAGTATGAAACAGAATGCATTGATAGCATACTAAAAGCATATCTTCTGCAGTATGTTTGGCTAATAAATAATATTTATTGGCATGACTACGTAAGATAGTTGCACTTGAAACCATTGATTGCTGTTAGCGAACTTTAACTTCAATTGAAACCCCTCTTCAATTATCACCAACCTTCTTAATCACACACCGGGACAATATGAGTCATAGTATAACATGGTCTGCATCCCACGAATTTAAGGCAATAGGGTAGATTATTTCATAGTTGGCTATTCTCGACTTCTCATTTTCAGCTTCTACTTGTAAGGTTACTGAAACTCCTATTTTGCTGCAAGTTCAGATTTGGAACTATTTTGTGAGGGAATTATGTAATAGATAAATGCAGATTCATGTCTCCAATCATTCTATATGAAAATTCTTTTAATCTTTTTATTTGTTTCGAGGATTAAACTAGGGACTGTATTCATAATTAATTAATCATTGGGGTGGTATTAACTGAATATACATTGTCTTGACACTACAAGAAGGTAAAAGCTAAGGGACAAAGCTGACCCTAAATTAGTGTATAAGACGATGTATTTTATACCCTGCAGAGACACATCTCTATATATAATATCTGAGGATGGATTGATCAGTTTGAAGTTTCACCTCGAAGGCGGTTGGTGTCGCCGAAGTTGTCTTCCTCATTTCTCATAGGTGTCAAGAGGTCAGACAGAACAATCTGAAGAGAAGAAATTCTTTCCTTAAGCTGGGAATTCTCTTGAAGGATCTGATGGTTGCTCTCTAGCAAGTGAATAAGCTTCTCATAAAGCTGATGATTCATTGTTTGGAGATGATTAACCTGACACTGAAGCTCTTCAATTTGCTGCTTCTTGCGCATACGCGATCTTCGAGCAGATTCTCGGTTGGATATCATCCTCTTAATCCTTCTGTCATGGTAAATTCCTTGTTGGTTTTCACTCATTTCATTGAGAGTAGAGTCTGTACTATGAGCTGATGTCGGGTTCGGAGACAAAATATGGAGTGGGAAATGGATTGGGGGATTAGAACTGAATGTTCTATTGAAGAAACCTGAGCTGGATTCTGGATTCTGAGACAAATTTGCTTGTGAGGGAGACAAAGTGAGAAGATTTTGAACCGAAGAATGCGAATGAAGACCCTTGATTTCGTGCGAATCCATGGAAAAAGAAAGAGAAGGAATGAAGGAAGGAAGGAAAGTTGAAGGGAGAAACTGGGGATTTTAAAGGTAATAAATTGAGGAAGAATGAGTAGAGAGTTACTTGTCATGCAAGTATTATAGTTTTTTATAGTAATGTTGAAGTGCATGAAAACAAAGAAAGCAAAACATATATATTCATGTCAATTTATGTTATTGAGCTGCCAATCCTTCCATTTAGAGATGTATAACTTTACATTTTGACCTAACCCTCTTAATGTCCCCATCATCTCCAATTTCATGCTTCATATTGTAAAAAGGTCAAAGTATACTTCAACAATCAATCTAAGTGCGAGGAGGTGGTGTATTTGTGTGTATATTAGCATGAATTTTGGTTGTTGAAAGCAAATATCAATCTATTTCTGCAAACAGTTTGGTCAATCTGTATATCACAAATGAGTTAAAATTTTATGAATTATATATGAATTGAATTGGATTATAATTTAAATGAGCTATTGTTAAACCAATAATCATAAATAGAATGTATCATAAAAGAATCAGGTTACAAAAGATAAAATGATAAAATAACTTATTTTTTATTATTTTTTATTTTTTAAACAACCTTCATTAAAAACAAAGAATTATGCATGTATAATCTGTCAAAATTTTTATTTTTATATTTACATTATATAAAAAATTATAAAATGATAAACAATATAGATAAATTGTAAACGGATCGGAATATAGGGTCACAGGATTAGTCAGATTGGATTGATTCACTTTTCAAATCAAATGAATTAAGTTATCAACGGATAGAATTGAGTTTAAATCTCATTTTTTTAAAAGAAAAATTAGACGAATTGAATCAAGTTCTTAGAGCATGTTTGGTATGGCTTTTGAAGGGGTAAAAAACTGATTATTAGATAAAAAGCTGATTATTGAATAAAAATATACGTTTGGTAAATATTAATTTTGAAAAACCAATTTCATGAAAAGTGAAAAAACCTTATATTAGAAAAAAACTATAAATTAAAATTTTTCAGAAAATATGAATTTTAACTTTTAAAGAAAGCTGATTAAAAAATTATTTTATTTTATAATGATAATTATACCAAACTAAAAAAAAAAAAGGAAGAGGAGGATGATTTTACGTGTTCTTCTTTCTCTCAATTTTTCTTTTTCTTTATTTTTCTACTTTTAAATTTTCTATTTTTAATTTTTTTTCAAGTTAGAAAATTTTAGATTATAAATAATTAAAATGTAATTATAATCATTTATATCTACTGCTGTGTAATTTGATTAATAGAATAGGTGTTCATTGTTAAGGCAAGACAAATAAAAAAAATTTACAAAATAATAATTTAAAACGTTGATTGTAAAAAATTATTTTTAATTATATCATTTATCAAACATATGATAAACTGCTTTGAAATTTATAAGTTATTTTGAATTTTATTTATCAGATAGTTATTTACTTTTTGGGATAAAACTTTTTTAAGTATAATGTTTATCGATTGATAAAACTGTTTTCATAAATTTTGTCAAATTGGCTCTTAATTTGGATAAAAATATCTCTATCTACTTCCACAACTGCTTCTAAACCGCAATGGAATTTCTTTTAGTAATCATTATCAAATTCTTATTGGTTGAGCATTGAAGGTATACCAACTATTCTGAAATTATTTTGCAAAATTCAAATAGAAATAACCCTTTTAAATTGAAATTTTGCATAGGATAGAGATCAAGAGATGATGTCCAGATTTGGAGAAAATAGGATTATGTGAAAAAGGATGAACCTATAATTCACTATTGATAAGAGGAAAATAAGTCTCGGACTCTATTCTCACAAAAATATACCTATAGTTTTCCGATTGATAATGGAATGTAACATAGAAAAGTAAAACTAATAAAGTAAGAAGATGCTACTTATTTCAACAAAGGCTCTACTTTACTAGGTCTTTTCTTTATTTATTTTTTAAATGATATCAATGTGAAACCTAAAAATACAGTTTTTTTTTATAATGAAATATAAAACAAATTTTGAGGAAATTATGAATCCAATCCAATTTGCCCATAAAAATGCGATTTAAATATGATATCATCGGCAATTGATATGCTTATAACCTTATTAGTTTGATTTACAAAATGATATAATCCATCGCATCATTTGTACCGCCTAATTCATTTATATTATTTATAATTTCATAACTTTTTTTATATATAATATAAATATAAAAATTATTGCTTTTATAAATTATATATGTATATTTTTTTATTTTTTTAAAATAAAAATATCATAAAATATAATTAGTTTATAACTCAACCAATTTATATTTAATTTAACAATAACTTATTTTGATCACAACACGGTCCAATTCGACTCAATATATTTATAAAAATCCATTTATAACCAAACCCAACAACTCTTTTACCACCAATAATTAAAATTGCATTTAATTACATTGGTTTAAAGCAAAAAACTCATGTCTTCACAAACTATGATATTTTGAATCCTTTTATTTGCATCAATTTTGTACAAATGACATTAAGATAAAAGTATAACTAAACGCACTAATGTCACTTGTAAAAAATGCAAAAGGCTTAATTAAGGAGTTAAAATAATTATATTAATGGCATTCCTTCAAGAAGATAAAAAGCTTGAATGATTTGGTTCCGTTAATCAGTTTTTTTTGAGAAAAGTATCCTTAAAATATGGTAAAAAGGAGAAGGGAAAAATAAATAACGTAGTAGATCAGTGGGTAAAGGACTAAATAATCATGATAATGAGTTGTGACTAGTTTTTTCTTTTACTTTTATTCTGTTAAGAACTTTACATAGATTATATTTATCAAATTATATTCACATTCATTAACATTTAGTGCTTTCATCTGTAATTGTAAGTATTATTGCCAAAATCATCATATGGTGTCTTAGGATCATATTATCCCATGGACGGCAACTTAAACAAATTTAATTAACATTATTACATACATTTCATGAGATCTATAACACACACTGTAAACACAACATGAAAATGGAGTTGAAGGATTTTAATATGAGATATATTCACTCTGTCTCGTTTTGAATTATCAATTTAACCATTTAATTTTGTTCTATTTTAAATGTCACTTTACAAATTTAAATGTCCATATTCATTATATATCACTACATTTAATAGAGTGATAAATTTAAATTTAATCATGTAAAAATTAAATCGAATAATTGAAATTAAAAAATGACAATTTATTCACTTGTTAACACATTTTTATAAAATTAAAATTTTATAATCATTTTCTTAATTTTTGCGTTAAGATGAGATTGATTATTTGAAATATAATTCACAATTCACAAGATATTGATTTTCTATCAACAATTTAATATGATCTACAATTAGTAACATTTGATTATACTTGAAAATGCAATGAAAATCTACAATAATAAAACTTAAAAGCAAGAAATAATTTATAGTTCAAAAGATTAAAAATGTAACAACTTTAGTATTTGGTATTCAATTTCCACTCCTACTCCCAAAATTTAAGTACCAAAAGAAAAAGTAAAACCTAAAGTAGACTGCTTGAAAATGCTCAATTTTGAGTGGACCTGTTCATAGACTAGATTTTTGGCGAATATGCGGCTTTTTAATTTTTTTTTTTTCTAATTAAGTGATTTTGAAGTTGTGTCTAGTTTTTCTGTTCCAATTCGACCCATAAACATATTTAGTTAATGTTTTTAAATGACTTTGAAACAGTTTTCTTGTATATAGTAAAATTATAGTTAAACGGACATTTGGATTTTGGTTGAGGATGATCTGCATATATAACTTTTACTTCTGCTTAATTTCCATACAAGCAAAAGAGAAATAAGTTACTTACTGCCCATCTCTACCTAATATTCCATGAGGAAGTCCGTCATCCCTTTCTCTTTCTTTGTTCCTCTAAACTCCCTTCGATTAAGCTTTAAATCTTCAGTTTTCAGGGCAATGATGGGTTTATTATTTCTTAGGCTCTTGTTCGCAATTTTGACAAAAGTATGGGCTAATTTCTCTTCTTTCAACAGAGGATTTTTTTTTTTTCCTTGCACCGATTGAAAAAGGATAGAAAGCTACTTAAAATCTGCAATCCCAAACACAAATCATCTCAATCATTAACAAAATGTAACACTACACACATACTAATTATTGTACTTTTTTTTTCCTTTTTTCTCCCTCCTTAAAATGCTTACTCGGATTTTCATTTTCCTAATTGATCACAACGTGGAGCCTGATAATTGGTGCAATTAATCACTTGGTTATTATGGAATTAATTGCATTTGAAGTTGATAGGCTTTCCTTGCCCTTTACCTCTTCCAGCAATTAATAGGCAATAATTAAGACCTAAACTATGTTGAAGATGGTGACAGAATGCCTGCCCTAGGTACTTTACTTTTCATTTGTTAAAGTCAGCATTTCTTTTATTTCAACAGAGTTTTTCGAGTTGGCATATGCCCAAACTAACTCCAAACTTAAATTCATCTACAACCTCTAGGCATCAATGCAGGACTATTCGTCTCTTCCATCCATCCCCTTGCCAACACCCACATTCCAGGTGGGTGGGCACTGTGCAGACCCCGATAAAGGTCCCATGATCATCTATATGAAGAACAGATTCAAATGATACTGAATAATTGACTGGATAAGAATCGCCAGCATACGCAAGCCAAAAAGAAAAAGCATCATATGACCTCAATCCTAAATTCTTGAAAATTGCTGTCTAAACAATTTTGTTATTTTCTCTGCAGCAGTCTCGCTAGTCAGCCTTGCCTCCCAATTATTCACTCAGCATCCTATCCACTACAGCTACCTTTAAAGTTAAATGACACATTAAACTCAGTAATCCGGCAGCAATTCAATGCACAACAAGCACCGGTTCCCTTTTTCCATTCTAGAACATACATACACATGGAGAAAGAAAGAGTGACAATGTTTACGATACATAACAAAACTTTCGGTGAAAAACCATCAATACTACTCTGCCGAATGATTGGTTGCAATTAAATATTCAAAATTGAATACTCATTGAAAAGATCATGAAGCCTTTAAAATGGCTATGACAACCAAATCCAGCTTTGCAGCCCCAGCTACAACAACATTTAATACGTAATGTCTGCTTTGGTAGCTTATAGTAACAAAGCAACAGATAAAAATAGGCAGACCTGTAACGAAGCTAATGGTCCTGACTTCAATTCTACTTGCAATAGTCTAGGAAAGCATGTACTGAGGAAAATTTCGATCTCCAATCACTCAATAAGAACATAAGGAAAAATACCCGTTAAGAGAGAGACATTGGAAGCAATACAAAATCATCAAGCAATATTGGGAAGTGTACAACGCAATCAAGACAATATTCTTATACTCTCACCAAAATACATATTTAATCATGAGACTACCATCATCCTTACAAAACGAAACCAACTAAACTTGACAGCAATATCTACATTCTTTACAAACCTAACGCAAAAATATAAATTGTCAAAAACAGCAAATTGTGAGCAAATGTATTACCATTAAAGCCGGCGACCAGCCGCAACAGCTCGTTGTGCTGCTTTTCTCCGTTCATAATCTTTATCATCTGTAGGCAACTCATATCTACATACAGGGCATGTGTTCCTAATTCCTAGCCATGGCACAATGCAGTCCCCATGATAACGGTGAGTGCAAGGCAGCTGCTTTGCTCTCTCTCCAACATTAATCTCATCCTTGCAAACTGCACAGAGCGCATTATTACTTTCCACATCCTTCTCTGTCAAAACCACAGACAGAAGCTTCTCTACAACAGATTTTGCAGCTGGAGGCCGACCCATGAATGCACTCTCATTCTCTGTAAATTGACCGAATAACATCTCATATTCTGCAGTGTCAATATAATCATCATGTTCCCCAAAATATGGCTCAGCATTACGGTCCTGGTCACGGTCTGGATTCGAATCCAAGTTGTTGGCATTCAAAAGAACCTCCCACTCCAAATTCCCCAATCCTCCTGTCCTCTCTACACTCACCATGTCCTCTGGTGCAATAATAGGCGTAATGGAAAGAGATACTGAGGCCTCCTCGTCATCAACAAACATGCTGAGAACCTCCCTCTCATCAACGCCGCCATCAACTTCCTCCCACTCAAAATCCTCATTATTTTCTCTGTGGTCTTCCAATTGAAGTGAATCCCAACGAAGAGGTATAGAAACACTTGCATCTTCTTCATCATCATCATCACCATCAAAATTATCATTTGCATAATTTCCCACATTCACACGATCCAATCCATATTCGTCTCCTGAATGCAAATCAACAGTTAAGGTGTTCTCGTTTTCCTCCGAATCAGAATCCGACCCAAACCCAACTACTCTTATGGCACTAGTGCAAACACTAACACTAGACCCGGCCTCACAAGACTGGATCCCGGAAAGCCTTCTTTCCACAAAAAAATCATCATCATCATCATGAATTACGACAGTATCATTATTAGTATTATTGTGACTTCGATTGCCATGATGGTCTATATTTTGAAATTCACCAAACCCTAACCCTAAATCGAGCTCCAAATTATCCAAGCCCAATTCACAATTATCCTCGATAACACCGAACTCAGATTCGTTAAGCGAATCTGAAACCAAATGGGAACTGTGACTCATTACCTGAGATTGCTCGACTCGCTGTTGAAACAGATCCATAACGAAACTGACCTGGTTCTCGCGGTCAAGAAGATCCGGTCCTCCGAGAATTACTGATTCGGGATTGGATGAGGCATCGTCTTCGAAAGGTTGAGTGTTGAAATTGTTGTGCTCGGAATGCGCGTACGGGTCGTGAAGAGCAGGGTGTGGACAATGAAGATCGTCGGAGGAGGAAGAGGAAAAGAGGGGGAAGTAACGGTCCACGGTATGGTTCCGGGGATTGACGGCAAGGCGGTAATGGTGGTGGTGAGAATCGTCGTCGGCGTCGTGGTGGAGGAGGCGGTGAATGTAAGTAATATTTGCCATTTCTTTAAGAGGAGACAAAAAGAAAGATGTTTTTCAATTGAAATCGCCCCACTGCACTGTTTATTTTCCATTCCAAGGGTCGAAAAGGATGGCCCCTGAAGTCTAATTACCTATTCGCCCTTACCTTTATGTAATATAACAAATTAACGGTTAATTACAAAATAATTTTCAACCTTTCTCTAATTCTCTTGCTCTTAAATTTAATTTCTAAATAAAAAAACTTACAAATCTAACGTAAAATCTCTAATAAATTAAAGGCTCTTTTAAGAATTTTATTCCAAATCAATGGAATATTTTAGAAATATTTAATGGATTTCCCAAAGATTTATATATTTTAAAGAAAATTTTTAATGAAGTCTTAATTGGAAATACTCCTGAAAATTGGAGATTAAAATTGTCAATATATTTAGTTTGAGAATTATATTAAAAAGAGTGCAAAATTTTGGGACAATTTTTTTGATAATGTGTTTTTAATAACTATTTACCAAATTGAAGTGGATCAGAAAAAAATTTACAGGAGTGGGCTTTTTTTCGAAATCGTTAATAGGTGGCGCGGTATCGTCAGAGTGTCAGTGACAGGCGGAGGGGACAAAAAGCTATGAAACCGTTGGTGGAACCAGCGATTTTAGACCTGAAATCGCTACTTCTGTCAACTGTTTTAAGTCTGAAACTGCTGGTCCCACCAATGGTTTCATGTGAGAAAACCCGCCCCCTAGGTTGATTCAAAAAAAATTTTGCTTCTCTCCCTATATAAATGTTGTCCGACCATTTTCGTTTCCTTTGCAGTAAAAAATTATAAACTCTTCAGCATCAATTTTTGTTCGTGTATTTAAAAATAATCTAAGTAAACAATATGTTTATCTCGGATAAATAATAATTTCTACAGTATTATTGTGCAATGTCAATAAATATTTATTAATTTTTATATATAATTATATATGTTCAATTTTATATTAAATGCATAATGATTTTAATTTTATTTAATAAAATATAGAAATTAGTTGAAATACGCAACAAACAAGCTCTAAACATAATGTAGCTAAATATCAGAACATTTAAAACCTTCTATTTCGGTGCGATGTGCTATATCTATCTGTCTGACTGTCCGCCTCATCGACATTTGGATATTGTGGCAATGGCATGACATCATTAAAACCTCCACTGTATAAGGGTTGGTCTACGAAATCATGACTACCTGCCAAATTTGGTTCACTGAAGAGTTCATTGAAAAAATCATTGTGATCCATTGACTGACCTATTGAGGCATATGGTGTGGACTGAAATTGAAATGGTAGGCCCGTTTGGTCATATGGGGTGGACTCAAACTGACATGGAGGGCCCGTTTGGACAATGACATCGTACTAATGTTGATCTCCTACAGATAAACTGATGTTGAGATCAACATTTAATCCAGATGGCCCCGCCTCAAAGTCATTGCATCTGGATGGTCAAGCTGCAGTGTCAAATAATTGTTGTTGACTCACTGAAGACAAACTGAATGAACTGGAAAGATCTTCATGAAGATAAGGCCACTTCATTGGTTCAAGACCCTGGTGCACTCCAGCTGGACTATGAATAAACTCAACTGTAGACCGCCTTCCTCCCATTCCTCTCCTGGTGCGTATAGATTGACGGAAATCCTGAAAAGGATGAGCCATCGGGGGGATATGTGTAGTATCAGGAACACGCTGTCTGGGATAGTCAATGGACCGTCTGTCAATGGCACCAACAGCTCCTAATATGCCCTCAGATGCCAAATGGATAGCAACTTCTGCATTGGACGAAGAACCAATGTCGGAGTGCCTGATTCTTTCGGCATAATCAGCCTACATGCAAATAAACAAATTTATTAAAAATTATCAATATTATTATTTTTATATATAAATATTTATATTAAATCATACCGATGCACCGATAGAGGCACCTATCTGGGTCATCCACCGTCTTGTACGTGATGCAAATCATTGCATATACTGTGACCTCGAATGTAAAGGTGCACGTAGAGGAGGACTCATTACAACACGATTATTCCTATTATTCCACTCATGAATAAAACATGAAAATCTTCCTTCCCAATTCTGATCAATATGGCCTCTTAAATCATACGAATGCACTACATCATCATATTATGGAGGGTGTGGAATCGGCTGGTCCATTCTGAATTGTCTTAGACATCGATCGGGGTGGTGTCACTCAATAATATTCTAACAGACTAGTGGCGTAACTGATGTCCAAATTGCATTTTCATTAGTACAAAATTGTGGCAACAAATGCAGTACATAGGTGTAGGGCTCCTAAACCATATGAACTAGAAAATAATAATTTCATCATTGTATTAAAAAAAATATTATTGTATGAAAATACAAAACTAAAATTATAAGTAAACATAGTAGTCACGCTGTAAGTCCAACTCGAGACGGTATTCAAAAACATCTTTACTGTTAGTTTTGCTTAGATCCAATTAGGATCGCCACATGAAAATGTTCAAGCATCCACTGTCAGTCATCAAATTAAATGAACAATTTTAAATATAAAATAAGTATATTTTACCTGTACCCATAAGGCATAGACTCATAAAAAATAGGCTGATGGATAAATTCAGGCTGAATATGAGGCAACCTTTTCCAGGCTCACATTTGTAACAATTGCAGGTATTAGGGGTGTGTAAAAACTGACCCGACCCGACCAACCCGAACTGAAAAGACAAAATCGGGTGGGGTTAATCGAATTGGTAGGGTCGGGGAGAGGTTTGTGAAAAATTCGGGTTCAGGTCGAGTGAAAACCCTTCAAAAATTGACCCGACCGACCAACCCAACCAACCTAGTATATAAATGAAAAATCCCTAATTTTTCTTTCATTCCCTCGGTCCCTTCTCTCTGCCGCCCTAAAAGATTTTGGCCGCCTTCGTCGCCTCATCGTCGGTCAGTGATCACCGCCACCTCGTCATCTCCTTCATCTAGTTGAAGACAGATTTTTAAGAGCTGCTTATTGTGAGTTGGTTGTGCTGCCGTCAGATTTGCTTAATCATCTTCCTTGGTGAGTTCTATTCTTAGCAGCATATTTCACATCTTGTTGTTTATTGTAATATGATTCTTTCTGTAATGTAGATTATAAACACAGAAATTTACACTGCATCTTGTATCGAGAGTTTTAGAATTTAGGAGAAGAGAGTTGAGCAGTGTTATTACATTAACCTCTATAAGCTTACAGTCCTGATCCTAATATAAAGCCTTTTCTTATTTTTTATTTTTATTTTTATTCTAGTTTTCTGTCTTTACAATGCTTAGAGTCTAGAAAGCTATTGCACTGTTATTGAAATGAAACAAACTGAAGACACCGATATTATTATTATTATTATTATTATTATTATTATTATTATTATTATTATTATTATTATTATTATTATTATTATTATTATATGAACATTAATTAAAAATCATTATATGGTATTTGCATAACATTACAAAATTTCAATTTTATTTCAATAAAATGATTATTAAATTGTTTACAATTATCAGAATTTTACATTTTTAACTTGTAATTAAATATTATATAATGTATAAAAGATAAAAGAAGAAAGAAACCCCATTCTTCTTCTTCTTCTTCTTCTTCTTCTTCTTCTTCTTCTTCTTCTTCTTTTATTTTTATTTAATTTCTCTCTTTTTTCTCTTATTAATTGCCTTATTATGAGTTACTGAAATTCTAATTACAAACTCCCATCACATTTACTATTTTAATTTGATTTTTTATGTTTATTTTTGAATGTTTATTTTTATTATTGTTGTTAATGTTATTTGTGGATGTTTATTTTTATTATTGTTTTAGTGTTTATTTATTATGCAATATATGTTTGTTGTAATTTTAAAGTTGTTGTTTTGTTATATTTTTATAATATATTTTATGGTATTTAATTGTATTTTACTTAAAATTTCAGTTTAATCAATTAAAATGAAATTAAAAATTAGGTTGTTCGGTTCGGGCCCCAAAAATAATCGGGTTAATCGGGTAGGGGCCCAACAACTTAGTAGGGTCGGTTCGGGTGAGGGTAAAATCAAAATTTTTGATTAATCGAGTTCGGGTAGGGTTGACCCGAACCTGACCGATGCACACCTCTGACAGGTATCCACCGAGTGAATTGGATGTGGTTTTGGTTGCACGACATAACTCTCTGTACAACCACGCGAGGACAGCAGATCCCAAAATGTACTTACCTACAGCCACATCAAATGTATGTAATTATTTGATTGTTCTGGACATAAGAAGCCACCAATACACCTAAGAATCCATTCCCGAGAAAAAAATTGTATCTGATATTCATTTGCATCGGGTGGTAAAATATTAAAATGTCTCCCCAACCATGCAATTTTTACACTGTCCCCTGAATTCATTTTCTGGCGGAACCTGACCTAAAAGACAGCTGCATTCATAAGGCCAATCGTGGTATAGATGTCCAGTTACAGGACGTCCATCGATGGGCAATCCGATCAATACAGTAATCTCCTGCAGTGAGATTATCGCTTCGCCAACCGAAAGGTGAAATGTGTGCGTCTCTAGTCACCACCTCTCAACCAGTGCAGTAACTAAATTATTATTCACATTCATCGTACCTATTTATGACACGCCATAAAATCTAGCTACTCTTAGGTATGGAATATTCTGTCATCAATGTTTCTATAATGATTACTCACGCTAGCTCTGCGTGTTACCAACACATTATGTTCAGCCTAAAAATAATTAAATAAGGTATGAATATTATATAAATAATTATGTACCTACATATATGTTTATTATGGGAAAATAAAAAAATTACATATCCGTTCCAAATGGCATCGGCTCGATGTCTGCCTTCAAGCATTAGTACATCATTCATGATGGGTCCAGGATTAATGTATTCTTGGTTTCTAATTTGATCAATCTCTTATTGCTCTATCAGTGATTTCGATAATAAATGTTATCTATGCCTTGTAAATATTTTTTTCATAAATAATTCTTTCTATATCCATATCAATATTATTCAGTAAAATAATGCAATTTAAATTATCTAATTTTTTAGAACAATATATTAATATTATTTTTCTACAATAAATATTGCATGTAATAAATTAATATTTCATATTGACTATTGGTATAACAAGTACAACAACATAGATAATTATTTAATTTTTTTCCATATACACATTAATTATTTTTTTTAATTAATGTTACAAAAATATTTAAATTATATACAAATCTTACCTTTTTTTGCTCCACACGTTGCAAAACTATTTATAAAAAATATAACTGCAAATTAAATATCAACACAATTAAATAACAAAAAATTAACTCTAATAACTTAAACTCTAAAATAATATTAAAATTTTATTAAAAAAACAACTAAAATCATATTAAATTAATAATGAAAAAAATAACTAAAACAATAGTAAATTAACTAACTAAAATCATATACAAATAATTTACTAAAATCATATTAAATTACTAACCTAACAAATTCCCAAAATCATATTAAAATAATAACTAAACAAATCACCAAATAAACTTTTCATGTCTAATCATTATTACGATTTTATTAGTGTATTTAACTCTATTATTACAAAATAAATAAAATCAAATTTTTTCTAATCACCTCCCTAATTTGAATTAATTAATTAATTATTTGTAAATAATTAACACTTCTAAATACCTTTAATATTAATTATTTTATTAAATTAAACCTAGCTAACGCATAACATAAATTATTTTTAATGATACATAAACAAAATAAAAGAGAAGAGAACAAGAAAAGAAGAAACAACAAGGGAAAAAACTTACCTGCATTTCAAGCAACGAAGGGATACAACACAGAGAAAGAAGAAGCTCTAAAAAATAGTAAAGACCCATACTAATATAGGACATTTGCCCTAAAAATTTTAGACTCTTATCTCCGGTCAACATGATAAGATAAGTCAGAAGGACTTTTCAGAGATTCTACACCGACGAGAGGATCGGGGAGGGAATTATTGGGGATTTTGAAATCGCTGATGACTGCGGCGATTTCAGACTTGAAACTGCCGCAATCATCAGTGATTTTAGAATCCCTGACACCCTCTCTCCTCTGACGATACCGTTTGACGTGACAGCAATTTCGGAATTCGCACCATTTTTGTAATTTTTTCCTGACACACACCAATTTTGTAATTATTTATTTAAAACATATTATTAAAAAAATTGTTCCCAATATTTTAGATGTAAATTTGTAATTAATATAAAAAACATTTATAAAATGAAAAAACTTTTTAGTAATAAGGTAGAGAAACTAATACAAAAAGAAAGATGTAAAATGAAGAAGGGCTTACCTCATCAAGATTTTCAACAAAAGATTTACGTTCATCTACAGAAGATACTTTCTCAAACTCCTCAGATGTTTCAAGCTAGAAAATAATAAAGATATTAGAGGGGAAAAAATGGAAAGACAAAGCTAGCTATCCATAGAAAAAATAACCTGATAAAAAAATCAAAGATTAGAGAAACATCCAGATCAATAGATCAAGACCTATTTTAAATTATGATAAATATAAGCTAACCGCCAAATTTTTTGGTCTCT
Source organism: Excoecaria agallocha (assembly GCA_037975025.1). Classification (NCBI taxonomy): domain Eukaryota; kingdom Viridiplantae; phylum Streptophyta; class Magnoliopsida; order Malpighiales; family Euphorbiaceae; genus Excoecaria; species Excoecaria agallocha. Next base: position 44,756,137 of record CM075809.1, read on the forward strand.
ATCCTGAACAACTGGTTGAACAATAAAAAAATATCAATCAAGAGATAGATCACAATGATCATTTCGAAAATGAAGTAGAAGAATAATAATCACACTTCAATATACACATCAGCAATAAATCAGAAAATATTTCTATTGACATTAAGGAAAAGCAACCAAACCACTAAAACCAAAGCTGAAATAGTTTTTTGTTTCATTTTTTCTGGACAAATTCCATGTTTCGATTGATGGAGTTCTAACATTATGTATTATACAAGAATGTAATAATGGTTAGAGGATAAACATTGTCGAAACAAACAAAGCATTTAGATATCTAATGCAAAAAGGAGCTACAATTTGATAAAAGGTGCATGTCGTGAATTACCTTCTTGATGACTGGCGAAGGCTAATGCCATAGAGATAGTTCCATCCTTAGATTTCACAACTATTGAGAATAAAGAAAATAAATATAAGTAAATAGATGAACAGAAGTCACGATGTTGATAATCCATTCAAACAAAAGAAATCAAGAACACATTATATTATAACAAAATAACTTGTAAATGAGCAAATATAAGTAACACATAGAGGTAAAAAATGAGCGGGTTGGGCGAATTTGGATTGGAATATTAATGGATGAATCGTTATTGGGTTAGGTCATTAATGGATCAAAAAATATGGATCATAAATGGGTCAATATTCAAATGGATTGGATGAATTTGGATCGATCTATGGGTTTAATGTAAATTATTATAAAATTTTATATTTTGAATACGATTAATTATAAATGTTTCTGAATACGATTAATTATAAATATTTCTGTATCAATTTTAGGTTGACCTAATGGGTATTTATTTGGGTTAGATTGGGTTTGGATCTTTTTTTGGATGGGTTTGGGTTGACTTTTGGGTTTGAATCAATTTTGTCAGGTCTAATACCACATCAAAGTGTAAAAAAGAACTAGCTTTTGAGTTCTTTATAAATCTAGAATTAGGTCCATTCCATAAGAAAAAGCACATTCACCTTGGTTAAAAATACACATACATATAAACTCCTAAAGATCACATGGCTATGATAATTGTTCTCTATCAATGGAACAAAATCAAGATTTTTGATCCATAACTTGATCAAACAAACACAAAAAGCCAAATCTTAGAATCTGAAAAGCTAAGGGAAAAAAGTGAGGAACTCTTAAAAAGGAAAATAACAAAAAATTAAAAGATAATTGGATTGGTTTATCATCTAATTGTAATCTCCTTTATTTGTTTCTATAAAAACCTAACACGATGCTCTGCAAAGAGATCCAACCAAAAATTGCAAACACGATGGAACCAAACAATGAGCACCACATCTCATGATCTCATACATAACACATAATTATTATTAGATCAACTAGAAAATAATAAAAATAAAAACTTGGCATTACAATTCGAAGAGAAAATAAAATAAAATAAAAAAATAAGGAGTATCAAAATAGGAACTTAAAAAAAGAAGGGATTAAAAAATCAAAGACCCAAAAAGAAAATTGAAAAGAAAATCGAGAGCATACCATTAACTTCCTCCATGATCAAAGAAAAATTAAAAAAAGGTACGAACTTTTAGAAGAATGGGTGTGGGAAAAGAGAAGATAAAGAGACATCTTCAACTTCGCAGCTTCTTGGAAATCTTCCTTCTCAACTGCATCTTCTAGTTGGTACTATGCTGGAGAGACAAACTAAACGAGGGAGAAAGAGAAAAAGATTCAAGGGAGAGAAAGGGATAGAAACAGAAAAACAACGAAGGAGGGAGGGAGATTACGAGATAACTCCAATGAGATGTGATGACGTTGAAACACCAGTAGGAGTAACCTCACCGTCGAGATGGCGAGGAGGGATGTTGGAGCGGTTAAGAGAAAAATATCGAGACTAGGGCTCATTTGAATAAGGGATCGCAGACATTAGAAGATTTTTAGCCCTAAAATATTTTATTAAAACATTACCGATGGCTTACAGACGAAAATAAACCGTAGTAAAAACTATAACTCCTTGGCCTTAAAAATTTTTCGCATTTATTTACAAATGGAATATAAATCTGTCGTTACATCTGGCGGTAAATCTCCAAAGATGCTTATATTATTGACGAAAATTCCATCGCTACATCAATAAAATGATTAGTTACCGTCGGACGTAATCATCGGTAAAATAGTCGCTAACAATTAACGCCAATATTTTCCACCAAATATACCAACAAATTATTAATTTCGTCGGTAAAAATATTGTCGCTTATCAAATTTATTTTTTTTATGTACGCATTATCAATTTGATCGGTAATCCGTCGGTAATATCATAATTTTACCTATGAAATCTTAGTTTGTTGGTAAAATTCATCTGTAAAATCGATTTTTTTGTAGTGTTATGATACAATGGCATAGTCAAATTTGTGGATAAATGTGTAAGAATGACAATATGCATAACTCACATGTAATGACATTTAAAGCTCACTTTCAAATTTCTTTTATGTTTCTCAAGAATTTATTGAGGACATATTATGCGCTTAAAATGTTTTTTTTTTAATTTTTTATACTTTATATAATAGAAATTTTTGTTATATATAAATAATTAGATAGGAGAAAAAATGAAAATTGTGAAGAATCGAAAGAGTGGACTGATAGTAATGAACTTGCTTTTTTAAATATATTATATAAACGAGTAATAAAGGATCCGAATGGAATGCCATCTTTTAAAATAACTGAATTGGTAAGAAATGGATGACGAATTATTTGTAACAGTGGGGGAGAGATATAGTATAGAAAAATTAAGGGAAAATATAATCATCTTTGGTTAAAGTATCAACAGTTTACTGAATTATTAGAGCATGCTGAAATAACTTGTGATTCAAACTCAAACACTATATTTGTTGTGGAATACATTTGGCAGATGTTTTACAAGGTAAAATTATCAATAATTTAATTTTTTATTACTAATTTTTTACATTAAGGTATATATTTTAGATATCAATATCTAAAATGTTATGTCTTTTAAATTGCAAAAGTACAAGAATTTCAAATCATTTAAGAAAAATGCATGCAGGCATTATGACATACTTGGATAAATTTTCAGTAAACCTACTGCTGCTAGACATTTGCACTATACTTCTACACAATTACCTCATGATTCAGATGAGGAGTGCCAAATTGAAGAAGAATTCCTTCAAATGAGCATTCATCATGTATCAAACGGTAAAAAAAAAGGTGTTTGTAGTTCAAAAGATAAGCAAATTCCCACATATTACATTTCTAGCTTTAATAAAACTAAAAAAAATAAAATTTTGAAAAATTGAATTCATATTTGGAAAAGTGGGCATCTTGTTTAAGTGCAAGAGCAAAAAAAGAATTAGCAAAAATCCAAAAATATAAATTGAAAAGCAATCAAGCTACAAGTGCTAAATTCGATATATATGCTATAGAGGCATTTATGGATATTTTGAAAGGAATAGAAGATATTTCTAATACTACATATAAAAAAGCACCGAAAAAGTTTGTCAATCTAAAATAGAGAAAAATGTTTGTCTTGATGCATGCCAATAGAAGCATAGATTGGATTAAAAGTTTATATAATTGAATATGTGGTATTTTTTAAATGGAAAAATGTACTAAAATATCCCGAGGCTAAAATGCCCTTTATTAACAAAAATACCCATCATCCTACAAAATTGATAGAGAAATGCCTCTCCATTACTTTTCTGTAGGGTGTGCAAAAATCGATCCTACCCGATCAACCTGACCAACTCGAACTAAATCGATCAATTCGAATGGGGTTAATCGGATTAATAGGGTCAGTTCAGTTTTAGATATTAGGTATACTTCGGGCGATCGAACAACCTGATTTTTTTAAATATATAAATAAAAAAACTAATGTCTCTACAATATTAATTAATATATAATATATATTTAATGTAATTTTGAAATTATTAGTTTGTTGTATTTTTAAAATATTTTTTTATGATATTTAATATTATTTATTTGTATTAATTTAGGATTTTAAATTAAATATGTAAATTAAAAAAATAAAATTCGGGTTATTCGGGTCAGGGCCAAAAAAAAAAGATTAATCGGGTAGAGGCCCGATATTTATATAGGATAGAATCGGGTAAAAAATATAAGAATTTCGGGTTAATCGAGTTTAGGTCGGGTTCACCTGAATCTGACCGATACACACCCTTACTGTTCTGTCTGTTATATGGGTGAGGAAGATGGCATGGCAATTACATGGATCTGGGTCTGGCTAACGTGGCAGACATTAAGATAGGTCATCGCCAACTGAACGCCACGTTAGATGGGTCCATCTTCATCCTTCTTTCGCCTCCGTCTTCATCGATTTCTCTTCCCTCTCCGTTTCGATTTACAAATTCGGATTTGAATGAATGAAGATCCAATATTCCAGGGCTAAACTCATTTGGAGAATCGATATACTTGCCTAGCCCAACTCTCAAGTTATCAGCTTCGGTGCTTACTTTGGATTAGAAACTTCAACTGCACAGCAACTACTCTTCTCTTTGATTCGATTCCACAATTAGATCTTTATTCACCTCATCTTGAACCTCCTAAAGCTCTTCCTCCGATGTTTGGCTTCACTCTGGTGAGCTTTCTCTGCTGCTTCTCTAGTGAGCTTTCTCTTCGGTGCTTAATTTGGATTGAAAACTTCAACTGCACAACAGCTGCTCTTCTCTTTGATTTGATTCTATAATTAGATCTTTCTTTGCCTCGCCTTGAACCTCCTGAAGCTCTTCCTCTGACTTTCGGCATCATTCTGGTGAGATTTCTTTGCTACTTCTCTCTCCCTCTTTTAGTTCATTTTTTGCCCAACTCTTGCGGTCTCTTTGAAATTTTTCTCAATTGTTATGAAGAATCACAATTAGGCTTTGTAGGATTTTCAATTCATACTTTGAATTTTAGGTTTCACTTCATTTTTATAATTTTCTACCAATAGAGGAAGTTCCTCTAGTTTTATTGCTAGTAATTGAGATTCGTTGGGTTTTTGTTTAGCTGACGCAATTTCAAACATTCAAATTTGCAGAGGTAAAAGAAATTCGAAGAGAATAGAATTATCTTCTGCGAAATTGAAAGATGAGCAATGAAAGAGAAGATGCAGTGCAACGTCGTAATGCGGTGGCAGAGTATCGAAAAAAGTTACTCTAAAGATAGTTGATAACAACCAGACTAATAGACCGGTTCAACGGTCCGACATGAATCGAACACCTTGACCAAAGGGGGTCCGGCGAACCGACCTAAAGCCAAATTCCTCAGGAGCATATAGCTGAGCTATAGACCGGTAACAGGCTAGTCCCGAAAATAACTCCACCATGTGGGACAGACAACTGCCACTAACCCACGTTCCCTCAAAATTCGCCCATAATGGGTTAGTGGCCGGAAAAAACGGAAAACTCCTCCCATTAGCTCCTGAAAATGTGTTAAGCCCACCTATAAAAGGAGCAAAGACAGGTATGAAAAGGTTACTTAACTTTTAACCTAAAAATCTCTCATTCTTTCACTCAGAATCTCTAACTTGATCGTCAGAGGCTCCTTTGTCGGAAACCCACTGGTCTATTGCTTGTTGTTGCAGGTGTTCGCAATCGCAAGGAACTTACTGTGCATTTCACCTGTCATCAATAGTCTTTGATATTGTGTACCCTCTCAATCTTAAATCAATGCAGACTACCTAATTTAGCACAATATGTGCTTGTGAAAATAAAAGGTATGCAATGCAGGAAAATATCCATGGAATGTTACGATAGTTGTCTGAATGTATTCAAAATTTTAGAAATTGAGTTCCAGTTTTTGTTATCAGTTGGCTTTCTTTCATAATTTCAGTTGCAAATCTCATGACTTGCAAGTCTTGGCTAATATTTTCTACCATGGTATAGCATTCATGATATGCAAAATCATTCCTGCATCAGTTCAAGGTGGCTAATGCATTAGTTCGTCTAACGATTCAGAATTTTTTTCAGTACCCAATCCAATATCACAAGAACCTATTCATCTAGAATTAACACAGCACTAGCGATTGATCTCTTTTACACCGACATATACAGAGATTGATTCGACTAGTACTACTTGTATTGATCAAAGTGTTTCTTTAAATTTCGAAATATGAACGGAGAAATGATTATGAACAAAATGGGAAGACGAGGTTAGAGATCTGGAGCCACTGCTGTGCATCACCAGAGACAATACTCTGATAATTTTTGAGACAGTTTTTCCAATGGTTTATAGCTTCAATCTACTGGTCTTCAACATCTCCAAAGCTCTTCTTCTTCTTATTCTTCAATCCCCCTTTCTAGGTTTTAATTATTTAATCAGTTGAATCTTATTGTTTTCTTTTTTTGGTGAAAATTTACTAAATCTTTGATAAAATGTATACTATAGATTTGGTTATTCCAAAAATTTAACCTTTCTTTTTTTTTTTTCTCCAAAAAAGAAGTGCAAGAAAAATTTAAAATTTATTAACTATGTTACTGATCTTTTGGAATTTGTTTACTTCTGTTGTCTTCAAAATTCTTTTGAAGGCATTTCATTTTGGATCATCTTAAAAACTATTGTGAAGGCAGTTGATTATATGGGTGTTCATAGATCTGAGGCTAATGTTTAAACTATTTGGTTGTGGTGCTTGGCGGTGGAACTTGAAACAGGACCATAATTTTTATGGTGGCAGTGGTGGAGCATGAGGGCAGGGGTATGAATGTTTCGCAATGCACAGAGGAGTTATAATGGAGCAAACGAGTTTTATGCAGAGCATACCGCACCTCCTGTTAGTTCACGACCCTCGAGCCAACGAAAAAATGGTGAAAATTCTCCAAATGAGTTTAGCCCTGGACGGTTGGATCTGCATTTATTTGACACCGAAATTGTAAATCGAAACGGAGAGGGAAGAGAAATCGATGAAGATGGAGGTAGAAGAAGGATGAAAATGGTCCTATCTGACGTGGTGCTGAGTTGGCAATGACCTGTTGTTAATGTCTGCCACGTCAGCTAGACCCATGTTCACGTAATTGCCACACCATCTTAGTTACCTATATAACTGACGGAATCGAGGGGCATTTTTGTATCCATTTTGTAGGTTGAAGGGTATTTTCGGTCAAAAAAAATTAAGGGGCATTTTAACCCTTTACGGGCAATATTAAAAGTATTTTAGTACCTTTTTTCTTTTTAAATTAGATTATGTTTTATAGTTAGACTTATTATACTAATTTTTGTTTTCATTTTTTTAATATACGTATATATAAGTAATTTTTGTTTTTAATTTTTATTTGTTTATTTTATTTTTTCGTTAAATTTGATAAACTTATTTTTTCCTTTAAATTTATGCAGGATTTATGGATCAAAATTTACATCAAAATCAAGTATCATTGTATTCATCAAGTAGTGATAGTTATAATGGTGACAAGGATGATAAGATTTTAATTTTACTTTAATTAGATTTTTTATGACTTATGAAATGGATTTTATAGAAAGAATTTCTTGCAGAACTTCAATATTTAGTGGAAAAAGTTGTATTCTTGAAGTTTTAGTAGAAAATTCAACTAGGTGTTATGAAATGTTTCGTATGCCACCACATGTGTATAAATTTATGTGAAAGATTAAAATTGATGGGTTTACTAAGATATAAAAAAAATGTTAGTGTGGAAGAAAAAATGGTCATGGGTTTGTCAATTCTATGTCATAATTTTCGTCAAAAGGTTATAGCAAAAAGATATCACACTCACTTTGTACTGTTTATAAATGATGTAAAATGGTAATTAAAGCATTGGCCATTTTAGGTACACTTAATTAAAAATGTGAATAGATTTCATATGTAACCAAAAATTCAAAGAAATCCCAAATGGTATCTATATGTTGAGGTAAGATAATATATTATTAAAATATTATAATTTATTATTTTATGGTATATAAGAACAATACATATATATAATATTAACTGTAAGTTAAATATTTTGCTTTTGTTTGGTAAGAAATGCATAGGTCCGATAGATGGTACTCATATAGCAACTTGATCGCCAACTTCTAAACAAAAAATCTTTCGTGGTAGAAATGCAACACTTGCAACACAAAATGTTATCGTTGTATGTTTTTATAATATGTTATTTACATTCGTGTACACTGAATGAAAAAGAATAACAAATGATTTTAGAGTATTTCTTTATACATTAACAAGACAAAAAAATAATTTTCCCTCCCAAGTGGTGGTTAGAGTTTTATCATTTCTCCTTTAATATTGATTTATGTTATTATCATTTGTTTAACATAAATATTAATTTATAGATTATTATTATATCGTGAAAGCTAATTATCCCAATATATCAAGATTTTTGATTCTCTATTGTGGGAAAAATATCATTTAAATAACTTTCCAATTTTGAAATCAATACCAAATTATCATTTGTGTCAACAAAAGCTAATTTCAATTGCATATTGTACATTACATAATTTCATCAGGATTGAAAATAAAGTCAATCAACTATTTACATTATACGGTAGAAAAGATTTAACGATATCCGAAGAAATAATTGCTAGAGTACAACAAGAGGATATTAATATTGATTTATCCCAACAAATGCAAATGGAAATCGTGTAGAAGTCATTACTAATAAATTATGAAATGATTACAATAATAATAAAAATTAAAAATTGATTGAATTTTTTTATATTTTTGTTGATAGCGATTGAATTTTTTTTTGTTACTACCATATTTTTTTAATTCAATGCTCTTCAATTTATAAATATTTAATTTGACTGAATCATCTTAAAAAAATTGTAATTTAACCATATATATGTATTATTTTAATTTTAAAAATTAGAGTATACATCCTTTTTTAATAATATATAATTTAATTTTTTAATTAAGAAAACATTTTCCATCTTTAATAAATGAACATGTTCTAAATTTAGCTATTCACCTCTTGAATTATTGTCAAGCAGACGACACATTAAATTTTGATAGACATAAATTTTCAATTTACATGCTAAAGATAACATATGATATGAACATAGACAACATAAGGCTGTTCATTATTATTTCTGAATTTCATTCAAAAATCACTGAAGAATCGAATTAAAAATTCATTTAGCATTTTCCATACAAATAGTTTCATTTTTTTTTTTCTGAAAAGATTCTATCATGTTATTATGATAATGAAAATAGGTATATAATCTGACGAGATTAAGCAGCCAATGCGACAATTAACTATTTACAAAAATAACTGAAACAGTACACACAGTAGGCATTCTTCTAAAGCTGGAGTGATGTATAACAAAATATTTTGTGCAGTTCTCAGCCATGCAAAATGGAAGTACTAATCGGTAACATCCTCAGTTTGGTAACTTCTTGAATGGATTGGAGGGGCGCAGAGGTTTTACCTGATTGGTGTTTTCCTCCTTCAAAGTTTCTTGATTATTTGACAGCTTTGAAAATGGATTAGAAGGACGTTGAGATTGTACTTTCACCATTTCTCCTGCAATCTTCGCTTGTCCCACATTATTCAAATTTTTACCATTCTTTACTTGGTCAGATTCATGCCTTGCTTCGGTTTCACCATCTGTATTTTGGCTCCTGTCAGTTTTTTCCTTTTCCTGTTTGTTCACTTTCTTGATAAAAATTGGGGCTGATAGCTTTGGTGATGACAATGCAATGCTGGTTCCCAATGTTTCGGTTTTTCCTGGTAAAGTTAAGGTCTTGGTGTCCGTAACATCAGCTGTAACAGGCAACCCACAGTTAGCGTTTGAGTTTGATAGGGAGCAGCCATTCTGAGTTTCTTTAGACTCATTCAGCAATCTTTCCTGCAATGAGGTAAACAAGAGCAGAATTAAAAAGTTGAGAAGGGACATTTTGAATCTCTTTCATTTGAAGAATCGTTTCCTTATGCAGTCAGACAGCTCACCTCCAGTATGGTGTTGAAACGGTCAGCCAAATTGGGAAGCTTCAGGGCGGTAACGAGCTTAATCGCTCCTTTCACTGATTTTTCTAATGATAAAAGCTTCACAAGTTCAGTAGCTCTCACAAGTTTGTCACCTGAAACAACCAAAAAAAAGATGAGCAGACTCCTCAAGTACATCTTTCATTTGGCTTGTAATACAAAAGGAAAAGCACTAGAATTAGATGCTAGTAGACTCACCATTGCAGCATGATGCAATCAGTCTTAAGATGCATCTATCCTGAGCTGCCTCCATATTGAAAGCCTCATCATCAATTGAACCCGTGTCCAGACCAGCAACTGCTGCTTCTTCCAATCTTTTCTGAATCTGCATTGTACATACAACTTTGCTCAGCCACTAAACAGAAGTTGTCGAAAAACAATCAATATAACCTTCCAAATGAGAGAAACCACAGAAACAAAACCAATTATCCCAAAAATAGAAAGGTTCGTATTATCCGATCCAATGATGAAAGAGCAGTAAACAAACTAACAGGAGTTTGTAATTGGATAAGAGAGAAGGACATGGATAACCTTAGTGAGGTGCATGTTGTTGAGGATAAACTCATTTTCAAGGGCATCTGCTCCAAGATCAGAGGAAGCAAGTGGAAATGATAGATTTACGAGAGTAAGCACTGGTTTGGGCATCACCTGCAGAGAGGAGAAGTACTCGGATTATGGACAAAATACAAAAGCATATAGTAGGTAACTGTGACAGGCTACTATACCTGAGGGAATAAATCAGGACCATTGCAAACAATACAAAACAGTTTGCTCGAGTTTAGTCCAACCACCCAATAGCTTTCATTAGATTTCTTCTCTTTAGCAGCGCTGCAGGATAAGGACTTCATCAGATGCAAATGCTAAACTGTAAACCAATACTATAAAAATGTCAACCCAGCAAATAATGTGAATTTTTTAAACACAAGAATCTTGAACCTGAAGAGTGGAAGCCAACTGCCACCATATTGACCTGTGAAAACCCTCAAGACACCCTACAATTTTGCTGACACTCAGATGCAACATCATGGCTGCAACTAATTTAATGGCAAGCATTGAGAAGAGTGATTAGCATACCTTAGAATCATATGAACTTAATTGACCTTCTTCACTAAACCCAATCCAAGTTAAACGTGAACCTGGACTTAAAGGAAGACGTCCTCTATATGGTTGGGTCCCATTAGATATGTCAAACACCCTGAACTGTAGCATCTGCACGCTTCAGAATAAGTGAATTTTAGCTTTCATTTTTAGGGGAAGCAATACTGAGTGAATATATAACAGACAATTAGGCTTATTATCGTTTAAGGAAAATTGGGTCGGACCAGCTGTTAAGATTTTAAAATCCCATCCCTTCCCACTCTCCTGAACTAGGATAACTATAAAAGAAACAGCGACTATAGCAATTGAATAATTAGACCTGATCATTTGAGGGAAGACAACCAGAAACATGTGTGACAACTGCAAGTTGATTTTTGAAGCCTGCTGCAGTCACTACTGGGCCATCAAGTGAAAGAATCTGCCTCTGTAATGGTATACATGTCACAACATAAATGCACGAACAAAAATGTGGAAAATCAAGCACCAGCCTATAAATTATAGTGCACACAAATCATGTTTATTAAAAGAATTATGCATTATTAAATAAATCTGTTCTTCAAAATGATTTCATTCCCATGGTCAGCACTAAGACAGCAAATAAAAATATGGAATTAGACGTGCATACTTTTTTGATAGCATCAACAAGACAACGTATCATCACATTTTTTCAGCAATGAAGGTGTTCATTGCAGCTTAAGGTGTGAAACAAATATTTTTACACAAACCAGCCACGCATGGTTCATGACTAAGTACTTCTGAGAAATATTATAGCTACATTGATGAACAGATGCATTGTTTGCTAAACATAGATTAGTTGTAATGGCAACTATAAAACAATGACTTCACCAACAAGTGATCACAATTTTCCCAGAAATTTTTCCCGCTTGAGTGATTGGTTGAATATGCATCAACTTCAATTTAACCACCACTTTTAGAGTTCATACAATAGCACACAAACTTCGTATTGATGTCATTTTACAGAAACCAATCCATTCCTTAAGCTAATAGATGACATTTCAGGAATTGGATAAGCAGACAAAATTTCATGATTCTTTTAGGATGACTTTTTCAAAGAAACTACTCTGATCACAGGAATTAGACAAAAACAGAAATTGATGATAATAAATTAAACGTGTAGACATAATAAAAATATAAAAAAAATGTACAAACCTGCAAACCACCTTCAGTGTAGATTCGTAGAAAATTAAGGCTAGTGACTGCAGCAACCCAAGCAGTGCCGAGTGCCACAACCTTGACTTCTTCCCCTTCAAATCGCATAGACCACTGGGGTTGGCATGTCAGTGTCAGAAAAATAAATAAAGTCCAGTAATGTACATGGGCAACAAGGAATGAATAGAAGTAGGTCCATTAAATTCCATAAAAGATAAAAATGAAACATGAAAACTATAATTTAGGAAAACTAATGTTCTGACCTCGCTGTTGTTCGCCCAACTACTGAATGGGCGATACATGAGAGTGCTCATATTTTTCCCACCCTTGCAAGGATTTGCGAAAACACTTCCGTTCTCATTCAATGAGGCCATTGTGAAACCAAAGTGGTCAGCCATTGCAGGAACTCGTGGACCTCTGCCAGTATCATGAAAATCAATCTGTATCCAATGAATGATTATGGAGAAGTCAGCAAAAATTGCCATGAAGACATTTTGGCTTTCCCTTGGGGCTGATAGAGATGATTCCAACTAAACATGTTTCATTTATGTGAGCAGTTATAAACCCTCATCTGCCAATCCCACCCCAAAAGACAATAGGAATCAACAAATTTTATCATTAGATATGACCAATGTTACCTCTATGTGGGAATATCCATCATGCTGAATTGTAGTTATAGTTCCCAGCATATTGTAGCACAAAAAGCGCCTTTTCCCATCCTGCACTGGGGTTGCTCCAGGCTGAAAGGCCTCCTGCATTTTAGACTTCGCAGATGTTGCTGTGCTTCTTAGTCCTTCATTTCCCTCGTCCATGTTATCCTTGGTGACAAGATGCACTTTTTTCCTGGCTTCACTCTTTGGAAACAAGTTCAACTCACTATCAATATCTTCATCTGGTTCTTCATCAATTTCTAAGCGTTTTCTTATCCTCTTCTTGCTTGGCTGTCGTGATTCACCAAGGCTGTCTTCACCAAGGTCACTTAAACTACCAGATACACTGGGTTCACCATCCTCTTCAAGCAAAATGAGTCCATTACTATTCTTTGATTGCAAATTTGGAATATCTTCTGTCGGAGATTTCATTGAAGAAGGAATAACTGATTCCCACAGACCGTACCTTCCCATAACATCAATAACAGCCAATGCATTTCCAATTGGCTTCCATGCCATACAAGATATTTTTTCATCAAATTTCTGCCTATCAATGTCTTGCTTCTTGTCAACATCCCATATAAGCACCTGCCTATCTAAACCAGAAGTAGCCATGTATTTACCATTAGGTGACCAAGAAAGAAAACATATAGGTTCCACATGATCACCTCTCAATGAAAACAGCTTTTCAGATGTGTCTCTATCATACATTACCACATCATTTCTCAAACCAGGGACAGCTAAGGTCTCCCCATCAGGACTCCAGCTAACTGTATTCATGATGGAAGTGTCCGAACCAATGTCGGGTGCTATGCCTTTGAGTGTATGCAATGCTGACCCAGATTGTAGTTCCCAAAAAATAACAGTTCCAATTGAATCAATTGATACCAAGTACTCTCCGATAGGATCAAAAGCCAGGCCATTGACAGGTCCTCTATGCCCTCTCAGAACCCTGGCTATGGAGCCATCAATTGTATTAATAAGTTTAATGCCTTCATCATCTCCAGCAGCTGCAAGCATGCTGCCTGATGCATTAAATGCAAGAGTTCGTATTGGCAGGGTGAATCGAGTAATATTGGTCTCAAAGTCACCACCTGGAGAAGGAATAACAGAATGTCTATAAAACGAGATATGTAGATGAAGAATTAGCATATTTGCCATCATACTAGCTAAGCATGGCTAAAGATTCCAAACTAACACAATATTCCTACTAAACATGACACCAGAATGCATGGAACAATGTTTGGATCCTGATGAGACCCAAAATAGTTAACACGAAAAAAATTTCACAAAAGGTCTGAACAGCATCGTGATTTTCCAAATCCCAAAATAGTCGATTCTACTAATGATTTCAGCTAAAGATTCTTTGATTTGGATACCAGCAGAGATGCTTACATATTTACTAAAGAATGTTGATGGAAATAGAAAGACGAGGATATCTAAGTGATAAGTGAAACTAAAAACATCGGAGATTTCCCTTTTCTGTATACCTCCCTAACCCTTTACGCCAGAAAGAAGAAGACTTCATATTAACTCCACCAAAATCCTCACTCAGGTCCCAGAACTTCTTCTGGTAGCTAGCATGCGCTCATTGAATAGAAGACAAAACCGTACTCCAAAGTGACCACAATACTGAAAATGCTTGAATACATGTCTAAATGTGACAGCAAAGCATATATGAGGGATTAGAAGTTATAAACATCCGCTTGTCCAAGCCTAGATATCAACTTTAAACAATCACCACAACAACGTGGAAATTCAACCCCGACAATCCATAGAAACTCTTTGTGCAGCTACCACTAAAAACAAGTTGAAGAAGATAAACAGCACATTCAAATTAAAAACAAACTTTAATAAGAGAATCTAAAGAACCAAACAACCTCAATTAACACAATAATCAATCCCCAAACAACTCTTATTATTTAAAAAGTAAAGTATTTCCAAATTTTCTAAGCAACTAAGTACAGCATTGCAAAATTGAATGGAAAAAAGCCAACATCTCAATTTGATACCGAGTTAAAAAAAAAAAAGTAGTAACAATTCCACGTATTTCTTTCAGCGTAAACGAAAATTAAGAGAAGAATTTACCAGGAAACTTGTAGAGCTTAACGGAGTGATCGATAGATCCAGAGGCTAAGCAGGTAGAATTATGGCTAAGGGCAAGAGCAGTAACGCCATCACGATGGTGACGGAGAATCCTCGGGGCATTTGAAAGGAGGAGCGAGTCATGGATGCAGATAGTCGGATCAGAGGAGGAGGCGGTGACCAGGTGCAGGGCCTGATGGTCCCAGAAGATGGAGCAGAAGGAAGGCTGGCTGCCACCAGTGGTGGAGGATTTGTGAGCTTCTCGTAGTTTCAGCGTTCGGATTTTCATGGTGAGAGAGAATTTGGGAGGTTAGGTTTTTCCGATTTAGGATTTTCCTTTTATTAAAGTTCATTCACTCTCATGAGGTCGCAATATCTGGATCTGCCATTGGGTTTTTTTGGCGGGGAAATTGAGGTTTGGGATTTTGGCGGGAGAAGTAAGCGATTTTGGAGAAGAGAGAGAATTTGTAGCTTGTAAAATATTATTGGGCCTATCTAACAAGCCAATATATGAATGGGCCCATCATGAATATTATTTAGAAGAAATTACATGAAATGCACAGTTTTTTATTTTGTTTTCATAAATACCCGACCATTCATTCTTGCCTTTTTATATTTCATAAATACATTTATGCTTATATTTATTTCAAACATGCCTCTTTTTATTATATAAAATAAATTTAGAAATCCTGAAAGAGTTAAATTTTTCGGCAGACATCAAAAGACTTTCGATGGCAGCATAATCTTCGAATTTCAACAATTGATAATCGATTTATTTGGGATTAGGAATCCCGTGCGTCTAATAATTATTGTTGATTAGATTGCGGGAGATGAAAAGGCAACAAAAAAGAAGATGAAGAAGTCTCTCCTCCTTCGGACGTGCCCTTCGGCAGAGTACCCTCAAGGCTTGGGCTGGCAAAGAGGAGAATGTGAAGAAGGCTCAGGATGCATTCCTTGTGAGGTGCAAAGGCAACTCTGAGGCAAGTCTTGGAACATACAAGGGTGATGCTACTCTCGGTGAGGGTGCATCAGAGAGCCTTCACGTTAAGGACTATAAATATTAAGAAAAGTGAACTGTGTTTTTAAGATATGGAGAGTAATAGGTTTTCTTCGTCTCAAGCATAGCATCTAGAAACTTTTATTTTCCATGTCTCTCTCCCATTAGATTTTTAGCCTGAACTAAGCTTTAATAAAAGCTTGAGGAATATCAGCATGTTGAGTTTGAATGATTTTTGCTAGTTCTGGTTGAGAACTTTTCATGTAATGTGTTTTTGCTTTTAAATGATTTCAAATGATTCTTGTTTTTGATATAATTATTGAGGGCTCATGTGAGGTGCAATGAGGAACAAGAGACTAGAAATTGTCCTTTGTGAACTCGAAGGATTTGTTTATTACAGAAGTTGAGCGCAAAGGAGTATTATTTTGATTGAAGTGCGGGAATGTGCATAGAAAGGGTAACCAGATTCAGCTTTGGGTATAGAATTTACTAAAATCTTAAAGGTGCTTTATGCCTCTGATACAAAGACTTCTATAATTCTAGTTGTTTATTTTGTTAGAAAAGTCAATTAAATTACTTCAACATGAAATTCTCAAAAGAAATTGTATATCAACGAATAAAGTTTAGTTATATATATATATATATATATATATATATATATATATATATATATATATATGTATGTATGTATATATGTATATGTATTAAAAGTTAAAACTAGTTGTTATGTTGATTTATTAAAATGGAGATGGACTGCTGTTTTTTGCTGTTGAGAGCAGAAATGAGATGTTGGAATGAAAGCTTGTGCTCAAAAATTCAATTTATAATTATTCATACCAAATGTCTGATAATATATCTAAATGATAATTCACTTTTAATTTTACGCTTTTCACTTGAATTTTTTCAACAATTATGTGAATCAACTTTTATTAAAGTTAGTTTATTTATTAAAGTTAGTTTATTGATTGAATGGGAGCTGTAAAAATATTGAAAATATACTGCAAAAATGAAGGTTCCAGTCTCAACTATCAAAGTTGGCTTCTTCTTCCTTTTCCCAAGGTTATTCAAGAATAGTGTAAATCATTATATTTAAAGAAAATATATTGTATTTTTTTATATACAAAAGAAAATACACTCTATTTTTTATATATAAAAGAAAATATACTCTATTTTTATGTATAAAAAAATACAATGTATTGAGTTTCACCAAAAAAATATACTGTATTTTATTTATCTATAAAAGAAAATACACTATATTTTTTATTTACAAAAAATACACTATATTTTTTATTTACAAAAAAAAAATAATGTATTGAGTTTCATCAAAAGAAAATACACTATATATACTATATTTTAATACACAAAAAAATATACTATATTTTTTATGTATAAAAGAAAATATATTATATTTTTTATGTATAAAATATAATATACTGTATTTTTTTATATATAAAAGAAAATATATTGTATTTTTTTATGTATAAAAGAAAATACATTGTATTTTTTTATGTACAAAGTAAAATACATTGTATTTTTTATGTATAAAAGAAATAAATTAATTGCCCTTAGTATTGGTCTGGTGAGTAATCTAGTTTAAGATATAGTTGCCTAGCAATATGGATACTTTACCGCGGTATGAGTCATGACAACTCACTATAGTAGGCCAATGACGGTCTACTAAAATGAAATGAAATGTTAAATGTTAAACTGTGGAATGTAAATCACTACAAAAAAAATCAATTTTTCCTACGGAAATTCCCGACGAAAATTGGCAAAGGAGATACGATTGTAGACACTTTTGCCGATGAAAAATAATTTCGTCGGTAATTTTACCGACGAAATATATTTTCGTTGCTAAATGAAGACATTGTCGTCGTTTGCCTTTTTTTTACCGACGGAGAACTATTCCGTAGGCAATATTTCCTACGGTATATATATTCTGTAGGTAAATTTGCCGACGGAAATAGTTATTCCATAGGCAAATGTAGCTTTTCCGTCGGCAATATTTTCATACTGTATGATATTTTCTGTAGCTAAATTTACCGACGGAAATAGATCTTCCGTAGGAAAACTATATTTTGACAAAAAATCTCAAATTTTATTTTATTTATTATTTAATTTTCTCTCAAATTTTAATTTATTTTCTCTATATAGTGAAATTATAATCAACAATATAATATAAAATATATTTACAATAATAAATTAATAGAAATCAAATAAGAACATTAAATTTATAATATTCAATAACATATTATTTTCTTACAAGTCTTTAAAGTATAAATATTAGCCTTAACATTGCAGTCAAATCGTTATTAGTCCCAAAAGTAATAAAATCTAAAACCCTGTTATGTTGGCATGAGTGGATTATCTGGATGCTGCGATGTACTGCCTTCCCTCCTTACTTCTTTCATCTGAGTACGAAAAAGAAAACATCTACCATTTATATTAGTGCCTTGTATTATTTATTGGGCCAACTATGCAGTATGACATGCATAACAACTAAACAAAAGGAACATAAAGGCATTAACTGCACAAATCCAGGAAAAAAGATGCTGCAATATACCTCCGCATTTATTCAAACACACTTACCGGTAACAGGATGCCTGATGCAGTAAAGAAAAACAAGGTTTAGGAGATATTTTGGTTCAAATAGAGTACCTAAATAATAAAAAAAAATTAAAATTCCTATATGGAAAGTAAACCTAAATTTCATAAATATAACTTATAATCTGAATTAAAATGTTAATTTAAATTGTCATTAAACCAAAATAATTCCTAAACTCAGTTTATCTTGACTTAATCAATTCTAGTCTCGTCAATTATTGGTTTTATTATTAATTAGGACACTATTATGCTGGTTTCATATGTTTAATAAGTGACATTAAAAAAGCAAATTTAGATGTAAACCCAGAGAAAACTTCTCAATATAAAGAATAACAAGCATCAATACTGACTTCCTCATCAGTTACCACTTCAGGCTAAAACACAGCTCAATTCAACAAAAACAATGCAGTAGCCTCCATTGAAAAAAAACAAATATTTTCCTGTGACTCTGCTCTGTTTTATAGATAAAAGGCTCCATAAGCATCATAAAATCCCTTTATTTATAGTTCATAATATGTGATATATTGCAATATCCTTCTCCCCTGAATATCTTAAACCATATATATATATATATATATATATATATATAGGCCTTCTTATTCTTTTGTCATACTAAACGGATTACATAAGTTTTTCTCCTATATGGAGCTTACTAGTTTAAGATAAGAAATATATTAACGTTGTGTTTTCTTCAACTCTAATTAATATCACAGTAAAAATATCAATGGACTTTTTTAATTAGCATGGAAAATAATCAACCTTTCTCACGTGAGCATCTTGTGAGTGTGACTAAAACTAGCATCTTGCCATTTTCAGTAGAATTAAATGTAAATTTGGTAGACTTAGACATGAGCATTAATTAAATATGGATTGAATTATGAAGATGAAGAAGGCACAATCCTTTGGCTGAAAGGAATAGCACAGTGGATCACATGGCTACTAGTCTCATCACCCCAGCAAAAAACACCCCTATTCTAAGCAAACAGGCCACAATTAACAAGAGAATAGTTTCTATTCCTGTCTATTGTGGATATGAGAGAAAAGATGCAAGAAGAATATTATACAGGACAACAATGGGGGAGAAACTATTGGAACAAGGAATCAATGTTGGAGAAAATGTGAATAACAGAAACAAATATAAGCATCTACAGCCCAAGCTAAACTCACCAAGTTTATAAAAGATGAAAAAGTTCCCAACTTTGACAAAGAAGCTCCATATACATAATCACATTAACTCAAAACACCATTAAAACGAAAACCAGAATGGCTGCACTGCTTTTCTTTAGGATTTTTTTTTTGATAAGCTGCAGATTTTTATTGCAAACAGCATATAACCAAATAGAATACAAGCATATTTCAAAATAAATAACCAAAATGAAATAAGAATACAAAAATGAAATAAAAACATGAGGATTATTTTTTTATAAATAAGGACTTCAGTGTACTAACCTCGTAAATTAGCCAGCCCTTCTCATCAATTCTGCATGTATCCAAGTTGAATTTAAGATACCGCCTCCTTTTGTTTTCGTAGGGTCAGCTCTTCTTGTGTCTCTCATAATGCTGGTCATCAATTTGATTAGAGCTAAAAGAAGTTAAATTTCATGGGGTTTGCTATCAATGGATTAAATTTTCCCTAATTAACTAAATCCCTAGATCTGAATTTTATCACCTCTTCCTCAAATTTCTCGCCATAAATCAACAATTAGAAGGAAAAGAATGCTTACCCAGCCATTAGAAGAGAGGGAGCAATTAAATGGAGGGGCGGGCTGCTGATGAGAGGCTGGAATAGGAGGAAGAATAGCAGGGGATTGCACCCCTATCGCGCGCAAAAGAGAGGGGGAAGGAAGGGGACAACGGCAGCGTAGTGGGAGGCGACGGCAGGAGAAGCGACGGTGGATGGAGCTACTGGCATGGCCGGACCGGAGAGGAGAAAGAGGAAGGAGGAAGAAGGGAAGAGAGGGGCAATGGGTTTGGCAGAGGTGAATCCCTATCAGCCAACCAAAAAAGAAAGAAGAAAAAGGAGAAAAGAAGAAAGGAAAATTCTAAGGCCAAAACGACGTAGTTTTGGCAATTTTCCCTTTAGGTACCCTAAGTTTTAAGCCCTCAATCCTTTCTTCCTTCTATTTAAATTTTGGCCCCAATTCAACTACATCTATATATATTTATTCTCTTCTCTATTTTTCATTCTTTATTACATTTTTAGGTACTCACTTATTTATAATTTATATTATTATTGGATCATTCCAGTTATTAATCAAATAACTAGAGGTCGAAGTATTACAAAGGTATACCCATGCAATAGAGACTCATTATGAATAAATTCATAATCGTAGTACCAGTTGAAATTGGCCTTGATAACCTCAATTGAGCCCAATTCTCTTTCTTTTGTGCATTTTAATCCCTAATTTAAGTAATTCAACCTATATATATATATATATATATATATATATATATATATATATATATATATATATATATATATATATATATATATATATATATATACTTTGAATTTTAAGTATTCTTAATTATTTATGTCTGTTTAAATTTTTAATTTAGAAAAAAAAGAGAAGTGGAGCAATTTTTTTATATAGGAAAGGATTGCCTACGGAATTTCAATTCAGTGGATAATTTACCTACAAAAAGTGCAGAATAGATTAGCTTACAAGTGATGGTGAAACTTTTATGGATATCAATTATACATGTTATTGTTAATTAACTAATTAATTCATTAATAACAAATTATAAAAGTATTCTAACTAAGAAGTTAATTTTTCTATAGTTGAGTTGGATAGAAACTCTTTGTTGCATTTTCAGTAAAAAATAACTAAAAAATAAAACTTTGATTGGTTAACTTTAATATATTTATTCATTAATGACTTCAAAATACATCCAACTATTGTATATAGCATCATTTCATATCTATTTAAAAACTCTCATACATTTATCCAAAAATATTTAACTGTTTATAAAAATTGGGATTTTTTTTTAATAAAATAGTTAAATAGAATTAATAGAGTGATAAAAAATTAAGTATTCTTAATTTTTGCTTAATTATTTATGTAACAAAATTACCTACGGAATTGAATTTCGTAGGGTAAATTACCTATGGAATGGCGATTCTGTAGGTAAATTACCTACGAAAATTGAATTTCGTAGGTAATTTACCAACGAAATAAACATTCCGTAGGTAATTTCCCTACGAAATTCAATTTTCGTAGGGAATTTACTTACGGAATGGCGATTTCGTAGGGAAATTACCGATGAAATTAATATTCCATCGGTAAATTTTGTGTACAATTTTCACCGTTTAATATTGGCACTAATTTACCAATAGAATAAACATTCAGTCGGTAATTTCCCTACAGAATTCAATTTCCGTAGGGCATTTACCTACGAAATGGCGATTTCGTAGGAAAATTACTGACAGAATATTTATTCCATCGATAAATTTTATTGTACAATTTTAACCGCGTAATATTAGGGCTAATTTTCCGTCGAAAAAAATATTTCGTTGGAAATTTCCCTACGGAATTCAATTTTCGTAGGGAATTTACCTACGAAAATTGAATTCCATAAGGAAATTACCGACGGAATATTTATTTCGTCAGTAAATTTTGTGTACAATTTTAACCGCATAATATTGGCGCTAATTTACCTACGGAATAAATATTTCGTCGGTAATTTCCCTGCGAAATTCAATTTTCATATGTAATTTACCTACGAAATGGCAATTCCATAAGGAAATTTTCGACATAATGTTTATTCTGTCAATAAATTTTGTGTATAATTTTAGCTGAGTAATATTGGAGCCAATTTAACAACGGTTTTTCCGGTTCCGTCGATAAAGTTTGGCGGGAAAATTTTCCTCCATTATTTACGATGGATTTGTTATTCCATCACAATAAATATTTTTTCCGATAATTTTTCCTATGAAAAATATTTTTTCGTCTGTAATTAGCGACAAAAAATTTTCCGTCAAGAATCAGGATTTTTCTTGTAGTGAATGTATGGGTGGTCTAATGGGTCACTCCGAAACGTTGTGGATCTATGGGGTCCAGTTCAAAGATTCTTACCAGAACAATATTAGGGGCAATATGGTAAAAAGAGTGATAATGGAATTAAAATGAGTAAATATGAATTAAATAAGAAATTATAAGGAAAATGGACTTAATTGAAAGAAAATAAAAGTTTAAGGGTAAATTTAGTAATTCTTACTAAGTATGGAATTTAAGTAATAAAAATGGATAAATAAATAATTAATTAAATAAAATATGTAAACGAATAAAATAATAGGAACTAAAATGTAATTTGGCATAAAGGGAGCAATTAAGGGACTAAAATGTAAATTGTAAAATAATAAAAGTAGTAAAAGTGAAAAAAAATTAAAATTATATAATGGCAGGTGTAATTAAGTAATTGAACTATTAAGGGATTTATTAAGTAATTACAGTCAACAATCGCTTGGTGGACAGATAATCAATCCATCCTCAGAATCACATCGAACTCGCGAAAGGGTAGCTCAATCAAATTTGTCAGGAATACATGACCCTGGGCACTGATCGGACACAGTCTATACACTTTGCTCACCACTATACTATGCTCCAGAGGATTACTCATCAAGATATCCTGGTCCAAGTAAGCCTCTTTCTTTCATCCCTTTATCCCGTGCTAAAGCAGTGCTAATGTAGGAATGTGTAGAATCAGGATCTATCAAAGCATGTACTAAATCAGATAATAAGAGAAATTTACCTATTATCACATCTAGCGCATCCTCCTCTTCTCTAGCCCTGACAGCATAAGTCTGGCTTGCAGCTTGCCTCTGATCCTGAGATGATTGCCCAGCCGATCTAGAAGTTGAAGTGATGGGGGCAGCTCCCCTACCTCTGCCTCTCGGTGTAGAAGACCTAGTACCTGTCGCTAGTGATGTGGCTTAAGCAATCTGTAATATAGGACAGTCTCTGATCTGATATTTTTTAGACCCATACCTGAAGCATGCTCTAGTCAAATATCTATACTCCCCTAGATGAATCTTGCCATAAAGGTCACAGGCTACAGCTGTCCCATTGTCTCTATCTCGGGGTGTGCTAGCTGCTGAAGAAACTAAAGCTCTGTCAAGGGATGCACTATCCTGACCTCGACCTGCAGCAACTAGTGGACGATCAAGAGGTGCTGGAGATTCCTTAGACTTCTTACTTTGACCTCCCTTACCACTGGACGGTCCCTGTTTCCTTTTCTGCTGAAATTTGAACTTTATGTTAGCCTTTTCTATCTAAATAGCCTCTAATTTGATTGCAGCCTCGACCATGGACCTCAAATCAGGGTACTTCTGGATTCCAATGATCTTTTTGAGCTCTGTATACAGTCCCCTCTCAAATCTTTGACATAACTTTTCTTCTATGGACTGACTTTCATCCAAATAAGCACCGAGTCACTCAAACTCGCGCTCATATTCAGCCACTGATTTATTACCCTGCTTCAGCCTCCAAAAGGCATTATGCATAGCTACCTTGTATTCTGAGCCAATATATTTATTCTCAAATTGGGACAAAAAGAATCTCCAACTCAACCGATCCATTGGGATGTACCCCATGACTGAATTCCACCAGATGAAAGTTGGTCCCTGAAGTAAAGCCATAATGCCTTCAAATTTTTCTTCCAATGGGCTAATTGTAATTTCAAACAATATCTTTATTTTGAATAACCACTCCTCTATCTGGGCTGGTGTCAGTGGATCACATCCATGGAAGTCCTTAGCTCCTAACCTTTAAAACTGCTCCATTATAGGTTTTCTTCTGGGTGGAGCTGGCAGAATTCGTACTACAGCCTGAGAAGGTTGTGCCTATCTTGCTTGCAGCCTTTGCTGAATGTAATTTGCAATTAAATTTAGAAAATCCATTTATGGGGGTGGAGGTGGCACTGTTGGCAAAGAAGCCTACTGTTGTGGGGTCTCCTGTTGTCCAGTGCCAATAGAAGCCTCGCTCTCATTATCCATGCCTTTCTGTCTCTATCGAAGGACATCTTTTCACTATAAAACAAAAAAGGAGTAAGTACACATTAGATTTCAAAATACCTCTTTACTGACAATTGGCATGTATATATAAAAAAATCATTCACTTATTCATACTTTGATCTTAGAACCGCTTAAACTAATGCTCTGATACCATAAAATGTAACACCTTTACTATTTTAGACCTATAGATTTAAACGATCGATCGAAATTTTTTTTTCTTATCTTAAAAATTATATACTTAACTCCTAAATTCCTTAATTATTAATGCTTATTCATTATTCATTTTATAAGTCCAACTTATCACTGACCTATAACTGTCTAATTATACTATT
The DNA here is from genome assembly GCA_037975025.1 of Excoecaria agallocha. NCBI lineage: Eukaryota > Viridiplantae > Streptophyta > Magnoliopsida > Malpighiales > Euphorbiaceae > Excoecaria > Excoecaria agallocha. The sequence continues at coordinate 44,781,013 of CM075809.1, forward strand.
TATTTTCCAAAAATTTGATAATATAATAACTATAAACTTAACTAGCCTCCTGAAATGCAAATAATTTCCACAACCCCTCAGGGGTACAATATTTCAATTAATATAATATATATCTCATCCATATATACTCAATTTCATTTCAAATATACACAATTCATCCACTACTCGCCAATCACATAATTACATATATACAAAAACTGTACCTTTATAGACCAATTCTGCAACTTCAAATATTTACAAATATATACATGCCAATACAAAATTAACTCCTAATCCTTCAAAATTCTTCATCGCAGTGTACTATTGTTGTGACACCCTATATATATATAATTATTATATGTTATTATTTTTCCTTTAAATTAATTAATTCCTACTTCAAATTAAATTTTCAATATTCAATTGATAAAATTTTCGACAGCATGACGGCTTAAAAATCATGCTACCCAAACCTATAATTCATCAAATTAACACTCTCAAATAGTTTTCTCCTCTTCCAAAACTTCATTCACATATATAGCACTTCTAATTTCAATTCCCAACTCAATCATAAATCACACACACACACATATATATATATATTACATACATCAACTACTAAATGTCATTAAATTTTAAAGCCAACATTATATTACATGCCATATATTAATCTAATTTTCATATTCTATCACATTTCTCATACAAAAATTTCCATAATCAAAATCCCAACAACTTCCATATGTACATGCCACTAAATCTTCTTTGGTTGGATCTTCAATCATGTCCCTGCGCGCAGTCAAAACAAAACCACGCGCTAAGCAACAACTTATATAAAATCTCACCTAATTATTTTATTTACTTAATTTAATTATAATTAAGCTTTTATCCTTATCAATTTCTTTTATTAAATTAGTTCCAAATTTATCCTTTTTATATCATAATTTACTTTCAATTCCTTTAATAATTACTTTTCTTACTTAATTTCACTTATTTACATAATTAGGTGAAAAAATTCTATTAAGTCCTTAAAGTTGACTTTTATTCAATTTTGACCACATTGACCTAAATTTTGACATGTTTGACTACCTTTGACTTTTAATTTAATTTAAGTGCATAAATTATATTTTGGTCTATCTAATGTTTCTCAGGATGGCAAATTATGTTTTGATCCCTTAACTAAATTTTATTTAAGGTTTTACCCTTCTTAGTCTGTTTAGCTATTTTAACCTCGTTATTCACCCTTTTTGATCTTAAATTACCATTTTACCTTCAGTTTATTGCGTAATTATTGTTTTACCCCTACTTGACCACTTAATCATATTTTTATTTTTATTTCTCATTTATTTATATTTTTAAATATCTTTAATGCTGTAACTACTCTTTTATCCCTGTTTACATGATAATTTATGATTTTGTCTGTAGTGGTCATCAATGAAAATCCTCAAATCGGATAAGTAGGACGAGGACTTCAATCATCATAATGTACAGGAGTGACTGCACAACACATGGTACGACACAATTCTCTAGCATACCATAAATATCAATGTACAAGTACTGGAGTGACTGCACAATACGGGATACAATAAGTTCTCCAGCATACCATATAATGAGCCGGCTAATCAATATAATCATATTTTTCAGTATAATTCCAGTAAATTCATAATAATACCGCGGTGTATATGCCTCTATGGCTAGCCATTCTATTCTAAGGTCATGGATTATCCACTGCACACTAAGCGCAATAATATTATTCGCATTATACCACATTTTACACTATTATTTCTTATAATTACATTGTATTAACATTATTAGGACTTTATTTACATCCATACAAGCCTGTCAATTATGAATTTTATATACATAGATCTAATACTATGAGAAAATAATTAAATTATGCCTTTATCTACACACGGACCATTCGGCCACTCAATGAATTTATACATTCATTATGTTTTATTTTCCAATTTGATCACACATAGTTTAAAATCCATTTGATCGTGAATATAATAAAATATACCATATTTACATTAAAATTCTTAAGTTTTACTAACTTTCATCATTATGTATATTTGGTCATAATTATGTACACTTGTTATTTTTTATTCTAATCCATTTTATTATCTTTCTCATGCATTTTATTGTCTAATTACAACTAAATACTTTATTAAGCATCAAATTCCTTTAGGTTGCTTTAGGGTATATCATCCGGCCACCTAGAATTTCTTCACTTTTAATTTAATTTTCTCACTATTTCAAGTTCCCTATGACTCATTTTATCATTATGTCATATTATATTAATTTATTTCACAATTTCATGCAAATGGGTATAGTTACATAATGTAGAAATGGTGAGACATTCAACTAAAATAGTGAAATTTAATGTAAATGGTATCCACTAACCTCTATTGAGCTTGAAATACTCATATTCTTCCTTTTCCTTTCCTTTGCTCTTCTGGTTTTTCTTACTCTTGTTTTTCCCCTTTTGGCCAAAAATGGAAGGTAGATTCTTGTGAGTTTAAATTATGATTTTAAGCAATTAAAAGTTACCACAATACTCTCCTAGTCAAAATCTACATGCTTATATAATATCCCCAATTAATTTCACTTAAAACTCATGAAATTCCTAAATTAGGTAAAGTTTCTCTTACCTTAGTCCCTTGATTTTTTTACATATTCTTGATTCAAATCTCTTTCTAAGCTAAAAAGGAAGCCATCAAGTGCCTAAACACAAAATTTAAGCTTTGGATTTAGAAAGAGAGCTTGTATGAAACAAAAATGGAGGAGAGAGGCAAAAAAGTTGGGTTAAGGTTTGGTGAAGAAGCAAAGGGAAAAATCTGTGATTTTTAAGAGGTGTGTATACTTTTCTACACCTTCCCAAGTTTTCTTTTAATGGATAAAAGAAATGGGCAAGATTAATTCTCTAACTATTAAATCTAATGGCTTGAAATTAAGCCACTTGTCACTCAATCCTCTATTCCTAAACACCCATTCACCATAAGCTTGTATACACGTGATTATAACTATTTTAATGACTTTCATGTCCTAATATACTTAAAATACCTGAATTACCCCTTAATAAACTTAGTCTCTATTTTTGCACCTTTAATATGAAATTTTCGTTTAACATATCAGAATGCCCTAAAATTTTTTCTCTCATATCCTAGAATGTTAAAAAACACGTGATTAAAATTTTAGCCCATTCCAATATCGTTTTAATATACTTTTGGCTTCAATAGTTTGGATAGCAGGTCTAAAACCAGAGATCCTGAAACTATCAGAGCATATAATTTTCACTTCTAATGACTTATTTAGGCTATTACTAACATATTTATACAATTAGAATAATTTTTGGAGATCGATACACTAATTCTGAGTCCAATCAAACTTTCAGTCAATCTTTTTTACGGTAACGAGTAAAAACTTATCTATCCCGTTTAAGGGTCTATTTAAACTCATTTTTTGCTCGAATTATATCGTTGAACTCCGCTAAACACCTAGTTTCACAAAACTACTCTTAGATCAAATTGCCCGTCGGGTTATCCATCCTCAGATTATCCTGACCCAAGCACGTTTAACCTTTACATTTTTTTCTAATTTTTTTGTCCTATTCAACTTCGATTACTCGAAAATTTATTTTAATAATTATTTATACTCTAGATCGTACCATGCATGACAAATGAAAATTTGAGACGTTATAATTGCTCCAAATTCTCTTCATTACCTGCACGCAGTAAATTTTACGTGCTTAGCATTAAACATGTTTAGTGGTGACTAAAAATTATAGTATTTTTCAACATGCATAATTGCATTAATTATGTAAAATTTTTAATTTTTCTTATCAAAATGTACTTTTCAACATTTTTAACGGTCTTTTAAATTTAATACAAATACTTTGGTAAACTTTTCACTATAGTCCTTAATTTTTCATTATATTACGAAAATGCCCTTTTATACTTTAATTACAAAATTGCCATTAGTTTTCTTGTTTTCACTTTTCATTTACTTTTTGGCATATAAAGTTACTAATTGATCCTTATTTAAAATTTTTAATGCAAAATTATATTTTAGTCATTTTACTTTGTAAAAGTTTATTTTTGGACTGTTTGATCATTAAATTACCATTTTATCCTTTATAATAATTTCTTAAATACTTTTACCCATTAAGTATAATTTTTGAGAAAATTATCATTTTACCTCTAAACTTTTTATTTCTTTTCAATTAGATCATTTTTCACTTTTAACTTCATTTTTAGCTTTCTTTTTATACTTGCAACATATTCTTATCATTATGCCCCTAGTACAATCCCAGTAAAAATTTTCAGACCGAATATATGGAACGTGGATCGCACAAGGCTACATACAGATTGAAAAATGATCCTTAATGACCATTTCTCACAGAGCAGATATTAAAACAGACAGATGCTACGGAAGATCAATGATCCTACCATAGCAAAGCAAGTCTCCATGACTTGAACTGCGGTATAGGTATTCCTATGACTAGCCAATTATATCCTAAGCTAGATTTTGACTACCTGACTATTGCTAAGGGCAAAAATTCACATATTTTCAAATTATTTTTCAGATTTTTGACAATTTTATTTTTTTTCAATACAGTACATTTGTTTGTTAACTTTTTTAATATTTTCTATGACTAGCCAATTATATCCTAAGCTAGATTTTGACTACCTGACTATTGCTAAGGGCAAAAATTCACATATTTTCAAATTATTTTTCAGATTTTTGACAATTTTATTTTTTTTCAATACAGTACATTTGTTTGTTAACTTTTTTAATATTTTTACACAGTTTATGAATTATTTCACAATAATTCACCATTTTCTTATCAAATTAAATAATTCAACAATTTCATTTAGTACATAATCAAATTTCTTCTTAAAAATATTCAATTAATTTTTATAAATTCTACAAAAATTCATGGGTACATTATTTCATTTCTATAGTCATTTTATGGCTTAATTCATCACAAATACACAAAATACACATTAGTTTCCTTGAGAATACCATTCGACCATCAAAAGAGTTCAACCTTAAACATGCTTTTAAATCAAAATAAGCTTTTTAATAGGCTTATTCAAGATCCTAGTTCAATATAATAATGTCAATTTCAATTATACATGTTTTTTCTAAATTTTTCCTAAGCTACATAAAGGAAAATCATGCAAAAGTAAGAAAAATAGGAAGATTTATTAGTCACTAACCTTTCTCACTTGCTTTATCCTCCCTAGGCTTCCTTTTTCTTGCCTTTAGCCTTAGTGGATTGTCCACCACCTTGAATATCTACAAGGAGCCAAATACTTTAACATAAGAATCACCATTTTTTTTATCTTTAATACTTAAAATAACACCATAAATGAACTTTAGGAACTCTAAAATACCTATAGGCACCTTAAAATCAAATTACAATTCATGATTTCACTTACCTCAAAATGACCCCCTAAGCTTTATGACTTGTTTTCTCTTGCTTAACTTCCTTTAATCAAAGGATAGAGGCTTAAAAACTCTTATAGGGAGATCAATTAATACTTACTATAGTCGGATCTAAAGAAAAAGAGAGAGATTTAAAGAAATCTTGAGAGAGAGAGAGAGAGAAAGAGTGGTTCGGCCATTGAAGGGAAAGAGAGGAACTAAATGAGATGAGATTTACTCTTTAAAATATCTTCTCCCTTTTCCTTTTATAATGGCTAAATTGGGTCGGGCTTTGGTTCAACCCAAGCTCACTAATTAAAGCCCAATAACCCAAAATCAAGCACATTTTGCACTTTTCCTATAATTCTCCCCCTTTCTAATTCCAAATCACTTTAAAATCGATTACATCATTTGTATCATGTTAAAGATAGGCTGTATACAAAATTTCAGCCCAATCGAAGTTAATTACTGATTCGATTCAATTAGATCGGATCAATTCAACCATTATCGGTGTTACTGAAAAATTTACTTTTTGTAACCAAAATATTTTGCACATTATTTTAGAAACATATGCAATTTTTGGCAATTTTTTTATTTTATTTGCTATTTTTAATGGTTCAGTCAAACTTAGGTCAACTTATTTTATATTTAAACCGAACTGCTTCATTTTTTGTATTTTTGACTTTTGGAGGCCTATATAATCTCAATTTCACTTCAGATTTTAACCTCGGACTATCTGTGACCAATATTTTTTGATAGTCAAATAAAATATTTTTTACCTCCGGATGTAATTTTTAGCTCGAAAAAATACCATTAACTATCAAAAAATACTATTTACGGCTAATCCTGCGCTCAGGCCATTACATTGAGCACATTTAATGCTTATCACATATTTTATTTACTGCATGTAGGTACCTTTAAACGATATAGGGCAGCAACCATGTATCGAATTGAAGGGTACTGAATTAAGGGTTCTTTTTACTAGTATCTTTTGTATAATGACTACTAATGGCATGTATATATAAATATAAGTACACTTATGGTTATGTATATGGTTTTGTATGGATTTAAAAATGATAGTGTGAACCAGTTATGGCATATTATAGATAAATTATTGGTTGAATGTGGGATGGATGTGGATGGATTGTATAGGTAGATGTTTGAACAATATTGACATTGAAATGGTTGATTTTAGTTGTGGGTCCTATGCAGGATATGTTTTGTTTGAAATTGTAGGAAGGGTAGTGCAATATATAAGCCGTTGTGCTATCAAATTTTTCATAAAAAAATGGCACGTAAGTATAATAGTTTCAATCTACCATAAGGTATAAATTATAATGGTCGTATAAGTGAACAGGACGTATGTATATCAAAATCGTATAAAAGTGTTATAACTACAATGCCAGCAGAAATTCGCAAATTGGATACACGGGACGTAGGCTCCACGGGCCTGTAGTATAGATTGAGTAATGGCCCTGAAAGGCCTTTTCTCCATAGAACAGAACATAGCAGATAATACAGAAACTATAAGAGATCATTATGATCCTACTATAGCAAAGCAAGTCGTCATAACGTGCACCGCGGTATGGGTGTCTCTATGGCTAGCCAATCATATTTTGAACTAGATTTTTACTGTCTAACCATTATTAAGGGAAAAATTCACTTATTTAAAAATTATTTTTCACATTTTTACCTTTCCATTTACTTTTTCATTTCAAAGCACCAGTCATTCCACTTTTTCTAACATTATTTTTTGTATAGATTATGAATTATCTCACAATAATTCATTATTTCCACTTCACATTTCATACTTTTCATTTCAATACATCAGTCAATCAATTCTTTCATCTCTTTTGCATATTTTGGAAATTATCTTATTATAATTCACTATTTTCACTCATTTCATGAATTATTATACCATAATTTAATAATTTCACTTTGTATATAATACAATTTCATTCTCAAAAATATTCATATAATTTTCATAAATTCTAAATAAATTCATGGATACATTATTTCATATCTATATTCATTTTTAGGCCCTAAACCACCTAAATACATAAATACACTTTGATTTGCCTTAGACATCAATTCAACCAAGGAAGGTTGTCCACCTTACCAACACTTTTAATTCAATTTAAGCTTTCTAAAGGCTATTATTAAAGCTTCTGAACACCATTTTAAGCTTTAATTCAATTACACATGCATTTTACCGATATTTACCTAGGTAACATAAAGCAAAATCATGCCAAAATGAGGAAAATTGATGGATTTCATAGTCACTAACCTTTTTCACTTGCTTTATCTTTCTTAGATTTCCTTTTTCTTACCTTTAGCCTTAGAAGTTTGTCCACCACCTTGAGAATCTACAAGGGGCCAAATTTTTCATGAAAAGAAACATCAATTTTTTTATTTCTTATGCTCAAATTGATATCATAAATGGACTCTAGGTACCTAAAAACACCTCTAGGTACCTTCAAACCAAATTAAAACCTTAAATTTCACTTACCTCATTTTGACATCTTTTACTTTCACCCTTATTTTCTCCTACCAATCTCACTCAAATCAAAGAGTAAAGACTTAAAAAATATAGTAGAGAGGTAGAACCACTCTTGGAATGCTTGAATTTGGTGAGAAATAGAGAGAAAGTTTGAAGAAATTTGAGATAGAGAGAGAAGATAGTGGTTCGGCCAAGGAAGAGGAAGAAAGAGGCTGAGGAGATAAGGATAATTGCCCAAAAAATCTTCTCCCATATGCTTTTATATTGGTCTAAGTGGGTTGGGCCTTGGTTCAATCCAAAGTCCACTTACTTAGGTCCAAACCACTATTTAGACCCGTTATACAATTTTTCTATGGTTCTCTTGCTTCCTAAATCTAAATCATCCCAAATTTAATTTCATCATTCTTACCATGCCTAAAATAGATTGTATACAAAATTTTAACTCAATCAAAGTCTGTTACTAATTCGATTCAATCAGATTGATTTGATTTAACAATTAACGATGCCACCGAAAAATTAATTTTTTACAGCCAAAAGATTATACACATCATATTAGCCAAATTTGCAATTTCTGGCAATTTTTAGAACTCATTTGCTATTTTTAAGAGTTCAGTCAAATTTAAGTCAACCTAATTGACATTTGAACTGAAATGCTTCCTTTTTCGTATTTTTAACTTTTGGATGCCTATTTGATCTCAATTTTACTTCAAATTTTAATTTTGGACTAACAGTTATCAATATTTTTCGATGGTCAAATAAAATATTTTTCACTTTCGGATATACTTTTTATCTCGAAAGCAATATTTATTATCGAAAAATACTATTTACGACTGATTCAGTGTTAAGGTCATTACAAGTCATATGTAGAAAATCAAGAAAAATTAATTACCTCATTTTAATTTTACTTTGTTATCAATGGATTGAAATAGTAGTAATTTTACTTTCTTATCAATGGATTGAAATAGTAGAAAGTTAATAAAAACAAAATTAATAATGGCGTTGATAAACGGAATATAAATAAGAGTATTATAATCCATTCTAATAATAATTTTACAAAATTAAAATGATTTAATTATTAATTTAAAATATGTGAAAGATTAAAAAAAATAGAGAGAGTATTAATTTGATTCAAAAATAAATCATTCTATTAGTAGTGTTAGATAATGTATGTTTACATTATAATTAATCTAACTATTAATGAAACAAATTCTTCATTCCACTTGCCTTAACTAATTCAAATTAAGCGAAACATGCAAAACAAAAACAAAATAAGAAGAGACTGAAAGGTAACTGGGTAAGCAGAAAAATACAAAGCGAATATAGAGAGACATTCCAAAAGAGCTGCACATGGCAAAAAGAGACATGGCTAAATATAGAGAGAGTAGATAGGATGCAGAATCAGTGAAGTCTCGAGCTAATTTACTTAAATCTTTGTTTATTTATATATCAATTTATTATTTATATTATATTTTTAATTAAATATTATTATTATCGAATCCATTAATTAATCAATAAAAATTTTTATAATAATTTACATTAAACCCACGAATCAACCCAAATTCGTCTAATCCATTTTGATATTGATTCATTTATGATCCATATTTTTTTGACCTATTTATAACCCGATCCATTAGTGATCCGTCCATTAATGATCTAACTTAAACTTGTCCAATATACCCATTTTCCACCTATGAAAAAAGCTTTTTTTTGTAATTATTGAGAGAAAACAACATTTTTTTAATGTAGAGCATTTTTGAAATGTGAAATATAAAAAATGGCAATTAAGAAAGAAAAAAATTTAAAAGTTAGTAGCTTTTAGAGAAATAGTGTTTTTAGAGAGAGAGTTTTAGATGTTCAATACCTGGTGCCCTTATGCTTTTTGCTATTTATAGTAGAGGAAGGAGGGATACTTAAATACCTAGGGACGTGATAACTGAAAACTGGAGTAGGTGAGCAGCGATGTGACAGGGAGCAGGTGAAGGCATGGGCGTTAACTTATGTCAGTGGACTTGATAGGACAGGGCATCCCATCAGTCTGATCGAACATCGTACCTTTTTGTCTTGTCTTCCAGCTCACACTTTGTCTTTTTTGTTGATGGGCTTTGGATCTTGTCAAATGTTATTGGGTCGATTTGATTAGGTCTTGGAGATGTTTTTTCCATAGTTATCACTTGTTCCCCTCCAAAAGGTCTGATTGGGCGATTTAAGCTTTTTGACGAGACTTTTAAATTTTTGAGAGATGTCCATCTGAAGAGACGCATCCATACATTTCAGACAGACGTTATGCATTTAATGCCTATACGCATGCCGAAGGTGATGTTTCATTCTCTGTAACCGTAATAATGAATTGGAGACACGTGGCAATTATCCAGCGGGGAGGCGATTGGAGAATCTCAGAAGCTTTGAGCCTATAAATAGGTGACTTTAGTGCAATTTTTTATCATTTTCAGCGATTTTTAATAGAACTCTACCAAATTCTCTTTGTAAACTTTTGTTTTTAGCTTTCCTTAGCAAAATTTCTTGGGCTTCAAATTTGAAAAATTTTAGAGTTGCTCTCAGGGAGATTACATTACCCAAGTAAGTGAATAATTCCTGCCTTCGTTTTTCTTTTTCGTTCATCATATCTTTCTTTACTTCTCCCCTTCCACCGAAGATGGCTTCAAGCAGCAATCTATCTATAGATAGGAGCTTTCTTGAAGCTTATAAAGACAGTGAGACCATTGCTCTTCCTTTGAAACTGACGGAGGAGGAAGTGGTAGGAATCCCTTCACGATACGATTTTTTCGAGAAAGTTTTTGTGATGGCCTGCCCTAATTCCATGGCAATGACAGAGGGGCCTTTTGGGCATAAGAATAATTAGTGGTTCATCTACCATCTATGAAGCTTGGACGCCAGGTTGAGGCTTCCTCTCTGAGCCTTTGAGATAGCAATTCTAGAAGGCTACAGGATTGCTCCCAATCAACTACATTCAAACTGGTGGAGAACGGTGGACTGCTTCAAGATTTTCTGCCAGATAGAGGGAGTGGCACTAACTCTGGATTTTTTCACTTATTTTTTCTATATCTCAAGCCAAAGTGATGGCATAGAATATTTTTTTACAAGCCGACCGCAGAGGAAGTTGTTCATTGTACCGTCATCCATGAAAGGTTTCAAAGAAAGATTTTTTTTCGCGGGGATGGCTGGTGGATTTAGAGTGTCGTTAAACCAATTGGATGTAGTTGTCGTTCTCAAGGACCAAGCTGTCGATCGGCCTAAATATGGGATCGATATTGAAAAGCTGTTGGGTGTTATGGCAAGACATAGGAAATCCTATGATTCCATTTTTCTTCTGAGCTCTTTATTCGGGTCTTTTAACTTTGACGCTGGCATTGACGCAGAACTTGAGCATTATAATTGGAGTGTGGGAGAAGCGCATTTTAACAATCATGCATTGCATGTTCGTGAAATATATATTATTTGGAGAGAGTACTTATCTTTTATTTTTGTGATGCAGTTGCAAACGTAATGGCTAAAGGAGACGACGTTGCTAAACAACTGGCCAATTGGGCTAAGGCGAGGATTGAGGTAGAATGTGCTTCCAAGGCGGATACACTACAAGAAATTCTTGAAATAGCAACGAAAAAACAATTCCATTGTGATTTAGCAATGGAATATAGTTTCGGTTGCTAAATTAATTGAATTTTATAAAATTAGCAACCGAAAAAAATTTGGTTAGCTTCCGTTGCTAAAAGTGGAGGGAATTTATAGCGCCAATATTTAGCAACGAAAATTAATAACGGAATTTGAATTTCGTTACTAATTAACGCGGCAAAAAATGGCGAATAAAATTTGAGACGAAAAATAGCAACCGAATTTGTATTCCGTTGCTATTTTAGTAACCGAAATGAATTCCGTTGCTATTTAACAACGGAATTAATATTCGGTTGATAAAATAGCAACGAAATAAAAATTCGGTTGCAAAATTAGCAACGAAATTTTTATTCCGTTGCTAAATTTCACTTTCAACGAAAGTTAGCAACCGAATTCATATTCTGTTGCAAAAATAGCAACGAAATTATCATTCCGTTGCTAAATTAGGGGCATTTAAGTAATTTTACCTTTGTTAGAACTATAAATTGCGTAAACCCTAGGTTTTCATCTCTTCCTTCACACCGCCTTCCCTCTCTCTATCTCTCTAAAGAAGCAGTCGACGGCTCCTCCCTCACACACCGCCACTCTGTCTCTCTCTCCAACAAGGAAATCGACGGCTCCTCCCTCACACACCGCTGTTCTGTCTCTCTCTCCAGCAAGGAAGTCGACGGCAGACATCTCGACTTGCTGCAACTCGCCACAGACGACAAATTTCGGGTATGATTTTTCTTTTCTTATTTTCTTAATATATATGTAACATAAACAAATAAAATTCCTCCTGCCACTTACGAAGTTACAGCTACCACATCCTCTCCTTCATCTGTTTTTTTTGTCTCGTTAAATTTAAAGTTTCATGCTTCATTTCATAATAGGGGACGTTAAACCATGTATGAGACTCGTCCTTTTCGAAATCTTTCAATGTGGTTTCGAATTCAATGATTAATTAAGTTTATGGGTATATTTCATTCTATTGGCAGGCTATATATTCAGCTCTACTTTTTTTATTATTTTTTTATTGTGAGATGACTATTATTAGTTTTACTATCTTTGCTGGTCCTATTTGTATGGATTATTTTTTTTTGTTTTGCCAGACCCAGATCAATATTTAAGAGACCTTTTATTATTATTGAAATAGTGATTATTTGGGTTGTTGGTACGTAAATGGCATTTTATTTATTGGATTTGACTTTAATGTTGAGTCTGTACTTGTGGTTTCATTGGGAAAAGAAATGGTTCTCTGGTTCATTTTTGATTTGCAAATTTTTCATTGGACAAGCATTAGTTACAACTACTCAATTCCTCTTTGGTTCTCCCGATCTCTGTTTCTTTCTAAATTTTGAGCTTTATAGGCAATGGATGGGGATATGCTATGCTATTTTCATGATCCCTGGTTCAATATTTAAAGGTGGAGTGGAGACTTTATAATGAAATTCCGTTGCTAATCATATTGCTTTAATTTCAGGGTTCAATGGCACACAATATCAGTTTTTATGGGTGATGAATCTAGAATGATAGACAGAACTGCTGGCATTTTTGCTAGAAGAGGTTACAACATTGATTCCGTTACTTAATTGAATGGTGGTCTTAATGATAAATAAGTCAGCTATAAATTCAAAAAGAAAATCAAAGTGGAGACTTTTAGTACTTCTCATTGAATGGCATTCAGCAGTTAAATTATAACTATTAAGGATAAGATATTGAGTAGTGAGATTAGAAGATTGAATTAGTGTGACTTGATTGCTAAACCAGTATGGAATTCACTCATTTTTATGGGCATCGTTATTGGATTAATAGTTGCTGCCAGTGATAGCTTCTTTCTTTTAGCACTTAAATTTACTTAACAATGTAAAGATGATTTATTTGTTTTATACAGTTTTTTATTTAAATTCAATGTATATAAAAGTAAATGTCTAGTAATTTAATATAATGCAATAATATGCTTTTTATAAATTTTTTTACTATATTTATTTGGATATAGATGGTGATGATGGGCATCCACATGTGTAGAAGTGTGATATAACATTCGGTGTCTTGATTAGGAGCCTCTTAATTAGTGTATTACTAATGCAAGTCACCTAATTTATTAGGCTACCAAAAATCCATTTTTTTTATTTCAGTTTCTTCTAATTTATAAGTTTGTTTCTAATTGTTTGAAATTTATGATTTAAATTAGAGCTCTCCATCTCTTGAACAATGCTCAAATCTGAAGATTTTCGCTCATGCTTTTTATCAGGTGAATTCTTCCTTTCTTCTTTCTACTTTTAATGTTGTTTAGATTTTCATTTTGTCTGTGTTGTTGCAAAGAAATAAAACCTTACACAAGAGCTCTTGCTTCATTGAATTGTATAAATGCAAGAGTTTCTTACTCCTTCAAGTTCCCCATCTTTAGACATGCTATTCAAATTATTTGAAGATTTAGTAACAAAGGCAATATGCATTAACATCATGTAATTCAAATTTAGTAACTTAATTGCTTAGCTATATTTTGTTCAATCTTATGTTCTATATCTGTTATAAATTTATGAGTGAGGATCATATGGCCTTATATGTTGCTTCTTGACTTGCGAAATAATATAATGCAACTTAAGTGTCATTACCTGTGATGTTTTGTTTCAGAAGGCATCAATATTATCAATTTTTGACTTCTTACTCTTGTAGTTACCAGCTACCATTGTAACAGGTATGAAAAATCCTGGACAGATGTTTGCTGTATATGATCATTTTGTCTTGAATGTTAATATCTTGCTCAACCTCACGTCTGTGCGTATCCTTTTCTGTTTACTGTATTTCTTTTAAGGTGGAACAACTTTTCCTTCAAGGAGGCTAGCTGATTCTATTGTACATACCATATGATTCAGGTATATTATATTCTAAGCATTTTGTCAATTCTTATTTTTTTTGAAATAGAAGGCTGATCCTTTACTTGATCTTATATGGTCTTCTGTGTTGTTTTCTCTTTTTATATTGCTCTCGCCTGACTTGCTTAGCTTTGCTGTCTGTTATTTCTTTCTCCAGCTAGTTATTTTGACAAAGGCTGATAGTTGTCTTCATTTCTGATCTGTCCTTGTGCTCTTCGTGGGTTATTGCTATTTGGGGGGTCTCTCCGCTGTCAGGTTTTGAGTTGTTATTTTACTTTGACAGTTTTAAACTTTGTTTATTTTTCTAGTCTAGTTTTTTAGTTATGATCTGGCTTTTTTGGGACTCATCCTTTTAGTTCTGTTTTCCTTGATGCAGTTGCCTTAGGTATTTTGCCTTTTTTCAGGCTGTTAGATCCATTTTATTTCATTTTTGGGATCTTTTTTTGTTGACTGTACTGTTCTCTTCTCATAAATAAAATCAAAAGCATATAAAAACACCGTTAAAATGAACATTATCTTATATATATGCATATGACTTTTTTTATCTTCGAAAACAGGCTCTGTTTATGCAAATCCATTATAAAATAACATAAAATACTTCTTTTGTATCATTGTTGTATCAAGGTATATAGGCTGAAATGATTCGACCTGCGGGCTACTGGTTTCCAAAGGATAACTCGGTTATCATGGTTGAGTGCCACGTACCTTGATGCAAGTTAAATTTATGTCATGATGCTTTTTTCATGGTAATTCTGAAGTGTTTTGTTCCTATGTTAGGAGTAGGATTCAAATATATACTTGCATATTTGGGTTTGCTGAAAATCCATTATAAAATAACATAAAATACTTCTTTTGTGTGACTGTTGTATCAAGGTATATAGGCTGAAATGATTCGACCTGCGGGCTACTGATTTCCAAAGGATAACTCGATTATCATGGTTGAGTGCCACATACCTTGATGCAAGTTAATTTTATGTCATGATGCTTTTTTCATGGTAATTCTGAATTGCAAACATTGATAAACCTTTCCTATTTATTTAACCCATAAATCTAATTATGAAATTACCTTATTTGAATAACAGTTACGGAAACATGAGTAATGTTGATAGATCTTGGATGTATAGGCGATTAATGCCAGATGGTCTCATTAATATTGAGTTTGCCGAGGGAGTTCAATCATTCATTGAATATGCAAGTTTGCAGCCTGCATATATGGATGGTCCAAAAACCGGATGTACATGAAATAAATGCATGTTTCGATAATGAAATTTTAAATCATCCAAATAATGAATTTGTGGAAATTTTATCTGGAGATGATGAGGAATCCATAGATGGATAGAATTCTGAAGATGAGTCTGACTTTAATTCTGAATATTCAGAAACAAAGGATGATTTTGATGTGCAATTAAGTGATGATAGCGATTAAATTGTGTATGTTTTATTATCTCAAAACCAAAATGTTTTATTATTGCAATGATGTACTAATGTTACATATTCTTTAATATAATTATATAATTCGATTTGAAGAAGTATATTCAATTTCTTTGAATTTCAGGTTTAAATTATGCCACCCAAAAGAAGAAAGTCATTGCTACAGCCAAGATTCAGACTAACATCTAATGGAGACAACAGTGGACAAGTCCACCCATCTCAGGTTGCAGGGTCTGTAGGTTTAGGTGTGTCATGTCCATATCCTAACCAGCAATATGAGGCATCACCTTCACCAATAACAAACCGCGATCACTCTTCTAATCAACCAAGTGATTCAGCATCCAACAATCCAAATATATCTACTGACCATGTAAATGTATCTACTCCAATCCCAAACCCTGAATCTATGCCTACACAAGTACCAGGTTTCGATATTGAGGATGAAGGACTCCAGCTTGGTGCAAAGGGAGTTGATGGAAGAATTTACATTAAGATTATCAATGATATGTGAGTTTAATTATAAAAAAATTTGTATTGCAAGATTAAAACATAAACTTATACTAATAGTATGGATATCTAATTTGATATTGATTTTGTTCATATTAACAGGTTTATTCCATCAGGTGTTTGCTCAAGAAAAATCAGATCCACATTCAAGGAGAAGATAGAAATTGAGGGTTATGTTTGAAAAAATCTTTTTCTGCAGACAAAGGATTTTTATTATCAGGAGTTTGAGGTACAAAAAATAAATAACATTTTCTGTTTTAAAATAATTAGCTTCATACATTAATGCATTATCTATTGTACTTTGCAATATTTATGTTATTTTTTTTCAGAAAGAATTTTTTTGGGATTCAAAATTTAATGCTGTCATTTATGGAGTTTGGGAAAAGTGGGCCCGCTAACGATATAAAGAATTTCTATGTAATTTACACAAGGGTGGTCAACGACCTAATTTTATTTCTGAAGAAATATGGAATCTTTGGCAGCAATACTGGGCAACACCCGAAGCAATTGCCAGTTCAGATAGGAATTCTTCAAATAGGCGGGAAGGCTCAGATGGTGAGAGTCTAGCCGTGCACACTGGAGGAACTTTCAGCCATCACAAGCATGCGGATAAACTGGTAAGTATCTGACTTTTATGCTTACATTTTATTCTATAAATGTATAATTATTGGATGGCTGGATGTGCTATTTGTTTTCCACTATTGCTCGGCTCTATTATATGGCTGAATGTGGCTGGTTTGCTGCTCATTTTAGCTACTAAATGCAAATTGAAGCTGCTGAATTTGGAAAATAGATAAAATAGCTAATGGCCCATGGGTATTTGTATGGTTAAATCTTAACTTTGATACGCGATATTAACATATGACAGCCATCAGGTTTGTGATTTTAGGTTTTTATGAGGTTTGGGATGGATAAGGAATTAGGGATTGAGGTTTTGACTGGGTTGGTTCGAAAGTTCCAAATGGAACACATTTAGGGATAGAATTGAATCTCACATTCCAATATTACAAATTCATGGCATTTACAAGACTACACTCATATGAGAACTGTTTAGTTATTCTTTTGAAATGGTGTACATTTGAGGTTGCAATAACTTTTAACAGCTATACTTGCATGTAGAAGTAAACACGAATTTGGGCATTTATTTTTTATTTTTGGTGAACTACTACTGTACAAGCAAAATGAATTTACTGCATTCCCTGTCTGGACTTTTTGATCTTTGCAAATACAGAAATTGAAGTGCTATTGCAAATGTTACACTAATGGTCTTAGTTAGGCAATTTTGTTATCTATACCTGAAGTTTTTGTGCTCATTTCCTTTACTTTTTATTTTTTTATCATAAGTAATATGCGAACTTTTGTACAGAAATGTGCTTGAAATAAGAGAATCAGAACATAAGGCGCACTCTCAAGCTGAAACACTTGGGTGTGCTTTGGATGTACATAGTCTGGAGTTGAGAGTTAAAGCTGCCAATGAGGCTGAGGCTGCTTGTCAATGAGGCTGCTTGTGATATTAAAGTACAATATAACTTTGATTAGCTTTTACAATGAATTACATTAAAGGATATACCCATGTCCTCAAGAGGTTACAGTATATACCACTTGGACCTGGCGACAAATGCAGGGTTTACTTGCTTTTAATTTCTTGGAAAACCTTAGCATTTTAGAAATTTACTTGTTGGGTCATTGGTGATAAAAGTTTTGCCACAGGAACTTATATGGGGTCTTGATTAGATGTTAGTCACCTGTTGGCTCATTGAAATGAAATATGCTTCACATGTTTATGTATCCAGTAGGACACTATTTCTTTTATGGTGTGTTTTTCTGGAAGATAAATTAAACTCTTATATGTGTTTGTTTTTGTCCTTCATCTGCCTTTCATTTAAATTGTTTCTTTCTGTGTTCTTTCAAAACTCAAGTTATTGTTGTAGTGAAAGGATAATTTTCCTATACCTTTGAGCCACAATCTTTTTCTTGCTTGTAAATCTGAATGCTACATTCTTGCTGCGAGAAACTTAATAACACTCATGATGAGCTGAAATGGTAAAAAAACCTATTGATTTACCTTCATGTGTTCTTCTTGTAGTTGAAGGAGGGATGTTCTCCTTGTTGTCATTTTCATTACAATTCTTATATAGATTACTCTTTATTCTATTTTTTAGTTGTAATTGTAAAATTTTTTTCCCTTATTGTAGAATGAATAATGGTATTTTGACTATTATTTCTTATTGCTTGTTATACAGGAAATAACTATGGGTAGAAAGCCTACATATCCTGAAGTTTTTATGCACACTCACACAAAAAAGCATGATGGTCAGACATTCGTCAATACCTATTGTAGACAACTCAATGTATGTTAAATTTATACATCAATATTAATTATTTTATAAAAATATAGCTAATTAATTTTAATTATTGTAATGATAGGAGTAAATACAAGAGACTCTCATTCAACAGCGGCAGAGCTCTGAAAGTGTTGATGAGAGTCAGATTTTTCTTCAAGTAGTTGGTGGTAAGAATAACCGTGAGAGAATTTTTGGTTTAGGTTCAATTGCAAATACTTCACATTCGAATTCCTCTACATCATCTATAGCTGCTTGTAGTAAGCGATGCGAATCTTCTCAAAAAGTCGTTCAGCTAGAGACCGCACTCACCATGTTGATGGATACTGTAACCCAACTAAAGAATCGAGTAGAAGATTTGGAAACCAGGGGTGCCCAGCAGTCAAATCGTTCTCCTTCACCTCCACCAGCTACATAGCTTAGACTTTTATTTTTAGATTGTTATTGATACTGATTTTATGATGTTTTTATTATGGTCTCCTTCACCTCCACCAGCTACATAACTTAAGACTTTTATTTTTAGATTGTTACTGATACTGATTTTATGTTGTTTTTATTATGGTTTTCATAGAATTTTACTTTACAGTAATATAATATATTTTTAGGATTTTAATTTTTGTGCATTACAATTTTAATATTATATTATCAATAACAATATTTTCTTTTCATAATGAATTTGAATTATATTTATTTATAAATAAATAATTTGATTTAACTAAAATATTATGTCAATCTAACAAAACTAGCATAGCAACCGATTTTAGCAACGGAATGACAATTCGGTTGCTAATTTTACCAACCGAATTCATATTCCGTTGCTAAATTTACCAACGGAATGACAATTCGGTTGCTAATTTTACCAACCGAATTCATATTCCGTTGCTAAATTTACCAACGGAATGACAATTTGGTTGCTAATTTTACCAACCGAATTCATATTCCGTTGCTAAATTTACCAACGGAATGACAATTTGGTTGCTAATTTTACCAACCGAATTCTTATTCCGTTGCTAAATTTAGCAACAGAATTTAAATTCGGTTGGTAATGTTGACCAATTAACCAAAATGTACATTGGTTATATATAGCAATGGCATTTAGATTCTGTTGTTAATAAAAATTAGCAACCAAAAATAGCAACGGATATTCGGTTTGTATTTTTAGCAACCGAATCTATTTCCGTTGCTAAATTACCAACGAAAATATTTTCGGTTGCTAAATTTACCAACTGCCAAAATTGTAACCAAATTTTTCGTTGCTATTTTCGGTTGCTAATTTTGATTACCAACGGAAATTAACCAAATTCGGTTGCTAATTTTCGTTGCTATTTCTAAATTTTCTTGTAGTGATAGGAGATCGAAAAGGAGAAAACTCGTGCCATCTTCAGAAGTGCAAGCTTTCAATCCCTCTGCAAGTGCTCTTGTTCCTGCCCCTGGTGCCAGGTGGCTCTTGTCTCTCGTTTTCCTCAAACCCTTCTAGGATTTGCTGCTGCTTAACCTTTGGCGGAGGGTCATCGTCCCTTTAGGCGTTTGCTTTTGAGGGATGAAAGTGATTTAGAGGAGGAGCGACAAGCTCTACATCGAAGGGGATCAGCTCAAACAAATGCACCCCCAACAGATGAAGCTGCCTAAAGAAGGGCTGAAGAGGAAGCCAGGAAAAAAGCTGTCGAACTGATAGCCGCTATGGATGCAAGGGTTACCGCAAAAAGGCAAAGGACCCGATCGGGGCGAGTTCACTCGGGGTGCTTCCGTAAGAATTTTTGAAAGGCAGGCTACATCGCTGGAAAAAGTTTTGAAAAATCAATTTGGTGATGGCTAGTCTACTAATAATAAAGCGGTATCCAGCTTTATGTGCCGGGGTATGCTTCAGGAGAATGACTTCAAGGCTATGGGAGACCCCAGCACACTCGCCTGAGTATGCAGCCTTTTTCAGCAGTAGAGCCTAGAGGTAATGCTCGTGACTTTATTTTTGCATTTTACTAAACTCACCTTGTGTTTTCTTCTATCTTCCCTCTTCCCTGACCGACCGACCCCTCCTCTGCTTCTCTATTTGTTTTTTAGTTAATAAGAAGGGGTTTGTGCTTGCATGATATTGCCACCTTTTGTCGAGGGAAATGGGAGGATGTCAATCGGGTCAGGAAAGAAGCAGAGGCTAAATATGATGTAGCTAGGAAGGAGACCCTACTTGCCTAGTTAGAGGTTAAAAAACTAAAGAAGAAGGCCGCCCATCTTTCTCAAGATCTAAAGGCTCGACAGAAAGAGGTTGACCACCTTAAAGGGGATGTAGCCCATTTGACTGTTGAAAATGCCTTAGGGCAAAAATTCAAAGAAGAGGCAGCCAGATTAAGGGGCGAATGCACCCGTCTGTCTACCGAGTGCTTAAAGGCTAACACTAAGCGTGACCTTCTGTGGGGTGAGCAGAATTTACTGCAAGCCGTCTTAGCAGAAAGAGAGATGACGTAGGGTAAAAAGCTTGAGGGTTAGCTTGCCACCCAAAGAGAAGAGCTTCTGGACCAGCTGGGAGAGGTCCAAGGTTGGTTATTGCTTGATTGATTTATGCAGTCGAGCAGCGCTTTTCTGAGGCTGACCTTAACTAGATGGAGGAAACTCTCCAAGATCCCACGTCATCTCAGCCGACCCCTGGGGCACCGATCAAGCCAGAAACGACTGTCTCAGTATCAACAAATCCTGTTCCTGTGGTAGGCTCGAAGTCTTCTCAACTTTCAGTTGAGATGGATGTGCCCCCTACAGCTGTATAAATCATAGATATAGAGATTTAGGTTTTCTTTGGAATATTTTCTACTTTGTAATGGTTTTCTCCTTCGTTTTGTAACTTATAAAAATTCTTCTTATATAAAGTTTGATTTGCCTTTAAATTGCCTCTTCATATTGCATTTCTCATTTTAGATAGTATTTTTCATAAGAGATTAATTAAGGAGAAAATATTAAATCAATTGAGGAGAGAATATGTAAAATCAACCATGAAGAATGTATGAAATCAACTAAGGAGAATACTTCCTAAATTTTAGGATACTTTTCAAGCATTGTAATCCATAAATCTTAGGGTTGCCGATCGATTAATCCAATCGGAATTAAAAGATAAGAATCATTCATTCTAGCATGAGTTGTGACTTAGATTTATGACGTCTAGCGTAATAGGTTACTTTTTAGTCTTTCATTCGATTGAAGTATTATCCGATTGGATATAAAGATCGGTCATTTGTAGAAGAGTCATGCACAATGAATGACCTTTCAGTCTTGCATTATTTTGAAGATTTGGTGATTTCGCACATCAAGTGCCCAGGAGAGATAATTAACTTAATTAAATGAATGTGCCTCGTATCTCGGGCTCGGGATGAATGTTAAGCCTAGCAGAGGAGTTTATCCTGTAAATGAATGAATTTTAACTTTCGCATCTTCGACTATGTCGAGCCTAGCAGATAAGTTGTATCATATTAATTCATCGATCGAGATGTAACGTTGATGGAAATTAAGCTCTCAGTCATAGAGTGACTAGAAAAAATACATCAATCAAGATGTGATGTTGATTGAAAGTCAAGTTATTGGGTTCGTGCTTTGGTGGTTGGAACAACACCGACCGATCGATCAATATCATCAATAGTTTTATGGAGATTATTCGCTTAGGATATATTTTGGCCAATTAGTGGCTTTATGGAGATTGTCTGCTTAGGAGATGTTGATTCGCGCTGAGGCGGTTGAGTTATATTGACCGATTAGGGAGAGGTCTACAGGCGTTAGGGCCCTCATCTCCGACTCCCGATGGTAGGAAATTTCTTTTCAATCCGTGCTGAGACGGTATTATACTAACCAATCGGGGAGAGGTCTACAGGCATCAAGGGCCCTCATCTCTGACTCCCGATGGTAAGAAATTTCTTTTTGATTAGTGCTAAGGCAATATTATACTGACCGATTGGGAAAAGGTCTATAGGCATCAAGGGCCCTCATCTCCGACTCCTGATGGTAGGAAATTTCTTTTCGATCCGAAGGTCATTTTGCTGGAGAGGGAGTTAATACATTTGATTAATGACAAATAGTAAATTCGTAAGTTTGGACACATACCTGTCTTTAGGCCATTTTTTATTTCGTGGAGACACTTATTTTGTACGCATCAGGGTGTTATTCATTTCAACAACTTTTCACATGTTGCTTAGGCCACACTTTCTTTATTGTTGTATCTTTAAAAACTTAAAGATAAATCTTAAATAGTAATTGGATAATATTAAAATGGGAGGCAATTTTGTGCTTATTATAGGAGATTGAGATGGCATGAAATTTAGTAGGATAAATTCGTGGGGACTCAAATTATAACAATTGCACCTGATTTTATTGTTATTCGATTACCTCGACGGTTGGCCTGCGTTGGTTCGGCTTTCATGCTTGTCACATTTGTCTAAGTCGGACGCCTTTCTCCCATTGCTGGACCGCCTACAGGAGCTTTTCCCTCTGGTGCATTCCTTCTCTTTATTTAAGAATTAGCATTCGTCGATTGAGTGCCCGACAAGTTTGTGTTACTCACAATCTTTGTCGCAGTTTCCATTGTTTCTCATCTTGTTTAGGCATTTTAGGCCGGTTAACTTTCTTGTATTTTTCCTTGGTACCCATCAATGCTTAGGCGGGACTAACATTGAGTGGAGTGAAAGTCCCAGCCAGCTGATTATTGTAGCGATAGGATGTACTCAATTTGATCTCCTTTCTCCTTTTCATAATCCTTGAGAAGATTGACCTGCTAAGATTCCTCTCTATCCGATCAGATGAGGAGGTTCTGCTGAACTTTCAACCGTCTAGATATTGTAATCTGTCCATGACATTGGTCTTCCTTACTCTATTGGATCTAAAAGCATTATCCATCTGGATGTACTGTCTGGCTTTTTTCATCAGGTCGAAAAAGCTAACCGATGGCCTTGTTGTCAAAGATTCAAAAAGTGGACGATCCGTGATGCCTCTAGCCAAAGCATTCGACGTCATTTCCATGCTTACATTCCTTACTTCTGACATTATGGCCTGGAAGCGATCGATGTAATCTCTGAGACTTTCATCGGTTCTTTGATAGAGGTTGCACAGGTCACTTATTGACTTTGGTGAACGTATCTGCATAATGAATCGCGTGATGAACAGCTCTTTGAGTTGCCTAAAAGAGGTGATTGATTCTTGAAGGAGTTTATGGAACTAATTCAAGGCATCTCCTCCTAGGGTGGTGGGAAAGACTCTGCAGACAATCTTTTCATCGTAGGTGTAAACCTGCACTTTAGTCAAGTACTCTGCAAGGTGAGTAGTAGGATCAATTTTACCTATATACTTATCCATCAACACGTCCCTCCACCTAGGAGGCAGCTCTGACCCTGTAATTTTCTTGCAAAAAGGGGAGGCAGTGATGTTGCAGGTATTTCCCTTAAACGTACCTTTTTTAGGTTATACCAAACGAAATTGCTGGAGTTTTAGTTTGAACCATTTATCGTCCTTGCTTGTCGTTGTTGAAGTGAACTCCTTTTTAGATCTGCAGGAGCGACTATGATTAGGTGTGTGCATAAGGGATGGATCATCGCCAAAGGATGGGGTGGATGATCTACTGGGGATGTAGGGAGCATCTTTGCTCGAGGACATTGTCCGCTTTCCCTTATCGTATCTCCTTGGGGTTCTAACCCCTATCCTTTTGACGTTGTGAGTTCGTGATTCCTTCATGGAGATTTTCCTGTTTCTTCTTATTTCGAAGTCTTCGGCCATGAAAACCTTTTCATGACCTCTTTTAGAAGTCCTGGGCATTTTATCCCTTTCCAAAGTTTGGACTACGCTCTTAGTGAGGTCACTAATAATGGCGTGCATATCTCCGATAGTAACAGGGGCATCCTCTGGCTGTCGCATAACCATGTCGTCGAGATCTGGGAGGGGGTTACCCTTGGTAGGTGATCTGAGAGATCTCTCTCTTATCCCTGAGGGCTTAGATCTGCCCTGGTCGTTGTGATTATGTTCTCTAGAAGCTATGTGCTCGTTAGATCTTGAATCTGCCATTCCTCTCAATGGAAGCACCAAATGATGAAACAAAAAAAAATCTTTATCTGTAAGAAGGAGAATCGGTAGCTGGTGATCCGATCGGATGAAAGATCCTGCAGGAAAGAGTGCCCAGTCGGACCGGATTTTAACACTCCAAAGCTTAAGTTAGTAGCTTTTAGAGAAAGAGTGTTTTTAGAGAGAGAGTCTCAGATGTTCAATACCTAGTGCCCTTATGTTTTTTTCTATTTATAGGAGAGGAATGAGGGGTACTTGAGTACCTAGGGGCATGATAACTGGCAACTGGAGAAGGTGAGCGGCGATGTGATAGGGAGCAGGTGAAGGCATAGGCGTTAACTTATGTCAGTAGACTTGACAGGACAAGGTGTCCATCAGTCCGATCGGATACCATGCTTTTTTATCTTGTCTTCCAGCTCACACTTTGTCTTTTTTATTGATGGACTTTGGGCCCTACCAAATGTTATTGGACCGATTTAATTAAGTCTTGGAGATGTTTTTTTCATAGTTATCAATTCCAAACATTCCTCTATTTTTCCAATCTTTGTATATATTTTTCATGGAAGATTGCTCAATATGCTAGATAATAATTACTTATTTTTTTATTATTAATTACAAATCTTCTTTAGCTTAAATAAATAAATAAAACACGGCCATTAGCTTCTATAAACTTCAAGTTACCTTTTAACACTAGAACCAAACAAAGCTAGACTTGTAATAAAAAAAAAAACATACAACCAAAAGAGAGTGTGGGAGTGGAGTATTAGCTTACTATATGAATATAATTATGAATAATTAAATAATTAATTAATTTAAGCATGTGTGACTGCCAACTTTCCCGCACCACATTGCACAATTATCAACAGAAATGGAAGCTCTTTTGGTTGCCTTTGAATATACAATATACAAGGTAACAAATTATTCTTAAATTATGGATTTTGCCTGAACATATTAATTCTTGTACATGCAACTAACTCAACTGCTGCCTTTTCCCCACAAGGTAATTAATATTAATTTCATAATATTCTTGCTTCCTCAATTAATGAAATTAATCTTATTCCAAAATCTTGCAGCCATGGAGAAAATAGTAGCAACTATGGACAATGAGTCTGATATCAATGTCAACAAGGCATTTTCATTTATCTTTGTGTGTGTGTTTTTTTTTTTTTGGTTAAATACTTGTAAGAAAGCATTTTGCTCCTTTTTGAGTTCGCCGACACAAAATCTGAATTAGTTTAGTTAGCAGATTTCAGATAGCTGTTATAAAAAAACAGATTTTGTTTGGCAGGAAATTTCTGGTGCATTAATTGGTGATGAAGTTAGTAACAGAAGGCTTAAAAGAAGAAAAATGGTGATTAAAGAAATTGAAGAAGAAGGTTTGGGTGTAGAGAAGAGACAGATTTCAGGTGGAGGAAATCGCAAGCACAGAAAGAATGGAAATTGTAAAATATTGATGAGAAATAGAATTAATTCAGACGAATTGAAGGAAAAAATGGCTGGTTTTACAGCTTTCAGTGCTGATTATCATTTCCCAAAGTCCCACCCCCCTAAGCACGAACAAGAGTGAAGCCCACAAAAGGTAGCTATTTTTTTTAGTTATCTTTCTCAATTTTGATTTCATGTTTTCCCCCCTTTTTTTTAATTTTCTTTTTCATTTCTGTTATAGGTTTCTAGTTTATTAATTAATACCAGGTGTGGGGAATATCGTACTTGTATGTATGGACATCTAATCTAATTAACATTGAATAGAATGAATTCTATTTTTATTTCAAGATTCAAGATATTTTTTCCTGCAAGAATTCTATTAATTATCAAATTACATTATTTTGGTTAATTAGCTTATTTATGAAATTTAGTTTAAAATTGTCTTTGGATGTTTTGATATGCAGGAAAGGGTAAATGATAATTAATTTTTTGTTAGATCAATAAAAAAAAACTGTGACTCAAATCAATTACATCTATCATGCATGGAAGAAAACATATATCTCGTATCCTTGGCAAAGTGTTATGAAGTACTTAATTAAAAGAAAATATATTTTGCATACGTTGCTAAGTTTTACAAGTGCTAGATTAACTATTGAGACAAAGGCCCTTAAACGTATTGTCTTGTGACCATAAGCCGACCAAAAGAGAGAGTGCC
The DNA here is from genome assembly GCA_037975025.1 of Excoecaria agallocha. Lineage (NCBI taxonomy): Eukaryota > Viridiplantae > Streptophyta > Magnoliopsida > Malpighiales > Euphorbiaceae > Excoecaria > Excoecaria agallocha. Next base: position 44,807,845 of record CM075809.1, read on the forward strand.
ACGGGGGGCTTGCCTTTGGGTTCTTGGATTTTAGTTTTAAGAGTTGGCCTTTAAAAAAAAATTCAGTTGGATGGCTTCAAAATTCTTAACCCATTGCATATAGATGTTCTGGCTCGCTCTCTACTTCTGCTTTCTGAAAAGGAAACTTAGAAATTGAAGTCTCACATGATGTGTGATTATTATTATTATTATTGAAGAATTCCACCATGGAGAAAGTTTGAATAATGGGCCCATAAGATCACCCAATCAGACTGAATATCAAAAAACTGGCTTCGGACTTCTGTAAATACAAACAAAGTCTCTCCAAAAGTCACCATGATAAGAACTCCAGCGATTAAATAAGAGGTCTATATTAATAAATGATTGGAGACAAATTTACTTAAATTGAGCCCTATTTACAAGTTTTAGTGTGCATGATTACGAAAGGGTTAAACAAAATTAAGGGTATGTTTGGAATAAAAAAACACTAAAATTGTGAAATTTATTTATAAATGAGTTCCATGTATAATTTATTTGTAAATAAATTCTTGTAATTGAAATAAAATAATTAAAATATAAAATTAAAAATAAATTTCTTTTTTTATATATTTGAAATAAATAAAAAAATTTATTTCTATTTTATTTTCTAAAATATCCTCAATGCCAATTTTAGTATTTTTTTCGATAATAACTTTTAATAATAAGTAAAAAAAATTACATAAAATTTACATGCCACCTTAATTATATATTTATGAGACGAAATGTAAACATTTTTAGTATTAATCAAATTTATAACATACAAATGACCTACTATAATAAAATAATACCCTTTTTGACATTTGAATCCATTTACCATCAAAATTTTATTAATTTAAAATGTAGTCATATTCAACTTCTAATACTTGTAGAGCATTTTAATTAAATAAATTTATCCATAATTCTGTTATAACTAATTAAAATGTTAATTTTTATTAAAAACATAAGTTTTAGGTTTCTATATTAAAAATAATAATAAGTTGTTGTTGTTATTATTATTCATAATTATTTTGTTTAATTTTTATTAATTTGCATAATAATAATAATAATAATAATAATAATAATAATGATGATGATGATGATGATGATGATGATGATGATGATATTTATTATAGCAATATTGATAATAATTACTTAAAATAAATAAAATTAAAAAATAATTATATATTTAAAAATCAATAAAAATGATTTTAAAAAATAAACACTAAATTATTATTTTTAAAAATACATGAACAAAAAATTATAAATAATATATATATATATATATATATATATATATAATAAGGGTATTATAGCATTTTAAAATTTGATTTTTTAAAAATACATAATTTATTTGCAAATTTTATTTATTTTGATTGAATTTGATGAAAGTATAATAAAATATATAGAATTTAATTCATGAATTTTAATTCTTATTTTTTTATTCCAAGTATAAAAAATAAAAATTATAAATAAATTTTATAAAAATTATTTGTTCCAAGCATACTGTAACGATATGATTATTTTATCTCCACGATCAATATAGGTAGTTGGATTGAATTTTTGGATGGATTAAGCCCCCGTTGATGCCCATTAAAAGAGAGCAATAAAACGAGCCTAATTATTTGTTAATTTTGATATAAGGATATTAATAGAAATAGAATGTATTAATATTTAATTGATTAAAATGATTCCATAATTATTTTTTAGATAAGATTTCAAATTTTAATATTATGAATAACAAAAAAATAATGATGTTTACTTCGTTAAGCAATTCATCAAATTAGATTACACTAGTAATTATATATAACAAAAAAAAAGAAAGTTTTTTTCTTGGCCCGTGCATGAATGAAAGCATTAAATCAATGATAAATTAATAAGTAAAAAAGAAAAGTTATTGCGTGACCCCCACCCTCTGTGAAAGTACAAGGCTTGGGGCGAAAGCTTTTGAATTGGTAAAGGAAAAGCGACTTCTGTCGTGTCAAAGTATGAAAAGGTACAGTTATCATCCTCCAACTAATAGTATTCGCAAAATAAAATCATTTAACATAAAAATATATGTATGAAATTGAACAATGAGAACTGAGAGAACTACTTAAATTGATTTCACTTGTTTATGGTAAAAACAATGAAATCACGGTCAGAAGCGTCACGAGTGACGTAAGGTTGCACAAGGTCAACATACAGCCACGTGTTTTCTTTCACTCTTTTGTCTCTGTATTACTTAATGCCTTTAAATAAGCAGCAGTACCAACAACGAGGATCAGCATTCAACAATCATCTCCACTCTCCAGCCATGTCTGCCACCTCTACAGCTCCCAAATGCCCGCACATCCTCGTCTACCCTTTCATCAGTTCCGGCCACATCATCCCTCTCCTCGATCTCACCCACCGCTTGCTCCGCCGTGGCTTGGTTATCACCGTCGTTGTTACCGCTAATAACCTCCCTTTGCTCAATCCATTCCTCTCCTCCTATTCCTCCTCCCAATTCCATCATTTGTCCCTTCCACTTCCTCCCCCTCAGATCTCCCCTAATCCTAAGAATCGCCTCATTGCCATGATACGCTTCATGCGCCAACATCACTATCCTGCGCTCTTAGATTTCTTCCAATCTCACGCATCGCCTCCCGTCGCTATCATCTCCGATTTCTTTCTCGGTTGGACCTCCGAATTAGCTGCTCAAATCGGCGTCCCGCGAATCGTGTTCTCGCCATCGGGGGCCTTTGCTTTCGCTGTTTCTTCTTCTACTTGGAGGGACCTGCCGCAAAATGAAAACCCGGAAAATGAAGATTTCGTGCTTCAATTCCCCAAGATTCCGAATTCCCCGTCCTGCCCCTGGTGGCAAATCTCCCACCTTTATAGATCGCCCAGGGACTCCGACTGGGAATTTTTCAGAAACTGCCATTTGTCTAATCTGGCGAGTTGGGGAATCGTGTTCAACTCGTTCGCTGAGCTAGAGGGAGCGTACCTTGATCACGTTAGAAAGGAGTTGGGGCACGATCGGGTTTGGGCTGTGGGACCACTTTTGCCTTCAGATGATGATTCAGCCGGGCCCATTGACCGAGGTGGATCCAGTTCCGTGTCATGTGATGACGTGCTGACCTGGCTTGACTCGCGTAAGGAAAACTCGGTTGTCTATGTTTGCTTTGGGAGCCGAACATTTCTGACGTGTAAACAAATGGATGAGCTGGCAGCAGGGTTAGAAAAAAGCGGAGTAAATTTTATTCTGTGCGTTAGAGAACCTGATTCCAAAGAGCGAATGACATCAGGAGACTCTGATATCGGCGTGTTGCCAGATGGATTCGAAGATCGTGTGGGTGGGAGAGGTTTCATCATAAGAGGGTGGGCTCCACAGGTGGCTATACTAAAGCACCCAGCTGTCGGATCGTTCTTGACTCACTGTGGGTGGAACTCGGTTCTAGAAGGAATATCGACTGGGTTAGTGATGCTGACGTGGCCGATGGGAGCAGACCAATACACAGATGCACAGCTGTTAGTTGATGAGCTGAGGGTGGGCATCCGAGTAGGTGAAAATACTAAAAAGATTCCTGACTCGGCAGAGTTGGGTCGGATATTGAGCGAGTCGGTGCAGGAGAATTTGGCTCAAAGAGTGAAAGCCAAGAAACTGCAAGAAGCAGCGTTAAATGCCATCAAAGGAGGAAGCTCGGACAAAGATTTGGATGAACTGGTTGCCAGGCTACGCCAACTTCCATGACAATATCATTTACGTTTATTTATATATGTGGACTCGCATTATTTATATTTATTCTCACCAGTAGATTTTTTCAAGGACTGTAACTCGTCAGCTTATAATTTTCATTTTCGATTTTCTTTTTTATTTTTCAATTTATTATCGGCCGTTGTAATTTTATTTACTCCCTCCTATTCACATTGTGCAACTGGGAACAACACTCGTCAATGATCAAACTTCCCCTTTGAAGGCTAGGCAGGCATGGGCCGTTTCTTGTGCTTACCTGAAGAGACTGGACGCTTTATTTTGTAAAGAATATTATTCATGAGAAATGAGTTTGGACTTGTAATCATCCCACAATTGCACTCCTAATTAGTGTTTAATGTATACCTTATCTTTAAAAAAACATTAAGTCTAGCTATGATAAAACTATTCATACTTTTGTTTTTCCAAATGTTTACATTTAACATTTCATCTTTAAAAAGCTTATCTGCATCTTAAAGCAATTCTATTCAATCACCAAATTTAATTATTATTTTGAACACACACACATATATGTGAAAAATAAAATAAAATTCCATATTTAACATATGTGAAAAATAAAATTCCATAACCCAAAGGATGTCCAAGCTACTAACGAACGTCAGTCATGACGTGTAGCAAAAAAAAAATCCCTAAACTCTTTAAATTGGCTGCAATTTGCACCCACAAACCCCTTATCCGTGATTCATTTCCCACCGCCAAACTTTCCACTTTTCCGGCCATGTCCTCCGCCGCCTTATCCCCAACTGAACCTCACATTCTTGTCTACCCATTCCCGGCTCCGGGCCAGATTATCCCTCTAATAGACCTCACTCACCGCTTGCTCAGCCGCGGCCTATATATTACGGTGGCCATCACCCTCAACAACCTCCCTCTCCTTTCTTCCAATCTCCAACACTTACTCCTCCCTGACCCAGAGTTTCCACCACCAAATTCTAAAAATGGCCTCGTTGCTATCATGCGCTCAATGCGCCAACTCCACTGTCCTCTCCTCTTAAATTGGTTAGAATCCAACAGTCCTCTTGCTATTATATCGGATTACTTCCAAGGCTGGACCCGCCATTTTGGCCTGCCACGTGTTGTCTTCTCGCCGTCGGGAGCCTTTGCATTCTGCTGCTCTGCTTGCATTTGGAAAGACTTGCCGCGAAATGACAATTCAGAAAATATTGATTTTCTTGTTTCGTTTAAGAGTATTCCGAATTCCCTTACTTGCCCCTGGTGGCAAATCCCCGACATCTATAAATTGTTAAATGATCCAGATTGAGAATTCTATAGAGAGTGCATTTTGGATAATTTAGCGAGTTGGGGAATCGTATTCAACTCGTTTACCGAGTTAGAACGTGTCTATTTTGAACACATTAAAGTTGAGTTCGCAAACGACCGTGTTTGGTATGTAGGTCCATTGTTACCGGCGGAGTATGATCTCCCGGCAAGCTCCAACCGCGAAGGCTCCAGCTCTGTAACGATTCGGGATGTGCTTATGTGGGTTGAATCCAAGAAACATCATTCAGTTGTATACATCTGTTTCGGAAGTCGCGGCTCATTGGTTCATAAGCAAATGCATGAGCTATCAACGGCGCTAGAGAAAAGCAGAGTTAATTTTATATGGTGCCTGCGGCCAGAGGATAATCCGCCAGAGGGATTTGAGCACCGTGTCGGCGGTAGAGGTCTTATTATAAAAGGGTGGGCTCCTCAGCTCGTGATATTGAGGCACCGGCCGGGCAGTAGGAGCTTTCTTGAGTCACTGTGGGTGGAACTCAGTTCTTGAAGGAATTGACGGCGGCGTAGTGATGCTTACGTGGCCGGCGGGATCGGACCAGTACACAAATGCGCATATATTAGTTGATGAGTTAGAGATGGGCATGCGAGTCGGTGAAGCGACTCGGAAGATCCCCGAGTGGTCGGAGTTGGGTGACAAACTGGAAGAGTCTGTGAAGGAAAATCTGGCGGAGAGAGGGAAAGCCAAAAAATGGCAAGAAGTAGCGTTAAGCGCAGCTGCTAAAGGAGGAAGCTCAGATAGAGATATGGATGGGTTGGTTAGAGCACTAAAAGCATTAGGATAATAGAAAATCAATATCTTGTTTTGGAATTCGCCATTTTAAACCGTTACTAAATAACAATAAATCTATGTTGTTGAAAATGTAAGTTGGATAAGAGCTTATTGTCCGAATTAACAACTTTTACATGTTAATTTCACTAGTGAGAACTCAACCGGTTTAAATACGTAAAAATAATTAAATAGTTTCTTTTGATATGAAATTTATTAAAATAAGTAATATTGTGCATAAAATTAATTATCATCGTTTTTTGATAAAAATTAATATCGAACGTGATACATCATATCAGCACCTTATATACACGTAAAAATATTTTTTATGCCATATTATCAAATATATTGTCACATTATCATGTCACGTGGTAAAATATTTCTAAGAAATTGACATATGCTAATACTGACACATCATTTGATAACGTAGCAAAAAATATATTTACGTATATATAAAGTGCTAATATGACGTGCCGTATGTATTTTTCAATACTGATTTTTACCAAAAATCGGTTACAAGAATTTTTATTTATAATATTGTTAATTTCAATTATTTTTGTATCACACATTTTTTTTATTAATTTTGCATAATTTAGATACAAATTTAGTAATATGAATGAAATTAATTTCAGCCTTTACTTAAAAAGAAAAATATTGATGGAACCTTGACTTTACCCAAATAAAAAAAGAATATATTGCTGGATTTGTTATGAAACGTACATGATTTATAAATAGAATTGATAACTATAAAAATGTCATATTTCAAGACCCAATCTGCTCGGTCCATCATACCTAACATGGTCTAAAATTCATTAAAAAAAGAGCATCAAACGTGAAACACAAGTTAAAAAAGAGGCCACTTGATATCCGATCAGACTGATTGGACATCAAGTTTCAATCAGTTTACTAACATAAGGCATAACTCATGCCCTCCAACTACTCTTTGTCATTTTACCGCTCATTTGTTTTGACAGCCAATTATCACGTTCAAGGCACTCAAGTGCATTCCTCTTATCTCGTATAAATAGCTCAATATACAGTAACTTCAAGTATTAAATCTTTGAGACTTTCTCTTTAAGAATTCTCTCTTCGAAAAACTACTAACTTAAGATTTGGAGTGTTTAAGCCTGATCCGATTGAATTTTCTTTTTTACAAAAATTAAGCATTCAATCGAAAACAACAGTCGATTTTTTTTTTTGATAAAGACTTTCACGTCTTATAAGAATTGTGCTAAATGTTGAACTTTGATTGTACATACAAGTAGATATTTTATAAAAAGAATGGTAGCAATGTTTTATAATATTCTTTGTCCAAATGTTTCTTAATGTGTTAATCCTCACTCTATTCTGTTGTCCAATTTTTGCTGGACACCTGGTGATTTTATTGGCGTAAAAAGCCATTGGTGTCCATAAAACAAGTAATTCTAATTTGTTTGCATCTTTAATCCGACAAGATTATTAATTAACTCATTCAAATCCTCAATTGAGCTCCTACCATCTTTCATGGCATCCAATGCTAGCTTGCTTACACTTTTGGCTCTATCCATCCTCACTCGGTTTCCGCTCACCGATTCTACTAAAACTTTGGCTAACAGGGTCGAGTCTGGCACAGTTCCTCGACCTTCACATGCTTTTATAGCCACCCCTAACTCATCCACCAACAAAGTGACATTAGTAAATTGGTCAGCTCCCATTGGCCATGTAATCATTGGCACACCAGCTACTAGAGCTTCAAGGACTGAGTTCCATCCACAGTGAGTCAAGAACGCGCCAATCGCTCTATGACTCAGTATGGAAACTTGTGGAGCCCACCCCTTGATCACAATTCCCCTCCCAGCCACACGATCTTCATACCCTGGTGGTATCTTGTTGTAATTACCTTCTGTTTTCTTAACACACCATACGAAATGGACCCCACTTCTTTCCACACTTGATGCGATTACCTCCATTTGATCATTGGTCAACGAAGTTTGACTCCCGAAACAGATGTAAATTACTTTGTTATCCTCACACTTGTCAAGCCACGTCATCAAATTTTGTACAGGAATGGAACTGGGCCCACCTCTCTCTTTAGAAGTGGGCACGAAATCACATATTGAATTTTGAGTAAGGAATAGCGGTCCTATCGCCCACACACGATCATGCCCCAATTCTTCCTTCAAATGATCTAAATAAACTCGTTCCAATTCAGTAAACGAGTTAACTACAAGACCCCAACTCGTGAAATTATCAAGAAATGAATTTTTAATGAATTCTGAATCTGGGTCTCCTTCAACATAGCTACGGTAAATAGGAGAAACTTGCCACCATGGGTATTTTGGACAATTCGGAATTCGGGAGAATGATACGACGGGGTTTCCTTTATTCTTTGGCATGTCTCGCCAGAGAGAATAAATAACAGACAAAGCCAACGCACCTGAAGGTGAGAACACAAATCCACGAATGTTAAGGCGAGTTGCCAGACGGTGAGTCCAACCAAGGAACATATCGGCGATTATGGCAACCGGCGATGAAGAATGGGATTGGAACCAATTGAGGAGAGGGTGATAGAGGTCACCTAAGGCACGTATCATTAAGGCTGGACTAGACTCCGCAGGCAAATCTTTAACATTTTCTATGCCAGACGGGATTAATGGGTGGGCAGTGAAAGGAAGAAGCAAGGTATTGATAGAAGGGTGAGTGGAGAGAAGAGGGGTCAAAAGAGGGAGGTTTCTTTGAGTGATCAAGATGGTTATGGTGAAGCCATTGTTGGCTAAATGATGGGTTAGCTCAAGAAGAGGGATCATGTGTCCTTGAGCTGGAAAAGGGAACACCAAAATGTGGGTTTCGGAAGCTGAATTTGCCATGGTGATGATAAGAATCGAGATTGGAATGAATGTCAAGTAATAAAAAGAAGGGGAATATATATTAGCCTGCAATTCACATACTGAAAACGAGATAACGGAAGGCGGGAGAAGAAAGAGAATAAAACCACCCACTTTAACGGTTCATCCACATAAACAAACTGTTGTTGATTTATTTTCTTCTTTATAATGTCATATATATATATAAATGGAGAATACATGATTAGACACCAATATTCATCTACCATCAAATATTTAGATAAAATTAGTTAATTACTCTCACTAGCCTATCGTTGAAAATAAAAAAATCAAGAGACACGCACAGTAAAACTTTTAAATAAAAATTTAAGTGCTTTTAACTTTCTAAAATCATATGCATGAAAAATATGAGTTTCATCGTATGGTGAAGATGAGAACAATCAAATGAGATGGTTTTATTTTTCAAATTTTCTGACTTGTCCCTACAGAATAAAAAAAAATCGAAAGGATTGATAAAAATCAAGCATTTACAGCCATTAATGAAGAATTTCTGGAAAAGTTAAGGAATAGTAAATCTTTTTTAGAAATCGATATTTGGTCGGACCGTATGCATGCTGTTAATATATGCCGTTACACAAAATTCTCTATTTTTGAATTTAATAATTGAAAAAAATAGTAATTTAGTGTGAACATGGACGTGATGGGTGCACTTTCAAATGGTACACACTTAGTAAAAAAAAAATATATTTTTTACTTTTTCTAAATATTTTATTTTAAAAAGAGGTGACGAATGAACTTGGGCCGGATGTTGGAAGGCCCAATCCTAAAAAAAATATAGTTTCCGGTTAGATCTTGCACATAAGGTTTTGCTCAAAAAATAAATGATTTTTTACAAAACTATCCAAAAAAATAGGTGTTAAACTTAAATATACTCCATTCTTTTTTTTTTCTTTCAAAAACACCTTTTTAAAATTTTCATTTTTAAAAATATCACTTTTTTATAATTTAACTTAAACTCAGCCTCTTTTCACGCCTCTCCTCATTTTCTTCCTCCTCCTCATTCTTCTTCTTCTTCTTACCAATATAAACACAATACAATTTCCTCTGTCTCTCTCTTCTCTCTACCTCTCTTTCTTCGTCGGAAAGTTGCATCATCAATCGGCCATGCACCCCGTCTATTCTAGGTAACGGAAGTTGGGCAAATTATTTGTTTTCGTTTGATTTATCATTCGTTCGAGTTTCGATTTTTGTGCCGGAGGGATCAGATTTGGTTCTTTTTGCCTTGGTAGTTTGATTCGATATAGATTTAGGGTTTTAAATTGGTTTTTTTTGGAAGATATTGCTTAATTTGGAATGATTTCAAAGGGAATTTTGAAGTTGTAGGGATTTGTATTTGTTGCTATGTATATGGAAGAGAGGAGAAAATATTAACCTAGAGATGTAATTTGAAGTTCTTTAATTTAACACATATTTTCAGTCTCTTCCAGTTCAAATTTCAGTTTTATTCCATAAAATGTAGGGAATTGATATCGGTTTTGAAGTTTTCCAATTTAAAACAAATTTTAGTTACTATTTACAAATTTTAGTTACTAATTAAGCTTTTTACTCTGTCTTTTTGGACTTATTTGAATAAATTGCTTACAAGTCTTCTTCTTTTCTTTTTTTTTTTTAAGCTTAATAGATGCAATTGATGTGCATCATAGAAAATTTTTTCACAAATTCTACTAAAAGATCTCCAAAACCACGTTGGCAAGTCTTTATGCTTGGATCATAACTTTAATTGCTCTTATAAATGCATCAATAAGATATATCTATCTACATCGCGCTCCATTGTTAGATCTTATACACAACTGTACCCAGACCGTATGCTCTGAGAGCTATCAATTTAAACCCCCCACCCCACCATCATCTTCATAGGTTATTAAAAAGACAAGTTTTTAAAGTCCCATCAGCTATGATTACTTAGTATGCATATTTTGTATTTTCTCTATTTCTTGAAAAATTCTATATACAGAATTTGATGCAAGTGATGATAAAACAGACAGGGACATCAGCTACTCCTATGGGGAATGATGAGTCAAGTCTAAATGGGAATCTCTCTGATGCATAATGTATATATCCAAATTTATTTTGATATGTTTACAATCAAATGGGTCCTTTACTTCTTTTGGATATGTTTATAGCATAGTCTGCACAACTTGGTGTCTATATGATTGGTAGGCTTGCTTAAATGGTGCCATTTTAGTTGGCGTATTTAAGATTGGGGCTTTCTTTTGAAATATTGTTACTACACCAAAATTCGATTGAAGAGTGGATAACCATCATTAATTTCTGCTCTGTTTTTAAATGGTCTTTGTCGTATTACATTTGAATTTGATATCAAATTTTTAAAAATTAGAATTTTCATAAAAGCAGCGTTCGGACAGTCATTTTCTAGTTAGTTTTCAATGACTTTGAGCGAGTTTCATTGGTGAATGGTGATATTTGGAGTTTTTGATTCTTTATTTCTTGAACCTGATTAATCTCGTGATGGATCGCTTGAAAACTGAAGCAAATCCTTGTCGTTAGCCTCCACTGGTCTACAGTAAGCCCCTGAACCATGGACAATGATAGGATGAGCCACAAGAGCAAGGCAAACAAGGTTTAAGAAAACAAAGTAGCTATTAGCCATTTTAGCAGATTACTTGATTGAATGTATGTGCACGGGAATATATTAAGAAGGAGTTGCTTATTGCTTGAGCCTTTTGATTTAGAGGTACGATGGACCAACCAATTATGTACGTAAAATTAATTTTTTTTCTTTTATACATGGCATTTTTGATTAACTTGTCCATATGTACCGGGTCAATGCAAGCTTAAGGATATTGAAAATCATACGTATGTATTAGTAAAATCTACGTTATGAGGGAAGAAAAATAGGCACAAAACAACTAAACCAAAATTAGGAAAGTCTTATAATTCAAAGTAGCATACGCTAACTAACCAAATTCCATACAATTTATTTAGTTGTCTAAGACTTCGGTTACTTTGTTATTGTCAATTTACGCAAGCTAACATTTTCCAGGCGCTGATCTGGATAGTAATTATGATCCTAATGCAAGTGCTAATTGTTGTATTTTAGTAGCAATGCGGTTTAGTAAGTTAGTTAAGTTGTTTGTCCGTAATTGAATTATTTTACTACGAAAATGTTGACAACTCCATATAGCTAACATTTTATCCGGGTAGAAGGTATACCTAGTATATCGGTGGTATACCTGGTATACCAAAAGTTATATCCGGTATACCGGTGGTATACCTTCAATTCTGAATTTAGGTATACCGGTGGTATACCTAATATACCATTATACTCAGTATACCGATGGTATACCTGGTATTCCAGAAGTTATATCCTGTATACTGGTGGCATATCTTTAATTCTGAATTTAGGTACACCGGTGATATACTTGGTATACTAAAAGGTATATCCGGTATATCAGTGGTATATCAAAAAATAGAAGATGTTTATATTTTGGAATTTGGTATACCGGCTGGTATACCTGGTATATTGCCTGATACACCAAAAAATAGAATATGTTTGCACATTGTAATATGGTATACCGGCTTGTAATGCCCACTCTTATTACCATTTAAAATACTTATTATTTTATTAAATTACTTGCACAAAAATACATTTATACAACTGGTATATTATACATTTAAAGTACAAATACAACTTAGTTCATTACATACATGTTCAAATCTCTTATACAATTTCACTTTAATCCCTCTTTAAACTTATGTTTCTTAATTTAATTTCTCATCTTTCTTTATTTCTATTTTTGCCACAATTCTTTTACTTGATCTTTTCAATTAAGTCCCTACATTGAAATTTTCTTTTAATTAACCACAAAATTAATCTCTTTCTTATGCGAAATGATCATCTATCCCTCTTAGGGTATCATTAGGGATATTACAACTCTCTCCCCCTTAAAGAATTTCATCCTCGAAATTCTCCCTACACAACCTGTCAAATCTCATCACTTACAATCCAATAACTCTTTCTTAATCAAACTCTATTCAATATTATCTCTGACTGTTTCTCTTACTCTACACTTTATCATGCTTATATTTAATCTAACTTCATCTCTTTATGACTGTACTCATCTCTCACTATCTTATCATCACTGCACTCAATATATATCCTGTCAATTTCCCTTTCAGTTGGGGCCTTTGCATGTAATCTGATGCTTTTTATAACTTTATAAATAATGCTAATGCAATATGGGGGAAAAATGATAGGATGCAAATGTATGCTTTCATATGTCATGTATGTTTGCCCCATCCCATGCTATAACATGTGTAATCAATTGCCCAAACTGTTAAGGATTTACTGACAGGTACACATAATACCTTATCCAATCTGAATCCACTTCTATATCAACTTTACTTAGGGGCTATCGCACTCTACGATCTATCGAATACAGAGACATCTATATCACTCCTTACCCTAACACTAGATTTAAACTCGGGCTATCTATACTTTCACTAAGATCCAATTTCATATGTACACTAAACAAGACAACATCTGCTTTAAGGCCACAACACTATATAGACACACATCTCTAATCGATTCACTAACACCTTATTGTCTAAAATCGCCTAAACTTTTGCTCTGATACCACAATGTAATGCCCACTCTTATTACCATTTAAAATACTTATTATATTATTAAATTACTTGCACAAAAATACATTTATACAACTGATATATTATACATTTAAAGTACAAATACAACTTAGTTCATTACATACATGTTCAAATCTCTTATACAATATCACTTTAATCCCTCTTTAAACTTATATTTCTTAATTTAATTTCTCATCTTTCTTTATTTTTATTTTTGCGACAATTCTTTTACTTGATCTTTTCAATTAAGTCCCTACATTGAAATTTTCTTTTAATTAACCACAAAATTAATCTCTTTCTTATGCGAAATGATCATCTATCCCTCTTAGGGTACCATTAGGGATATTACACGGCTGGTATACCACCTAGTATACCAAAAATCAGAAGATGTTTATATTCTGAAATTTGGTATACCGGTTGGTATACCTGGTATATCGCCTGGTATACCAAAAAATAGAATATGTTTGCACATTATAATATGATATACCAGTTGGAATACCATGTATATCATCTGGTATACCAAAAAATAGAAGATACTTATATTTTGGAATTTGATATACCGGCTGGTATACCTGGTATACCAAAAAATAGAATATGTTTGCACATTGTAATATGGTATACCAAAAAGCAAAAGATATTTATATTTTGGAATTTGGTATACTGCTTGGTATACCAAAAAACAGAATATGTTTGCACATTGTAATATGGTATACCAGGTATACCACCTGGTATACGAAAAAATAGAAGATGTTTATATTTTGGAATTTGATATACCGGTTGGTATACCTGGTATACCGCCTGGTATACCAAAAACAGAATATATTTGTACATTGTAATATAGTATACTGGCTGGTATACCTGATATACCGCCTGGTATACCAAAAAACAGAACTTGGTTTTCTTTTTCAAAATTGAATTTTAGTATATTTTTTTTTGTATTTAAACTCCAACAATATAATATTTTTTTGTTCATGGATTCGGTAAAACAATGCTAAAGTATTTTTTTTAATTGCTCATAATTTAGTAAAATGGAATAGAGACGTTTATAAATGGAAATCAGCGATTATAATCAATCAGCTCATAAATTGCTCATAATTTAGCATTTTTTTAATTAATCAGCTATTACTCATTCTCACCTTCCTCCATCTTATCATGTATTATTTCTTCTAAATTGTTACTTTTATACGTAGCATAGATTAACATTCAACTACTTTCATCACAGAAGTAAAATGAATAGCGCTATTTGAATAGAAAATAAGTCCTAAAACAAATTTTCAAGGATAAATTGCTTCTTATACCTTGCAATAATTTACAAGTTAATCCAACTGTTATAATTTCAATGTAAATAAGCATATATATATTATTTATAAAAAATATTATTACAACGGCTTACACACAAAATACCATCCATTGACAGCTAAACTTAAGAGAACCATGAACCATTTTTTTACAGCTTTTCAAGTTTCATACAAATTTAAATTTGAGAAATGCAGAAACCATACCAATTACACATATCCTGAAAAAAATCAAACTCTGAGAAAGATCAAACTCTGAAAATGACGTGAAGCTATCAATAATCTCCTGATCTACTGCATGAATTATCTGCAAAAACAAAGATCATCACCCAATAAAGCAGGATATAAGCAAAATTACACGACTTAGAGACTTGAACATACACATCATCATTACTCGTTTCTGTAGTCATATGCAAAGTGACAGTTTGTAGAGATGGCAAAGATTATTGTGTATGTTTGTAGAGATCATCAAGTCAGGTTCTTAGCAAGTACTCATGCTTAGAAAAATCAGCATTATGTTGTGCATTATGTTCTTAGGCTATCATGCAATTCTTGTAACATATCCTAGAATTAAAATTGCCGAAAAAGCATGACAATTGTTGACTTTTATCATGAACACTTGAATAATTTTAATGTAGATTAACAGTTGCAATGATGGATTGAACCACGATGCAGAATTGGTGTATTAGCTCTGTTCTTATGAACAGGATCTGCATATAAGCTACAGAGCTTATATGCTCCCAAAACCTACTTAAATGATTATGAACATCACAGCTAGAGATCCCATTATATTGTGATATCGGTTAACACTTGCCATTTTTGCTATTTTTAAGTAAAAATCATTTCTAAATTTTCCTTAGTTCAACAACATTTTTTTTTTGAAAAAAAAAAAGAAAAGGTAAGAAGCACAATTATCTACATTTTCCATTTTTAAATAATTTTTCTATCAGCTATCAAAATGTATTGCAGAGATCTGAGTACTTATCAACACATAGTTAGCCAAAGGTTTGAACTTTAATTACAATAGAACTAAATATTTACTACTGTGGAAAAATAATAATTAAAATAATTGATATAAAACATAAATTAGTGGGGGAAAAAGGAATGGAGGGTAGTGGGACAAAGCAAAAGGAATATAGTGCGATATAGACTGAAGCAAATTTTGTGTGAAAATTTAGTGCTAGATATGGAGTAATGATGGGCAACAAGGAAAAATAACAGAAACAAAAAAAAACCTAAAAAAATTCTGAATTTTATGGACAAATTGGTTTTCAATAGTTGGTGGTCTGAGAAGGGACAATCGACAATCATTACTAATCTATACTAACAAACTTACAATTTCTTATTCCTCAGTACCCACCATTATTGAGGCGCCCTATCATCTCTACGTCGCTCTACATTACTCATTATGTTCTTCACTTTCAGCACTAAACACGGTAAAATTTGGGCCTCACTTAAAAAAAAAATTAAATTATGTCTCATGAATGGCCTGAGATTCTAGTTTTCAGTCACTGCTTCCCTGAAACCTCTTCAAGATCGAAATTGCCACAGATCTTGAACCTGCTTTAACCAGAGCTGGACGCTCCGATTTAGTTCGCCACTCTTTCAAAGGCCTCAACGAGTCAACAGAACTCGCCTCTCCATCGCCACCATCTCTCTGACTTCTCAACGCCATGTAACCGCGCGTCCATTGAGAAGATGAATGCTCAATAAGTCAAGCCATAAGACATAATATAATTAAAAAACATTGAATGTTTATTTACATAAACTTTCAATCCAATCTCTTCTTCTATTGTCGCGCATTAAGACAAATATTTTTCTTCATTTTAGATTGACTAATTTTTCCATTGCTTTGTTATAGGCAGCACTAGAAATATCTTCTATTTCTTTCAAAATATTCATATACGCCTCTATAGTATATGGATCAGCTTCAGCACTTATCACTTAAACAAGTGGCACACATTTCCAAACATGAATTCAATTTTTCAAATTTAGTTTCTTTCTTAGCTCTATTAGAGCCAGGATTGTAATCAGTAGAAACTCGCTTATCTTTTGAATTAGAAGCATCATTTTCCCCCATCTAATCCATGATGAATGGCCATTTAAATAAAATTTTTCTTCAATTTGATGTTCGTTATTTGAATCATAAGATGCTTGTGTAGAAGCATGGTGCAAATGGCCAGTAGCAATAGATTTACTGAAAATTTGACCCAATAAGTCATAATGTTTGGATCCATTTTTCTTAAATGATTTGAAATTCTCATGCTTATGTAATTTAGTTGAGGAAAAACATTTTAAATATTGATATTTAATGTAAAAAAGGAATAATAAAAAAATTAAATTAATAATATCTTTACCTTGTAAAACATTTGTCAAATGTCTTCAACATCAAATACGATATTTGAATACGAATCATAAGTCACCCCGATATACTCCAATAATTCAGTAAATTGTCGATACTTCATCTGAAAATGATTGTATTTTCCTTTTAATTTTTCAATACCATATCAAAATTAAAAATATGTTTTAAACACATATTTGAGAATTAAAAAAATAACAAGAAATATCATGAGAAATCCAATCAAATCATACATTGTATCCCATATATTTGAATTAGCTCATGATCATTCTACTTTAGATAGTATACTTGAGCAATTTTTAACATATTGACCCTTTAATTTTTTTTTTTAAATTTTTTAAGAGTCATTCCTTGGTCTGCTTTTGGCTATGTCCATCATATCATAGTAAACTAATGCCTCTATTGATCTCCTTTTAATTTTCTGGTCTTAACTTTATTCCATTTACAATTCTTTTTTTTTTTTTTGTCATGTGGAATGTATCTTTTCTGATTAAACTGGAACTATGGCAAGAAATCTAATGGAGTTCTTTAAGTGTTCAATTGGATGAGAGCTTGATGGTTTCGGTATCACTGAACTGGAGCAGGGTGGTGCACAACGTAGTGGGATAAAAGTTCAACAAGTATATGTTACTTTCATTTTATTGGAATCTTAAATGAAAATGTTTTATTACTAGTGGTTTTCCTATTCTTCTCTTTCTTTTCCTTTTTTAATATTCCCTTCTTGAATGTATGCAGACTGGAGCAAAGAACGCAAAACGGGAGGAAGAAAGACAATCAAGGCTACAAGTACAATCAATGATTTCATCGAATAGAAACATTCTTTTCTCTTTTTCTTTGGCAAAATTGAAATGAAGAAAGATAATAAATTTAAATTCCAACGACACAAGCTAAGTCAACTTTTATAATCAGCTTCACAAGAATAGCCATTACCATCTACCAAAATGATGAGTAAAACAAAAAGCATACAATTACCTGTCTAAAATTCCATGTCCTTTTCAAAACCAGAGTCAAAACAGCAAGTATAATGAAATTTGTGCTCCCTGAATTTTTTTTCAGAGAAAAAGGAAACAGATTAACCTAGCTAAGAAATACACCATTACCTATTCCAAGCAATAAAATAACATTAATTAATGTAAATAATAAAAGCATAACTTCATTCATTAAGCAATCTGCCATTTGTCACCAACCCATGAACATAATTCCATAAAAAAAAGGTGAGAATTCAATCCTAAGAACAAGAAGAACATTTTGAGAAGAGATATTAGAGTATTACCAGCAAAGTCAATGACTTTATCAAACTTGAAAAGAGTTTTGACTATAAAGAACAGCAATTCGTAACCAACCTGTAAGAAAATAAAAAATAAAAAACAAAATTTAGCAATAAAAACATAATCGTTATAAAACATGGAGAAAGAGAGTGCAAGAAAGGATTACTCACAGTGACAATGGCAGTGAGAGCTATCCCAAAATGCATCGACAAAAGCAGAATCGATTTTCTTGAAGCAAAAAGCTAGCCCATGTTTACCTATCATTCACATCCGAATCAAATGAAATTTCAGCTAAAAAAATACTACCCAGCTGAATATTGACAGTTGCTCACAGTGAGAAAAGGAAGAAAGGCAACCAAATCTGTAATTTTTTCTGAGAATAACCAAAGTAGCAATCCACGATTCAGTTTAAATACAGACAATCGAGCGAATTCCATCAGAATTTGAAATTCAATTTAGTTGAGATATATTAGAAAAAATCAGGTTTTTATATCTAAAAAGTAAATGTGAGTAGAGTAAGAAGGAAAAAAAAAACATGAGATGGGATGGGATTCGAAGAGCGGGCTTTTGACGCCGTTCCCACAATTTTTGCCGTATTTTCCATGAAAAAGGAAAATTGTGGAAAACATCTAAAAGTTATTTTCTAAATTCTTTTATATTTTAGAATTGGAAATGTTATTTTTTGTTTTCAATTTAGAAAAATTTGGTCAAGTGAATATATTTTCCTATTTTTTATTTTCTACAAAATTATTTTTTTTTCAGAAAATAGGCCTTGTTTTATACAAGTAAACAGGGCCTAAATTTTGCTCTATCTGTAAGTGGTTTATCACATAAAAGTTAAAAATCGAAATTGGTTAAATCAATTCTGTTAACTGGTTTTCTAGTTACCTTTTTTGGTTTGTTCTTCTTAGCCCTAACCGGCTCCTCAAAAATGTTAAAATTACACTTTCATTTTGATTAAAAATTAAAAATATACATAGGTCATTTAGTAAAGGGATAATATATAAAATTTTTCCTAAACTATCATCATTAAACAAAATTTTTCTCCTAAACTAATTGTGTATTAAATTACCTCCAAACTTATTGAAAATATCAAATTAGCTACTCAAACTTATTTAAAATTTAAATAATACCTCATATACTATTGAAAATGTTAAATTACCCCCTAAATTTATTAAAAATAAAAAATTATTCCCTAATTATGGTTTGCCTCGTGTTTTTACAAGCTTTTTTTGAAGTGACAAGTGTCCCTATAGGGGTAATATGACATTTTCAACAAATTTAATGGATAATCTAATATACAATTAGTTTATAAGGAAAAACTGTTAAATTGTGATAGTTTAAGGGATAATTTATTTATTAACCTTTTAGTTAATGATGCAAAATATAAACAAATAATTAACTAATTATATCTTTATGTTTACAATTTACTGCTTTCATTATTTTATTATTTTTTCCGTATAAAAACCAACTAGATGTATAATTTAACCCAAGTGAATTTTCTGTAAAATCAAAATTTTAACCAACAATTTTTAATTTATAATTATTTCACTCATGGTATCTAAGTAACATTTTTTTTTGTTCAAATAATTATAATAAAAATTCATAATATTGTAAAAGAAACATATAGTGGGTTAAAAGATTTTTTTTTAAAAAAAGGAATCGACATGTAGTAAAAGTAAATTAAATTTTATATTCTAATTTGGGGTAAACGTTAATTTTAGTACTATTTAATTAAATCAAACAGGACATTTTTCTTATAAAAAACTATCTTATTTTTTTACGTCAAATAAATTTTTTTTCTTAACCCCCAAACAAAATTTTCTCATTCCGCCCATGATTTATAATTTATTTTTACAGAAATAATTATCAGGATTTTGCAAACAAAAGTTAAAAATGAAAAGGTATAAGTTAATATTTCAACTTCTTTTTAAAGAATATTTTAAAACTACATACAATTCTAAAATAGCTGAAAGCATCTTATTAATCTTATTTATATGAGATAAAGATAAAAATTTGTTTCCAAATTATGCTAAATAGCACGAGTTGTCTTTAAATATGTTTTTTTTTTTTAAAAAAAACCCTTTACTATTACTAAAAAAGCTCAATTTTTTTTACAACGATAAAAGCAAATATGAACAATTTTTCATATTTGTGTTCATCGATACAAATAAGAGTAAATGAAATACAAAGTCATTTTTAAAACAAAAAAAAAAATTAGAATAAATATTTACAATTTTAAATAGGTCGGGGAGAAATTTAATAATTTTTCTATTTATATTCATTTTATTTGATCATAGGCCATTAAATTAAACGAGTCAAATTGATTGAAATCAAGGCGAACTTTACTCTGCGTGTCTCTAATTATAGATATAAAGGTGGGCAAAGAACAATAGTTATTGGGCTTAGGCCCCAACAAACAAATTAATTATAAATTTCATCTTTTTTGGGTTTTGATCAATGTTCTATACAATTATTTTTTTATTATTATTATTATTTTTTAAATGATAGTTTTCCTTCTTATTCGAGTAGAGCTCAAATTAGCTAATTTTTCCAATTAATTCAACATGTCTTTGTTTTATCAAAAACCCACTTGTGAGAGAGACATTTTACAATATCAAACTAAACGTGGAGATTTAACATAGTAATAATAAAAATTATTAATATATATTACTGGACAAACATATTGTTGCATGATATGATTAGTCAATGCCGATTACCCTTTGAATAAATTTATAAATTTTTATCTAATATTTTCCATTATAAGTTAAAAATTAAATAGATATTGAGATATCTAAATTTAAATATCTAAACTTTAGTAATACAACTATATTTATCAATTTTATAAATATTAAATACAAATTTATACTATATTTGAAAAATTAAATCACGTATGATCCTTAACTGTACTGACAAATGAATTATAATCAACTTCAACTGTATGTGTCCGTATGTGTGTGTATATATATATAGCATGATTAAGTTAAACGTTTTCAAACTCATTGAATTATCGGGTAAGAAATTTAGAAGCTGGTTTTGCCCTATTTCTTTATTAAAAAAGGCTAACTATAAAATTAGGCTTAAATTGTAATGTAATTTTCAATTTCAGATCTAATAATTTATTATCGCAATATTACCACGAAATTTTAAATGCTCTTTCAATTTAGAGACCCTGTTTTTTTTTTTTTGTTAAAATTAACAGATATTATTTTTTTTAAAGAAATTAAGTTTTCCAGTTTTTATCTTATAATTAATATTATTTAAACTTAATAATAATTTTTCATGATTATAATTAATGAATGTTTATAATAATTATCTAAAACAAAATAATAATAATAATAATAATAATAATAATAATATTATTATTATTATTAATTAAAAATAAAATAAAAAATGATAACCATGTAATTTTATTGTTTTAATCATGTTTGAACAATCAAATTAAAAATAAATATAAATAATCATTATTTTAAAACTTGACTAACAATTGAAAAAATATATTTTAATCATATGCATAAAATTACTTAGATTTTAAATAATTTTTACAAAACAAAATGAATTTTCAATATGCGGCAGCGAAGGATTTCGTTCTTGCATCCCCAGCTTAGGTTTTTTTCACGAACAAACAATCGGGGATAAAAACACGAACTGATGATGCAAGAACGAGATCCTTCGCTTCTACATGTTGAAAACGATTATACACTACAAGAGTTAGGTACAATTTCCTCCTTTTTTATATAATGAGTTATATGGATTTTGATTTGATTTTGATTTGGATTATTTTTCCCAACATTGGTATTAGAGCAATTATTTTTGCGTTCTGATATATATTTTTTATTAGATCAGTATTTTAAGGATGACAGTATATGCTTATGTTTGGATAATATTTATTATGGTTCATGTTTTATTTCATACAATTGTATTACTATGAATGTTAGTCCTGACTATTCAAATAAAATTAGTTTTTTTTTTTATCTCTTCTTCTTCACATAATTATGAGATTAATATAAAATTGTAGCATGCTAGATTAAAACACATTGGGAAAGACTGAATGAGTCGGTTATCCAAGGTGGGATTAATAGGCGATTTAAATAAGATTGAATTGTTTACCTGTGAGTATTACCTTAAAGAAAAACTAGTTAGAAAATTATTCGAAAAATGAACTAGAACCAAATTTTCATTGAAGTTAATTGACATTTGAGGTCCAATGAATGTGAGGACAA
The DNA here is from genome assembly GCA_037975025.1 of Excoecaria agallocha. Taxonomy (NCBI): domain Eukaryota; kingdom Viridiplantae; phylum Streptophyta; class Magnoliopsida; order Malpighiales; family Euphorbiaceae; genus Excoecaria; species Excoecaria agallocha. The sequence goes on from CM075809.1 coordinate 44,830,251, forward strand.
GGCATAGGGCCTACTACTTCATCACTTTTATAGACGAATATACTAGTTGTGGTCATGTCTACTTAATTTCTCATAAATCATAAGCATTTAGTTACTTCAAAACTTATATAAAGCTAATCGAAAATCAATTAGATAGAAAAATAAAAAATTTATGAATTGATTGAGGTCAGAAATATCTTTCAGATAAATTTAAAACTTTAGGTGATGAAAAATGGATTGAGTATCAGTTGTCCATTCCTATAACTCCGTAATAAAAGGGTATTGTAAAAAGGATAAATATAACTATTTTAGACATGGTAAGATCTATGATAACTGAGGTAAATTTGTCAATCTCCTATTGGAACGATGTCTTATTGGCTACCACATATATTCTAAACCGTGTGCCCTTCAAATCTATCACATCCACTCCTTATGAATTGTGGACTAGTTGTCAACCTAACCTAAATCATTTATGACCTTAAGGTTGCACTGCTTACATCCATGATATCTCAAGTAAATTTAATAAATTAGGATCAAAAGGTAAAAATAGTATCTTTGTAGGATATTCTGAAGTATTAAAAGGATACGTCTTCATAAGTGCGTGAGAAAATGGCATCATGACAAAAGTTGAATCACGAGAATGAATTTCCAAAGTTAAGTCAAGTAAGTCAAGATTTTACTTTTTATGAAACTCAAAAAGATGAACCATCAGGGTCACTCCATTCGATGGGAGGAAATTAGAGGAAGAAGGTCAAGACCTTCATCATAACGATTCGAATGTTCGGGATCCTTACTTCAGTCGGAGTATTCCTGACTCCAGTGAGAGCATAAATGTTCGAAATTCTTACTTGAGTGGGAGTATTCTTGATTCCAGGAGGAGCATGGTGCTCAATTTTTGTGGGAGTATTCCGAATTATCTAAAACGAAAAGTATTACACGCTGAGAATTTGAGATCGAATGATCAAATGAGGCCTTTTTATTATTCCATAAGATTAAAAAAAAGCCTAAAAATGTACAAAAAGCTCTCTCATGCCTAGCTAAAGAAAAATGGATTAAAGTAATGGAAGAAGAAATGACATCTATGAGATTAAACCAAATTTGAGAATCGGTTGATTTACTGGAAGGAAATGAACTAATTGGGAATAAGTAGATTGTCAAAATAAAGCAAAAAGCTTATGCAAGTACCGAAAGATACAAGGCTTAATTTGTCACTGAGGGGTTTAGACAACAAGAAGTGATTGACAACGAAGATAATTTCTCACCTATTGTGAGATTTACGTATATAAGGTTAATTATAGCCATAATGGCTAGTTCAAACCTAGAGTTACATCAAATGGATGTAAAGACTGATTTTCTCGATGAAAAATTAAATGAAGAAATTTATATGGAACAACTTATAAGTTTCAATAAAAAAGGTAGTGAATCTATGGCCATTTAAAAAGATCAATCTGTGACCTTAAATAGCCTTTAAGACAATGGTATTTAAGATTTTATGAAATTATCATGTTGAATGAGTTCAATATGAGTGATGAAAACCATTGTGTCTACCACAAAAGCTCTCAAAATAAATTTATCATTTTGACATTGTATGTATACGACAAACTCATTGCCGAAAATGAAAAAGGGTATGTAAATAAAATTAAAGATTGGTTATCATCCAACTTTGAGATGCAAAAATATGGGTCAATCATATTATATTCTTGGAATTATGATTTCAAGGGATTGTTCAAAAAGATTATTGTCTCTTTCACAAGAGGCATATATAACAAAGTTATTGAATGATTTAATATGCATAACTACAAATCCATAGATAAACTTATTGCTAAGAATCAGTTTCTTAGCAAAAGTATGTATCCTAGGATGCTAAAAAAAGTGAAATATAAGATAAACATTCCATATGCCATCATCGTGGATATTCTATATTAGTATACAATATTGTATACTAGACCTGATATATGCTATGCAGTGGGCATGGTGAGTAGATATCAGTCCAATTCAAACAAAGCATGTTGAAAAGCAGTCAAAAGGATATTTAGATACCTCAAAGGTAATGCAGGTTATTCTTTCTGTTATCAAGGAAAGGATCTGCAATTGAAATGATATACATATGCTGATTGGGAAGGCAATATGGATGAGAGAGAATCTACCTCAAGTTATATATTCTTGCTTAGCAAGGGTGTCATCTCGTGGAGTAACAAGAAACAAACTTGTGTAGCCCTATCTATAATGAAAGCTGAATTTGTTGCTTCCTCAGCTACAATATAAGAGATAATTTGGCTAAAATAGATTATGAACCATTTAAGAGCAACTATCATAAAGGAAATAGTGACAATTAGTCGTCAATGCTTACATCAAAGATCCAAAATTTCATAATAAGCTGAAGGTGCAAATTTAAGGACCATACTATCTCACCCCAAGATTCATCATTCTATAGGCTCTTTTACATAGGATAAACTATTTCCTTTATAGCCCTATTGGTTAATATTGTCATATACACATGCATATCTCAATATACTATGAGAAATTATAAAATATTACATTAAATACTCTATATAATCAACTAAGTTGTTCTTTAAATTATTGTTCTTTAATACATGATAAATACAAGAAGAAAATAAATTACAATTATAATTGACTCTCTCCTATCTCTAGAGTTGGCTTTACAATAGCAGCTCTTGTCCCAACAGAAAGCATCTTGATTTCAAGTACCTACACGGATAAATATCCATGCTAAGCTATAAAGTTTAGTAAGGAACACAACATATATGAACAACCACTCACAGTGATTGTTTCCAAGCACCCAATAAACATTATTAATATCAAACATTATAATTAACATGCAAGAGTTACAATATAAATCCACATCTCATACTTAATTTATAACAATCATAAATAATGCATAATCAAGTCTCTATCATCATTACACATATATTCATATATTATTTATTTTATATTGTAAAATATATACTGTAAAATTGCCTGCTAAAGTCCTATGGATATGGATAACGGGTGCTGTGAATACCCGTAGGTATCAAATATATATAAATACCTGAAAGTATTGATCTTGTGGATACCCTAAGGTATCAGACATATGGACCCAACTGGGTCAAGCCTGTGGTCCCAACCAGTGACAAATAAAGACCCAAACAGGATCAAACCTGTAGCAGCTACGACTGTAACCCTATAGGCATGCCTATCTATCCACCACCAAGTTCTATATGCAGGCAAATAATCATGTCTCATATGTCATTTGATTCATACAATTCAATTCATCATATAATAAATTAAATCAAATCAAATAATACAATATTGGTCTTTAACTATAATGTCATGATCAACATTACATATGGATAATTAGTATAATCCAACTATATTCAAGTAAACATCTTCATGTATCAATTACTATAACTTTACCTTTATATTGCCTATACATTTCCTATGTTTATGGTTGTTCATTATCATATACTTTGTACTTAAAGTAACCTACAAGATTTAGGAAGAGTTAAAGTAGCTTTAGGCTTCATATGAAATCTTTTAGTTTTAAGTTTTGAACTATGAAGGAGGGTCACGGTTACTACCAAATTCATAGTAACCGTGGACCAAAACATGACATAGGGGTCACAATTACTACCAAATTCATAGTAACCGTGACCTAGTTGCACTTTCTGGTCTAGACTATGCCAGACTACCTCTCACGGTTATTACCGGATGAGTAATAACCGTATTTTATACTTTTTAAATAGGTCACGGTTACTATGAAAAGCTTAGTAACCATGAGATAGGTCATCTTTAGGTTTTGAACTGAAAACTGGGGTACCTCACGGTTATTATGAAAAGCCTAGTAACCGTGAGGCCCAAATCGCCCAGAGACAGATTTTCTGTTTTGACTTTTATGCCATTTTTTACCTATAAAACCTCATTTTTAGGGAAAAATTTCTGTAAAAAGTTGTAGATCTGTGCTTCTAGTTTCTAAAAAATAAAAAAATACTCAAATATGACTTATAAATCTCAAGATATCCCATAAAAACCTCTGGCTGCTCCCAATGATAGGGCAACAGTCCTAACCCGGATTCAAGGAAAATTTTCTCTATCCTAAAATTTGATTCAAGTTCTGTGTTCTTCATATGAAATGAAGATCTATGAATCTAGTTTCTTATCCAACTGGAATTTCTCAATTCCAATCACTCTAACTCAAGATATCAATAAATTTGTGTTGACTGGTCATGTGAACTCTAAAACAATTTTCACTATTTTGAAGAAAGCTTCCTAATTTCGATTTTTCATCATGTTTAACCTCAATTTTTCATGATAATAACATATTATAATATCAAAGATCTCATCTATAACACCATATGCATAACAATCACACACAAAACTATGAAAAGTTCCCATACCTCTTTAAGCTCTAATTTTTCCTTCTCCCTTTTATCTTCTCTTCCTTTCTCTTGCTCTTTATCTCTAATATCTTCAATATTTCCTTACTTAGAGCAGCATCCATACAAGCTTGAGGAGAGAAGACGAGGAAAGAAAGATGAGCAAATTTTCTTTTTTTTTATTTTTAGGCCAAGAATGGTCGGCCATGTTCCCCTCTTCCTTTCCTTTTAGCTTATCTTTTAACTTTGCTGGAAACACTAATGTCCCCTTTCCATTGGCTACTCAAGAAAAAATCTTACAAAAGTTCACTTTTGTCCCTCTCTATATTTATGTCTCTTAAATTGGTCTCTCATTTTTTACAATTCACATTTTTACCTCAAAACTTTTACTTTAACTTTTCAATTAAATCCCTTATTTATAATTTTCCTTTAATTAACCGCAAAATCAACCTTTGTCTCATGCGAAATGAACATCCACCCCACTTAAGGTACCATTAGGGATATTACAGCAAATCACTCTACAAAGTTTGGCAAAAAGTGCAATTCAACTAGGGATGTGCATATGGTGGGTTTGAATCAATCCGATCCGAATCCAAACAACCCGCAACCCAAAAAGTTCCCTAAATTCCAACCCTACCTGACCTACCCGAACAACCTGCAAAAGTTCGAGCCCCACCTTAACAACCTGAATAACCTGAATTTATATTTTTTTAATTAAAAAATAAAAATTTCTCTTTCAATTTACATGACAAAAATTAGATTAAAATCCAAATAAATAATAAAATAAAAATATCATTGTTCACTAATATAAAATATTTAAAAATTACAATAAATAAACAATTTAAAAGTTATTCAAATACACATTAAATAATAATTAACTACTAAAAAAAATAATTATCCAAATGCAAACATAAATTTTATAATAAAGGAATGCCAATATCTTCAATCTTCAATTTCTTCATGCATCGCCTAATATATAAATTATATATGAGAATTAATAAAATATAAAATTAATAACAAATAACAAACAAAATATGTTATTTATATGAGATTTATGAATAAAATCACTTTAATAAATACAATAAATTCAGACAAAAATTATATTAATAACTTTAACAAATACAATAAATTTAGGCAAAATAGCAAACAAAATATGTTCCCTAAATCTCATCTAAATTAATAACTTTTCTTAAATCTCTTATAAAAGTATGAACAATATCCAAATCTCAATAACTTTTCTTAACATGAAAAATTCAATAACTTATAAATTGTAATTAATTTAATAAATACAATAAATTCAGACAAAAATTATCAAAATTTTGGTACTAAAAAATCTAAAACAAACCTACCCTGCATGAATAAGACCAATCAACCAAAGCAATAATCAATTCCCTCAACCAAAGAAAACGGCAGATGAATGATAAAGAGATAAAACAAGAATAAATAAAGAAAAAAAAAGAAGACTAGATAAATAAGAAAAAGAATACTATAAGATTGTTGAACCAGAGCAAACAACAAAAAAATGATAAAGAGAGAAAACAAGAAAAAATAAAGAAAACTATATTATAAATTGGATTGCCTTTCGGTTATTCCTTTTATTGCATGTGTATTAATGAAATAAAAAAAATTGCATTCATAAAAATAATTCAAACAGAATCTTCCCACTTTGCAACAAAATATTTAAATTTTCAAAAGGACAAACTCCATATCATCAATTGCAGAAATACCAGCAAAGAGCACAGAGCACAGATAAAATAAATTGCAGAAACAACCTTTAATGCACAGACATGGTTTAGATCTTAATGTCTAAGAACTAATAACAAATCAACTAAAAACTAATCAAACTAAAAGAATAATCACTACCTAAGTGAGATGGTCAAAGGAACAAAAGAAGGCAATCTGGTAGAAGAAAGAACAAATAAAATGAAATTAACTTACTGTGGTTAAAGTACAGGCACAGATGATGATGGAGGTTGAAGATCAGGTGCCGATGACTATAAGGGGCAGGGGTGGCAATGAGGCGAGGGGGAGAGGATCAATTTGGGTTGGGATATTAGGGATTTGGGTGGTAGAACTGTAGAAGGAAGAAGGGGTATTTAGGGGTGTATTAAGACACAACATTTTGCAATGGGAGTGGTTTGTTCGGACGGGTCGGTTTATGAGAGTTTTAACCTGACCCAAACTCGAAGAAACTCAAATTCTCTAATCCCACCTGACCCTAATAAACTACCCAAATTTCTAGTTTGGGTCGGGTTATTCGGGTAAGGACGTGTTTTACACTCCCTAATTCAACCATTATAAGTTTCATTTGGTACAATATGATCCATAATATTTCAAAATTGGGGCAATTTGGCCCATAAAATGACAATTTTGCCAGTTTGATCATCTTTTGTCTGTTGATCGTTGACGTGGAAATATGGATGACACGTGGCACTTCAGGATTTGACACATAGGATATGACGTGGCTAAAAAGGGATATATCATCAGAAACATGACCAATCCTTGAGTGTCACGTGTCATTCATATTGCCATGCCAACGATCAATAGACAGAGACTGGTCAAATTGATACAACCAATATTATTAAAATCGAACCGAATAAAGAACCGACAAGGCTGAAGGTTCGTGGTTCGATCGATTTAATCGGGTTCAACCGAATTTTTTTCTATTTTTAAAATATTATAATTATTATAATTTTTTAAATACTATTGTATAAAAATTAAAAAAAATATTCATCAAACATTAAATATATATCACAAGTATTCTAATAATAAGTTGCAAAATATAATTTTAATTTTATTATTACAAGTGATTAATTATGAATTTTTGAATATCATATGTTAGAAACATAAAAATACAATTATATCATGAAAATAATTTCATATTTAGATGGAATACTAATAAAGTAAACACAAAAAATATTAACCTTGCATATATGAGTATAATTATATTTAATTATAATAAATTCAAAAAGATAATAAGTATATTAAATTATTAAGTGACATTTTTAGAATTTAAAATTCTAATTTTTTAAATAAATAAAAATTATATATATATATTCATTATTTATTTATTTGGAAAAAATTAGTATTTTAAATTCTAAAGATATTATTTAATAATTTAACATACTATTATAATGATCCAAATAGATATTAAGTATCATAAATTATTAAGTGACATATTTAGAATTTAAATACTAATTTTTTCAAATAAATAAATAATAAAAATTTAATATATATATATATATATATGTGATTACAATGAATCAAAAATATAATAAGTATATTAAATTATTAAGTGATATACTTAAAATTTAAAATATTAATTTTTTTAAATAAATAAATAATGTGAAAATATACAAAAAAATATTATTTTTTACATTTTTTAGCAAAAAATCCAGTTTTGTCCGGTTATTCGGTTCAATTCGGTTTTTTCGGTTCAATTCGATTTTCAGCAGTTGAACCAACCGAGTGGTCAATCGGGTCGTAATTCAATCAGTTTAATCGGCCGGTCTGACCCGATTTTAATAACTATGGATACAACCATCATTTTAGTAGCCAAATTGCCCCAATTTTGAAACATAGGGGTGACATTAAATCAAATTAAATTTCAGGGGTTGAATTGCACTTTTTGCCAAATTTTAGGAGGCGATTTGCACCTTTAGCCTTCATAGTAGGAATAAGTATATTGATATTAAGTATCAATATACAAAAGATATTGTTGTACAAGAAGAAATGAACTTATAGTACGTTTCCATGCATGATATGATTGTAGATCCATTGACAAAATCTGTATCGAGAGATGTGTTTGAGAAACAAATTAGATCTCAAAGTTTGCGTAGGATTTAATTTGTACTGTTTATGTAATCTCTTAACATTATTATTTATGAATAATAATATAATTCATTATTGACAATACACGAGTGTAGATATTTAATGTGTGAATATTTACTGTTATTAATTATAAGATTAAGCATGTCAGATAGAGAAGTACTCACTCACAAGGTTGTTTACCTTAATTTTGTTAATAAGTTGACTAAATTAAGATAAGACGATTTTTAAACATATGATGTATTTCAAGAGCTTCTTCAAAATGAAAGTGTCGTCTAGCATAAATTACAAGAAAAATCTTGTTAAGGGAATTAAATAAAAAATAACATTATAATTATAAAATTTACATTTTACATTTTATTATTCTTTAATGTAAACTTAAATATTTTTGTAAAATTATCATAAGTTATATCACTCATTCATTCTCCATATTATGCACAGTATATTTTATATTTTATTATGCCCCTAATTTATTCTATATTTTCTAAAAATGGTTCATATTTTTATTTTTAATTTATTTTATTTAGTTTCAAAAGAGTTGTTTTCAAAAATAAAATTAATATAAATTATTAAATAAAAACTGAGAAAATAATTTTTTAAAAAGATCAATTTCCTTTAGCTTTAACAAAAACAAAAACCTAACGGAATAGATATTTGAAATTTAGAACTAATATTGTAAAAAAAAAATTGTTGGACCTGAAATAAAAAGCTATCCTATAATTTATGCCTGATTTTATAATTAACCAGAAAAAATAAACAAAATAAAGTATATGCATATGCATTGTAAATATTGTTTGTAAGATATTTTGAACACTGAACACTATGTTAGGCTTGAAGAGAAGAATGGTTATTAATTTAGAATTTCAAGAACTTCCACGATGTATATAATCTTAAAAATAAAGTTAAAGCTGAACCATTTTCTCAATTAATCGGTAGCATTTTAAAGCATAACTATAAGTGGGTAGGTATAGGTAGGGATGGCTACATAATTATGGTCTATGTATGGCTAATATTTGAGATTAACTGATTAAGTTTAAAACTAATGAAAAAAATTAATAGAATTAATTTGACGTCTGACCACATCGGATTGCTATTAATAATAATGGCTTTTTAGGAACATAACAACAAACTGAAATCGGATTGGTTGTTGCCTATTTTAATCATTTTCATGTTACTAGTTTCTGTACTTCAAAAATTTCCTGTTAGGAGTGATGATGTTTTCACATTCTTTCTGGAAGAAAAGTACTAGGTTCGCGTGGTAAGTATTTAATTTCTAGCTAAATACTACTTCCTCAATTATTTTTTCTATGTTATTTTATTTTATTTTAAATATTTTTTTAAAATTTAAAAAATAAATTTACATACATGCTACTATTTATTATATATCTAATTATTTAATATTTTTCTTTTTATTACTTTCTACTTTTAATTAAAATTAAATAATTTTTTTTTAAATATAAAAGAGTATTTTTATTAATAACTATATTTTTTTTTTATAAAATTGAGGTAATGCAATTATTTTTTTAATTTTCATAAAAAATATAAAAATACTTTTTAAAACAGAATAAAGGGAGTATAATCTTATACCTTTTTTCATAATTTTGTACTTATTTGAATTAAGTCTACATCTATTACTTATTTTATGTTAATTTTATTAGGAATTGAATTCGATAAAATTGGAGGGGTCGTAATTACAAAATGTTTAGCTTGAGGATTTGAGATCACTATTTAAAATATCTTAGGTAAAATTAATTCTACTTTGCTTTTTATAGTTAGTAGAAGACTTAATAATTAATTTAATTTAATTTCTGTTTAAGTCATATTATTAATAATAACTATGAAAAATACATTTTCAAAAACTCAATTAGGGTGACCCAACAATATTTAGCATGGCCCAAGCCCAAACGAAAAAGAAGAAGATGTGAGCTAGAAGCCAAAATTAGAAGACGAGATCTCCGATCGGACTGATGGGACAGCACTTCCTGTTAGTCCACTGACACAAGCCAATGTCCATACTCTCCAACTGCTCCCTGTCATATCGCCGCTCAACTGCTCCGATTGATAGTTATCACTCTCCAAGGTACTTGAGTACTCCTCCAAAGGACCCTTATAAATAGCCTAAAACACGATGGCTCTAGGTATTGAACATCTGAGACTCTTCCTCTAAGTATTATTCCTCTAAAAGCTACTAACTTAATCTTGAGAGTGCTAATGTCTGGTCCGATCGGGCACTCCTTTTTGCAGGTTCATCTGTTTGATCGGCTCTTCAACTGCCAGCTCTTCTTCTTACAATATAAAGACATTTTAGGCTTTATCATTTGGTACTTTCGTTGAGCCATGGTGGATTCAAGATCTTACGAACGTGTAGCTCATGGAGAGCGTAATCACAACAATCAGGACATATCTAAATCCTCAAGGCTAAGAGAGAGATCTTTTAGATCACCAGTTGGAAGCGACCCCCTCCTAAATCACGATGATGTGGTTGCACGATAGCAGGAGAACGCCCCTATTACTGTAGGAGACATACGTGCTGTCCTTGGTCGCCTCACTGAGAGTGTGGTCCAAGCCTTGGAAATGGGAAGAATGCCCAAAACTTTCGAAAGTGGTCAGAAAATATTTTTAATGGCCGAAGACTTTGAAAGAGGGAGGAACAGGGGGATTTCCCTCAGAGAGCCAAGCACTCATGATGGAAGAAACGCAGGAGCTAGAATCATGAACAGATATAATAAGGGGAAGGAAAAAATGTTTTCGAGCAGAGAGGCTCCTCATATCCCCAGTAGATTATGCACCTCATCCTTTGGTGATGATTTGACCTATATATGTATGCCAAATCGCGATTGCTTCCAAAGGACAAAAGAAGAGTTCACCTTTGCGATGATGAGCAGGGAGGATGAATGGTTCAAACAAAAACTTGAAAGGTTTGGCTTGGTGGAGCCAATAAAAAGGATGTCTGAGAGGAATGCTTGCAACAATGCCTCCCCTTTCTTCAGGGAAATCAAGGAGTCTAAGCTACCTTCCAGATGAATAGATATGGCGATGGACAAATATACATGTAAAACTGATCCTGCCATTTACCCTGCGAAATTTGTGACTAAAGTGCAAGTCTACACCTTCGATGAAAGGATTGCCTGTAGAGTTTTTCCAACCACCTTAGGAGGGAATGCTTTGAAATGGTTCCTCGGACTCTCTCATGCATCAATTGCCTCCTTCAGGCAACTTAAAGAATTGTTTGCTTTACCAAAGAACCGATGAAAACCGGTCAGTGGCCTGTACAACCTTTACCAAAGAATCGATGAAAGTCTCAGAGATTACATCATTCGCTTCCAAGCTGTAATGTCGAAAATAGGGGATTTAAGCGTGGGACTGGATTCAAATGCCTTGGCAAAAGGCATCACAGATCGTTCATTTGCCAAATCACTGATAGCAAGGCCACCAAGTAGTTTTTTAGACCTAATGGATAGGGTCACGCGTCGCGTCCAGTTAGATGATGCTCTTAGATCCAACAAAATCGAAAAAACTAATGTAATGGACAGACTGCAATATCCAGATGGTTGCTCATTCAGTAGAACCCCCGCATCCGAACGAGCAGTAGGGAAGCTTAAGCGGTCAGTCTTCTCGAGGATTACGGTGAAGAGAAATGAGGACGAACGGAATAAACTTTATCGCCACAATAATCGATTGGTTGGGACCTCTACTCCCCTCAGTGCCGGTTCCCTCCAAATGCCAATGGGCGCCAAGAGAAATTATGGCAAAACTAACCGACCCAAAATGGCTAAACAAGAGGAGAAATAGTGGAGGCCGCGATGAAAGTCGTGAGCTATATCACGATGTCGGAGGCTCAAACCAATGAACGAGAAAGCTCCTATAAGTTGTCCAACGATGGAAAGAAGTTGACTGGCTCAAACAAAAATTATCAGCATGAAAAACTAGATTAACACGGACAAACTGAAGAGATCAGCAAATAACGGAAAAATCAGGTGCAATTGTTACAATTTGAGTTCTTAAAAAGGCATTTATACTGAATTTAAATGTTCTCTCATTCCCCTGTAATAAGCGCTGAAATACTAGTCCGTCTTTATATTACTTGTTTTGCTATTTAATGATCTATTTTCGAGTTCTTAAATAGACTGCAATAAAAAAGGCTACAACATGCAAAAAGCTGTTGAACATTCCAACACCATGACGCGCGCAAAATAAATGTCTCCATAAAGTAAAAATAAATTAAAAAACAGGTACGTGTCCAAAACTCACGAATTTAATACTTGTCATTTACGCAGACTTATTAACTCTTTAGCAAACCGATTTTCAGATCGGATCATTTTGCCATCGGGAGTTCAAGATGAAGGCCTCGAGGCCTGTAGACCTCACCCCGATTGGTTGTTATTTTTCAATCGCCTCAGAGTGGATCGGAAAAAAAATTTTCTATCAACGGGAGAGTGGGATGAAGGCCTTGATGCCTATAAACCTCCCCCCGAATTGTCAGAATAAGTAATCACTCTTAGTTGAAGATGATACCTATCAGACATCATTATGAAAGTTCGAAATTTCATATAAATGCTTGAATGCCACAACACCATTACTAGACTCGATGTCCATCCCGAGCGTGAAATATAAAAGCTCCACTTTATTGTAAGTTCATCTGCTAGGTTCGATATTATTCTTGAACCCAAAATGCAAGACACCTCCATTCGATCTTCATTGACTTGTTCGTCAGGTTCAGCGTCTATACCGAACCCAAAATGCGAAATATACAATTATAATCGGCATCGCCATTTTAATTTCGGTCGGTCGATACTGACATCCTGACCGAGATATTCTCCAAACGGGTAACTCCCCATAAGCAGGTAACTCCCAAAGTCGATATTTTAATTTTGGTCGGTCGATACTAACATCCCGACCGAGGTATTCTCCAAACGGGTAACTCCCCAAAAGCGGATAACTCCCAAAGTCGACATTTTAATTTCGATCGGTCGATACTGACATCCCGACCGAGGTATTCTCCAAACGAGTAACTTCCCATAAGTGGGTAACTCCCAAAGTCAAGGTTCTCCTAGTGATAATACCCAAAATAAAATTAACTATAAGGCCGGCCCATTAAAGGCCTACGAAGAGGCCTAAGATCAGAAGCCAAAAAACCCAACATTCAAAGGTACAAATATGACAGGTACCCACAAAATGAGGAGCTCTCTCTCTCTCTCCAATTCTTCATACTCTCTCTCCATTAAACTTTCTCTCCACACTTTGATAGCTAACTTAGGCATCGGAGCATAAAAGCCTGGCAAGACCAGGCTAGTTTCCTTTTTTGATGCTTATCTCGAGCTCAGGATGCGAAGTGCATCCGCATCCATTTAATCTCCATCAATTAATTCGCTAGATTCAATGCCTATCCTAAATTCAAGATGCGAAAGTCGACAGCTGAGTTAACTAACTCTCTCAAACAAATATCCGAGCATAACAATGTTAAAGACTGAAATGTCATCTGCCGCACCTAATCTAATAAATCTAAGTCACAATTCTTGACTAAACATGTAACACCCTTCTCGGAATAGTCTTTTCCGAAGCGAAACTTAGCCGAAACCGGTACGAAATTTTTTTTTTCTTCCGAACAATTCGAAACATTTAAAAATACTTTTTCATTAATTACAGAATCAAATAGCAATAAAAACAAACATCATATTGAAACTTATACTGTCCATACATCCAAGACAAATAAACATACATTCTAAAAACAATTCGAGCTTTGACCTTAATAGTCTAAGTATATACATGCCAAAAGCTTATTCTAACGAATACAAAAATCTTCTCTTCCAATCTGGTCCTTCAATGTACTATGCTCCCGCAATGCTTCAGAACCTGCACGCAGTAAACACTACGTGCTGAGCATTAAATATGCCCAGTGGTGACTACTAATCCAAGAATTTCCCAAGAATAAGCATAATTTCGTTAATGTGCACTATAACTTTTACTTGTAGTAATATTGTTACTTATTTTCTAGTCAAATCAATTGAATTACCATATTATTTAACGATGTGAATTGATACTCGTGTCTTTACTAGTACCAAAGTAAATTACTTAATTTCTTGGTGTACGGTTCAATCGTGTGATCTGCACTCTAATTATGCTTCTTGTTGTTATTTTTTTATTGCTTTTAACTAATAAATACATTACTAATTAAAAGCTTCTAAGCTTTATTGCAAAGCGATATAGGTATTTCGGGATATTTTGCAGTCAATTTCTCTTTCTTTCATATACATATATATATATTATTTTCATTCAAATACTTATTAAGACGTATGTCTTTTATTTCTTTTCATCGGTCAATTATTGTGTCTTTCTATTGTTTTACTTTTCGAATAACTTTTCTTTCAGAAAAATATTACGTAACTAATACATTTGCTTCATGTCAAAATCATCACTTTTTAACTCTAAACAGTAAATTAATATTGTTTTCCGATCTCGACATTATTTTTACAGTAATAATTAGTATAAGAAATACCAATTAATTAAATTATCTTTTTCACGTAACACAAAATATAATTTAAAATCCTTATAAAAGCTTTCTTTTCTTTTGCTGACTAATCACACTTTTCAGAAATCTTTATAGATTTATTTTAACTTTGCATTTTCTTTCAAACGAATCAGTAAACAGTACTTATTCATTCATTTCGATATGCCCCTAGTGCAATACGACAGGATTCTCAGATAGGATACGCAGGACATGGACCCCACAGGGCCACAACAGAGAGAGAAGTGATCCCCAAGGAATTATTTCTCACAGAGCATATAACAGAGCAGAGAATGCCATGGTGATCAGAAATCCAGTCCACAGCATAGCAAGTCGTCATGACTTGCATCGCAGTATAAGGTGTCCCTATGGCTAGCCATTTATATCCTAATCAAGAATAATAATACCTGTCTAAAGCTAAGGGCAAACATAATTAATCACTTTTACAATTACTTTTAAACATTTAAAAATTCTTAATTTATTTCTTTTATTCTTTTATACATTTTATTATGATCAAATACACTCTTTTAGTGTTATTGGATATTCAATAACTTTTTGTCTTATCATTTATTTTATCTTTTCAGATCATTTTTATGAATTATCCTTCAATAATTCACACAGATACTTAGGCTTTTCAGTAATTTACATCTTTTCTTTCACTTTGTCTTTTTAAGTCACTGTTGTGAATTATTCGTTAATAATTCACTCAAACACTTGGACTTTTCAATCTTTTATACAAATTATGACTTTTCTTTTATTTTTCTTGTATAATTCTTTACGAATCATTTTTCAATATTTTTAGGCTTGACGTTTTTACAGTTTTTCCTTTTTCAGTCCAATTTTTCAATTATTCGATATGCCGACTTTTGTTTCGTCGGCGACTTAATTTTGTAATTAATAACTCTTTTAATACTTTTTGTTGACTAATTTATTTTGATAAATTAGTCACACTTTTATATTTCTACTTTTTATTCAATTAGGAACGCTATTAATATAATTTATTATTTCATAACTCAAAAATACATAATTTAACTTTTTCTATCGATTTATTCATTTCAAATTCATAATTACGATTTTGCCATTATAATAATTTATTTTCATGTTTATTCTATAATTTCTTCCTTTATTCATCTTTTATTATTTATTTTACCATGTCTGGTAAAATTTCATTTTAGTCCTTATATCATAGAAACTTTACCTTTTAATACAGATAATTCTCCGAAATTACCATTTTACCCTTGGTACACATTTCTTACTTATTTTCATGCGTTAATTACCTACTTTGACAAAATTATCATTTTGCCCCAAACTTTTCATTTCCTTTCCTTTAAGTCCTTTTTGTATTAAAAATTTATTTTATCTTTCTTTTATTTACGTATTAATTCTTTTCCATCATTTTCATTTATTTATGAATTATTTTCCAATAATTCATTATTCTTCTTATTTTTACGACCTAAAAATTATTTCGAAGAATTTGATGGTTAACTTTTTATTCCTTGTCATTGACATTAATTTATTTTCACATTAATTCATCACTTTTGTCATTTTTATACAATTATGCATTAAAAATTCAATTATTTTCATTATACATATACACATAAAAATTCCAATAAAATTCTAATAAATTCAATAAATTCCCATAAAATTTATTTAGGTATTCTTTATTGGTTACTATCATTTTTCATCAAAATAATCATTTAATTCACAATTAATCACAATTTTCATTCAATACATACACTATACATAACCTTTAAAATTTCCAAATAATTTCTAATTATTCTCTAAAAATTTATAGACATCAATTATCAAGTCTATTATTAATTTAAGCTACCATACATTATTTTCATGCATTTTTTCTTGCCATTTCTTCTCACTAAAATTCGGCAACCATTCTTTTTTTACCTTAAAATGTTTCTTTCTTTCATTTTCACTTTCCATTCATCATTTCTCTAGTCTAATTACAATAACCCCATCACAATTACATCAATTAACAATATTACACATTTTTATCTTAGTTACATAACCAAGAAAAATTCATATTAAATGGAAAATTAAAGGATTTGGTAGTCACTTACCTCTTTCCATGCTTTAGCTTCCTAAGGCTTCCTTTTCCATGCCTTACACCAAAGAAATCCATCATTCACCTAAAGGACCAATGGTGGCCGAATTCCTCATCAAAGAAAACACCAAGATTTTAATCTTTTTAGATCAATTAAACCATAAAAATGGATTCTAGGCACCTAAAACTACTTATAGGTACCTTCAAATAAATTTAAAACCTTAAAAATCTCTTACCTCAATTTGACCCCTAAGCCTTTCCCTCTTGATTTTTCTTGCTTTCCTCCTTCAAATCAAAAACTTGAGGCTTGATTAATTATCTAGAGGGATGAAACTACAACTCCTAAGTTGGAAGTTATGAGAAATCTTGAGTAAATAAGAAGCAAGAGAGAGAGAAGAGAAGGAGAGGCCATTTTGGCCAAGGAAGAAGAAGAAGATGGTGATCAATTTTTCTGGAGTTTTCTCCAGATTTCCATCCCTTATATACCTCTATAATGGGCCAAATTTTGGGCTTAATAAGTGGGCTTTGCCCACTTAAATATTAAGGCCCATTTAGGCCTTTTTAAAGCCCAATCCCATTTCTCTCTCTTCCTTACTTCAAATCACTTCAATTTTGATTCCATCATTCTTAAAACATCGAAAATAGGTAGGACATAAATTTTTGGCTCAATCGGAGTCCGTTATCGGTCCGATTCAAACTTATTGGTTCGATTCGATAACTACCGGTGTCACCGAAAAATTCAATTCTCATTACCAAAATATTCTACATGAAAATTCATGTAGGCACGCAAAATCTAGCAATATTTGGAGATCATTTGCTATTTTTAATTATTTAAGCAAAATCAAGTTCCCTTCCCTACAGGGAAAATTGACTCGCTACCTTTTTCGTATTTTTGACTTTTAGAGGTCTATTTGACCTCAAATTCACTTCAAATTATGACTATTCCTTTCCAAGGGTCCCATAAAATATTTTTCACTTTCGGGTCCGATTTACGGCCCGAATGTACTATTTACCATCAGAATTTACTGTTCACGGCCAGACCGGTGTTGAGGCCATTACAAAACAGTTCATTTTGTACATTCGATCGTACTAAGCAATTGTTGATAGAGTTGTGTACCACAATGCTTGAAAAGCATATTGAAGTTCAGGGAGTATTTTCCTTAGCCGATTTTATACATTCTCCATGGGTGATTTACACGATTCTCCTTAGTCAATTTAATATTTTATTCTTAACTGATCTTATTATAAAAATTGCTTGAAATAAGAATTGCAGTTTGCAGACGCAACTGAGAGGAAGATCCAATATTATGTACGAATAATTATTACAAAGTGGGGACAAAACCATTACGGCAAAAAACTATACTTTTATGTTTACTATCTCTACACTAGAAGAAGGCCCTGCAGCAACTTCAGTAGGAGGTTCGGGAGATTCTGCTGTTTTCCCAGAAGCATTCTTTGTCAGCAGGAAAGTTGTAGCCTCATATCTGATCACCGCACCGGCGTTTGGTCGAGATGATGTAGGGTCTTGAGAGACTTCGTGATCATTGTCGCTTGAAGGAGGATCGGGTAAAATACCCGGGTCATCCAACTATCTAAGATCGGCCTCGGGAAAACACCTGCCGACCTCATAAATTAGCCGAGTCAGCAACTTTTCCTAGTTCTCTCCTAGTTGATCCATGATATCTTCCCTTTGAGCAGAAAATTCTTCCTCAAGTTTCTTTCTCTGTGCCATCTCTTTTTCTAGGGTAGCCTGCAATGAATCCCGCTCCCCACGTAAAAGATCACTGTAATGGCCTCAATACAGGGTTAGCCATAAATAGTATTTTTCGACAGTGAATAGTATTTTTCGGACTGAAAAGTACACCCGAAAATAAAAAATATTTTATTAGACCATCGAAAAATATTGGTCATGGTGAGTCCGAGGTTGAAATTTGAAGTAAAACTGAGGTCAAATGGGCCTCCAAAAGTCAAAAATACGAAAAAAATAGCAAGTCAATTTCTATTATTGAAAAACTGACTCAACTTTGTATAAAATATTTAAAAATAGCAAACGGACTCCGAATATTGCCAAAAATTGTAGTTAAGCCTAAAATAATATTTAGATTATTTTGGCTACAAAAAGTAAATTTTTCTGTAATACTGGTATTTTTGGATCGGATCGATTTAATTAAATCGAACTAGAAATAGACTCTGATTGAGCCGAAAATTTGCGTGCAACCTATTTTCGGGGTGATAAAAATTATAAAATCATTTTTGAAGTGATTTGGCATTGAAAAGTGAAAGAACTAAATTAAAATTTTTTATTGGGTAGTTAATGGGCTTGATTAATTAATCAAGGCCCATTAAGCAAAGCCCAAGCCCATTTGAGAGACTATAAAAGGGAAGGAAATCTCTCAAATTTTCTAGAAATCTCACGTGTTCCAGTAGCTCTCCTCCTTCATAAGACCGAATCTTCTTCTTCTTCTTCTTCTTCTTCTTCTTATTTTCATCATTTTCCTTATCATCTCTTCATTTTCTTACTTTGATCCAAGCACAAGAAATATTTATTAGCCTCTCTAGTCATTAGATCTAAGCTCAAACTAGAGATTAAAGGGAGAAAAGCTAAGAAAAATAATGATTAAAAGCATGAAGGTCAAAAATAGGTAAGTAAATTCTTCGATTTTAATTTGATTTCAAGGCACTTATAGCTAGATTTAGGTGCCTAGAGTATATTTTTTTGGTTATTTTGAGCTAAAATGACGTTTATCTTGGTAAAAATGAGGTAAAAATTTCAGCCATGGAAGTTGATTTGAGGAAAAAATGGTTTTCATGGGTTCAAGGCTAAGGAAATGAAGTTTGTGTAAGGTTAATGGCAAGATTGAGGTTAGTGACTACTAAATCTTAGTAATTTTCATTTAATTTAATGATTTTCTTAGGATTTATAAAGGAAAATTTTGTATAATTAATTAAATTTGAAATTAATTGTATAATAGTGTAATTAGATCCTAGTTAAGTGTGTTAAAATGTTTAATTTGCATGAAAAAATTTTATAAGAAATTTTAGTGAAGTAGCCAAAATTCTTGAGGAATAAAAAAAATTGTATGTTAAGTATTTTAGTGAATTTAAATCTTAATTTAATAGTATATGTGAAATAATGCATGTATAAATTTTTGTGAAATTTATAGAAATTATGTAAATATTTTTAGAATATTTATTGAATATGTAATTAAGAAAAAATTGAAAAAATATATATATATATTGCATTTTCCCTTAATATAATATAATTGAACCTTAATTAAGCCTAAATACAAGCTTAATTAAATTGAAATAAATTTTTAAGGAGAAATTCCTTAAGGACCAAAATTCATTGTTAAAGAAAAATAATGTGTATAATAAGCAATTTGATAAAATTAAGCCATAAAATAAGGTACAACATAAAATATAATGTCCATGAATTTTTAGAAAATTTATGAAATTTATTCAAAAATTTTGAAGCTAAGAACAAGTGTAAGTATATAATGTAAATGATAAATTATGGTGAAATAATTCAAAAAAATGAGTAAAAATGATAATAATTGAAGAATATTGCTCACATAAATTTTTATAGAATTTATGTGATTTATGAGAATATTTTTGAAAATAAATATTGAATATGCTTAAGTAAAAATATTGAATTATTGAGAAATAATTCAGTAAATAAGAAAATGTTAGTAAATTAATTTATAATTCCTATAAAGAAAATAAAAAAGTCAAATAACAAATTTAAAAAAATAAAAAGTATAATAAGTTAAGTAATTGTATTGAATTATCACAAAATAATTCATAATTCGAATAAAATAGTGAATTATTATAAATAATTCACAATCCGTATAAAATATTATAATTTTTAAATAATCGCAAATTCAGACCGAAAAAAGTAAAAGGTTAGCTAAAAGTCAAAAAGTAAATAAAATGGCTGTAAAAGTAAATTTTTGAATTATAAAGAAATAATTCAATAAGTGCCAAGAAAGAAAAATAGTGAATTATCCTTACATAATTAACAAAATATAAAAAAAATATTGAGAAAATAATTAGCTAAAAATCGAAAAAATAATAAATATTTATAGTGAATTATTGTAAAATAATTCACGCAAAAATGATTGAAAAGAAAAAGAAATTGAAAAAAAATTATTGTATAGTCAATAGCACTAAAAAGAGTGCGATTGAAAAAGATTTATTCTTTAAAAAAATGAAAGAAATTAAAAATTATTGAAGTGTAAAATTTATTCTGAAAAATTAATTGATTATTTTTGCCTTTAGCAATTGTCAAGTAGTGATTTTCTTATTCATGATATACTTGGCTAGCCATAGGGACACTCTATACCGCGGTGCAAGTCATGGCGACTTACTTTGCTATGGGTAAGATCTCTGATCTCCATAGCTTCAGTGTAAAAGTGAAAGTGTTAATGCAGTGCTTTTTGGATAAAAGGCCCTTGGGGGTCATTTCTCTTTCAGTGGGGCTTTTGAGTCCATGTCTCGCATATCCTATTTGAGAGTCCTGACATATTGCATTAGGGGCATAAAGAAAGTATAGTGCTAAAAATGTAAAAAGATAATGAAAATTAATGATTAATCGTGAAAAAGAAAGACTAAAGTGAAAGAAAATACATATTTAGGGGCAAAATAGTAATTTTTTCAAAAATGTAAACAATGAGAAAAGTAATTAAGAAATATTTATAAGAGGGTAAAATAGTTATTTGATAGCTAAATTGTTTAAAAATGAAGTTTTGCGTTCAGCAGGGACTAAAGTATAATTTTTCACAAAAATGATAAAATAAGTGTAAATTGATGTAATGTACATCGATTGTTAGCTTAAAAAGTAAAAATAAGCTTATTAATAATAAATTAGTCATTTTGCAATAAATAAAGTCAGGAATGAAATAGTTATAGAAAAGACCAATTGATATATTGATAATGTATACCAATTACTGTTTTGAAAATAAAAATTTGTAAAATAAAGCTAAAGTGTTAATGATTGTCTTTTGCTAAATAAATCAAAAGGTCAGAGTGATATAAAGTAATAAACAACAGAAATTGTAGGGTTGCTAATAAAAAGAATAAATTGTGACTAATGAAGAAATCAAGTATTGAATAGAAATTTGCCATTACAGTGGCAAATAATAATGTATATCATCAAAGAACTAATATTTGTATTGACCTAATTAAATAAGAACTTGAATAGAAAAAGTTAAAGTTAAGTCAAGTAAGAGCAATAGTAAAAGTAAAAAAAGAAACGTAATTTTTGCAATTGAAATTACAAAAGAAAATATTTTGAAGTAAATTTAATTGTTTAGAACCAAAGTAACAAGCCTGCCAAAAATGTTGATAATGAACTGAAAAGATTGTCAAAATTATTAAAAGAAATATTGGTAAAACAAATAAGGATTGACAAATTAACGTAAAAATTAGCATAATTATGACAATTACGCTTAAATTGGAAATTCTAGGATTGATAGTCACCATTGAGCATATCTAGTGCTCAGCACGTAGTTTTTACTGCGTGCATATTCGGAAGAGGAGCGAAAGCATAGTACACCGCAGAGTGAAACTTGAAGAAAAGAGTTATATATACTTTTAGGTATATTTGGCATGTATATACTCAGCTAATGATAGTAAGACTTAACTGTATTTTGGATTGTTATTGTATGAATAGTAATTATTGTTATGCGGGTAAATGTATATGATTGGTATGCGAATAATGAAAATGTTATGTATCTGTTGTCTGTGATAAATTATTGTGCCTCTTGGAGTCTGTGTTATTGTTTGATTTTTCAGGAGGTCATTAAGTGGGTAGCCATTATGCTGCCCAATTTCTCAATGACTTGTGTTGGTATAAGTTGGGTATCGGTAAAAAAAAAATCAGGCAAATCATTTAAGTTCATATTAAAAAGAACTGTTCCATTAAGGATGTTACAATCACGCTCGGATTCGGCTTTGGAGCATTTAACAAATAGATGAGTGCACTCGCCCCTCAGTCTGGTTGCCTTTTCTTTGAATTTTTGCCCTAAGATACTCTCGGCAGTCAGACGGGCTACATCCCCTTTGAGGTGGTTGACCTCTTTCTGTCGAGCTTTCAGATCTTGAGAAAGATGAACGGACTCCTTTTTCAGCTTTTCAACTTCTGATCGGACAAGCAGAGACTTTTTCCTTGCTGAATCATATTTGGCCTCCATTTTTCTCCTAACCCGATCGGAATCTTTTCATTTCTTTCTGCAAAGATTAGCCACGCCATGTAAGTATAAACCCCTTTTTATCAACTGAAATTTAGATAAGAAGAAGATAACGGATCATAGGACGAAAGATTGTTTAGAGTGAGCATTCTAAAAAAATACCTCAAGACTTTGCTGTTGAAAAAGGTTGCATTCTCGGGATAGTATGTTGGGATCTCCCATTGCCTTAAAATTACCCTCTTGGAGAATGCCTCGGCATAAAAAGCTTGACACCGCCCTATTTTTAATGGACCAGCCATCGCCAAACTGACCTTTTAGAATTTCTCCTAGCGATGTAGCACGCCTTTCGGAAATTCTTGCAGCGACGCTCCGAGCGAACTCGTCCCGAAGGGGCTCTTTGCCCCTTGTAGTAACCCTAGCATCTGTAGCAGCCACCAGCTCGACACCTTTCCTCCTAGCTGCCTCTTCAACTCTCCTCTATACAATTTCACCTATTAGGGGCGCTTTGATTTTAACTGGCCCTGTTTAAGGTAAAACTGGACGCTCTTCCTTTAAATCGATTTCGTCCCTCAATAACAAATGTTGTAGGGGGCGTTGACCCTCTGATAAAGGTTGTACAGCAGTAGACACCGGAAGAGGCTGATGGGGATGGGAGATTTGAGTGCTGGTGGAGGGCGTGGAAGCCTGCACTTCTGAAGAAGACACAAGCCTTCTCTTCTTCGACTTCCTCTCTTCCCTGGCTGCACGTTCTGCCTCCATCTTTTCCTTAGCTCGGTCAGTCAGTTGCTTAGCAACATCGTCTCCCTTAGCCATCACACCTGCAGTTGCGTCACAAAAATAAAAGATAAATACTCTCCCCAGCCGATATAGATTTCATAAACATGCAATGCATGATGTTCAATATGCACTTAATTATGATGCTTATGATATGCATCAATGTCAACATCAGAGTCTGAAGACCCTATCAGATTACCAAGGAGATAATTAGAATTATATGGATTCCCGTGTCTTCAACATCGATCCCTACAAAGACCGATCGGACTTTTGGTCCTTCGAAGGCAGTAGCTACATCCGATCGGATTATACGCGCAGCAAGTCCTCCAGTCACCCCTACCAAAAAATAATCTCTCTTCAAAGCCTTACATGGAAGACAATACAATGAACAACTTCTTTTATGGCCGGGTCTTGAGACAGAGCATCGATCTCCGTCCATTCGGAAGACCAAAGGTAATTTTATAACATTTAAGAATTACAATTTCGAAGATGTTAAGGGGAAGTCTTGACCCCACACCCAAGCTCCTTGAATAGAAAATAAGCCACTCATTGTCTTTGCGACCAAGAAGTCCCTAGGTCGTCACCGTGGACTTAGGGCAGGCCATCACAGAAATCTTTGTTGAGAGATCGTATCGTAAAAAAAAATCTTCGCCATCCCCTCCTATGTGAATTATGAAGGGCGAGCCGCGGTCCTATAATCTTTCTAAGCTTCAAAAAACCACTGTTTATATAATGACTATTGCTCGAAACCATCTTTCATGGAAGGGGAGGAATAATATGATAATGTTACGAAAAATAAAGAAAATTAAAAGGCAGAAGTTGTCCACTTACATGGGTAATATAATATCCTTGTGAGAAATACTGAAATCTCCGGATCTTTGGAGTGTGAAACCCAAAAACTTTTTGCGTAGAAAGGTTAAAAAACAAACTTCACAAAGAGAATTTGGTAGAGTTTTGTTAAGAATCAATAAAAGGATGAAGAAGTTGCCCCGAAAATTGCCTATTTATAGACTAAAAAAACTTCTAGGACTCTCCAAATGCCTCAAAGATTGAATAATCGCCACGCGTCTCCAAATCATTATGGCAGTTCTGAAAAATGAGTTGTCAGCCTCGGCATGTGCATCGGCAATAAATGCATAACGACTGAAATGGACAGGTGCAACTTATCAGATTCAAGCCAATTTGAAAGCTCCTGCCAAAAAGATCCCTCGATGTGGTTAATCTAATGCTTAAAAAGACAGGTGTAGGTATGGAAAATGCCGAAAATGGGAAGCTCATACCAAACTAGGAAGTCCCCCTATGAAATCTCCAAAGTGCTTATAAACTCAGAACCCTTGAAGGGTCGGATATTCCCGAAAGCTGGAATGTTGAAGTACTCAAGAAATACTGCGTATAATCATGTAGGAATTGGCATTCAATAAAGAGAGTATTCCCAATTTTTTCTCCATCTTTGGAAAAAAGGTACGTTTTCATTTATTTGTTTTTATATTTATTTTTCATTTGCAGGTCGTTTGTCTTATTCCAATCGACGAAAGTCCCGACTAATGAATAATCCAAATCCAATCAGCATGACCCGATCGTGGTAGGTTTTTAGGGCAACACCCCAGAAATAAAATCGTGAGGGCTCTGACCCAATACGGACAATATACACAGAGCTCAATCGAATCCTCCTCCTCGATCGGATCCCCCACCATCGGGAATACGATACAAGATCTCCTACCGATCGATGGGCGAGCGATCCATCACCCATAATTGGCCAAAATATCTCTGAAGTAGATAATCTCCATAAAGCCACTAATTGGCTAAAATAACCCAAAAAAAACAGTCTCCACAAAACAACTAAGGGCATTGACCGATCGGTCCGTATTGTCCCAATCATTAAGCTTGACATAGCCGAAAATGCAAAAGTTGGAATCCATCCGCTTACAAGATAAGCCCTTCTGCGAGGCTCGACATTCATTCCAGGCTAAAGGCGCGAGGTGCGTCAATTTATTCGCTAAAAGTTCAATGTTATTTCAAACCTAACATGTGAACATCACTAATTGAGTTAGTTATCTCTTCTGGGCATTTGATATGCAAAGTCGTCAAATCTTTAAAATAATGTAAAGACCGAAAGGTCATTCGCCATGTATGATTCTCCAACAAATATTCGATCGGCTAATACTTCAATCAAAATAAAAGACTGAAAAGTCGCCTACTACGCTTGACGCGATAAATTTAAGTCACAACTCTCGGTTGAATGGAAAGTATGTTTTTTTAAATCCGATTGGATTAAGCAATCGTCGATTCAAGATAGTTGTGCACTGTGATGCTTGAAAAACACATTCAAATTCAGGAAGTATTCTCACAGTCAAATTTACGCACTCTCCATATATTATTTTCATACACTCTCTATGGTTGATAATATTTATTCTCCTTAGTTATTTTCATGATAAATTTTACCTAAAGTGAGAATTGCAATATGAAGGTGTAATTGAAAGGAAAATCAACTTTTATATATGAAGAATTCTTACAAAAAAAAACTATGTTTCGAAAACTTCTTCGGAACCCGATCGGTCAGAGGTAAAAATTTGACGACAACGTAAATTTTGAGGCTGATACTAAGCAAAATTGTACGTGTCGACAGCCTTGATGATGATGGTTTTCCTTACATTGATGCCAACTTACAGAGCGATGATATAGTAATTAAAAAGTGCACAAAATCTGGCCAAAATCATAGTATAAAATTGAAGCACGCTGAAAGAGGCATGGTCCGAAAAGTTGTTTTGAATTCCAATAGCAAGGGAAAAACTTATGTTATATTATCTTTGCAACTGTGTCTGCAAACGACAAGTGAACGGCTCACTGTTCTCACGTCCAAGCATCCCCTCATTCATCGCCATGGAATTTGGGCGAACCATCGCAGACACCTTTGCGTAAAGATCGTATTGTAAAGGGATTTCAATTACTTTCTCCTCCGTGAGTTTCGAAGAACGAGCCACGGTCTTATGGTCTTTATAAGCCTCAGGAAAACTCCAATCTATAGATTTGATGCCGCTTGAAGCCATCTCTGGTAAAGGGAAAAATAAAAAATGACATTATAAATGAGAAATTACTTGGTTAATCTCGCAGAAACTTCGAAATAGCTGAAATGGCAAAGTTTGTGAAAAAAGACATGACAGAGTTTTACTAAGGATCATTGAAAAATAAGAAAAAATTGCCCTAAAGTTATCCATTTATAGGCTCCGAGCTTTTAGAATTCTTCAACCGCCTCTTTGCTGGATGATCGCCACGTGTCTCCAATAAATCAAATGCACAGCAGAGAGAGAAGTGTCGCCCTCGACACATGTGCAGGTATTAAATGCATAACGGAGAGCAAAGCGTCACCCTTGATGCATGTGCAGTCATTAAATGCATAACGGTTGTTCAAAATTGACGGACGTATTTACTCAAGCGGACACCTCCCAAAAATTCAAAAATTTTGCCAAAATAATAAAGTAATACATCGCCCGATCGGACCCATTGAAAGGGGGGATAAGTGATAACTATAAAAAATACATTTTCAAAGGTCTAATCAGGATGGCCTAACAACATTTAGCATGGCCCAAGCCTAAAGGCAAAAGAACAAGATGTGAGCTATAAGCCAAAATTGAAAGACGTGATCTTCGATCGGACTGATGGGACAGCACGTCCTGTCAGCCCACTGACACCTAATAGCTACTTTATTTTTCTTATATAAAGATGTTATTTTCAAGTGATAATATATGAGTGAAACACTTTTTATTTTGAACTCATATTGTTGTAAGTTTCACTTCATCATGAGCATCAATCACACATTCTCAAATGATTATAGTTTATGATTATAATCATATATAGTGAGATTTATCAAATCATGTAAGATATATTGAGGTTAGGTCATTAGGCCTCAGGAAAAGAAGCTATGTATTTGGATCTTTTTACTTGGAAAAAAGAGTTAAGTGTTTTTAAGTTTTTCACTTGGAATAAAAATTTGGGATAGCTATCAATATAAAGGTTTTTGACTCTTAATAAAGTCACCTTAAAACATAGATAATCCTTGAGACGAATTGTTTTAAGGAGAAGATGTAGACAATGACTGAACTTTTATAAATCGTGGTATCCATATCTCTATTTTTTCTTCTCCGTCTTGTATTTTTGTGCTTTATTAAATTATTTGTTTTGTGCATGCTTCTTGTTCTATAGAACAGAGTGTTAAAATTGATCAATATTCTACCTCAAGATTTACTTGAATATTTGCATGAAATTGGCTAAGCCTTAAATGATCATTAATTCACATTAAGTTTTGTTCAAGTTCTTATGACACTTGTGAAAAAAGGTTGGATAAAATATATTGCGTGGTATTTATAAAATAAATTTGGTTTTATGCATATATAAAAAATATTCATTTTATAAAATTGCCGAGTAAATACTTTGATATTGTATATAGTAAATATTTATTTTTTTCCTACTTTTGATAATTTAGGCTTGTGATAATTCACCAACTTATAATTTAAATTTATGAAATCTTATTAGTTTGGGTTTTCAAAATATTTTTTGTGCCAAATTTGAACAAGACATACTATATTTTTTCATGAATCTATTTGGAGTTGTGTTATATTATTAGTTATTAGAATAACAAGTCCGTTTAAGGATATTATATAGGAACAAATCTACCAAAATATATCCTTTTTTAAGATTATAAATACAATATGTGCATATTAATTACTAATAATTAAATAAATTTTGGTAGATTTGAAATTTTAATCTTAAAATCTAAAAAAATGCACATATTGTATTTATAATCTTAAAAAATGGATATATTTTGGTAGATTTGTTCATCTAAAAAATGGACCACCACAAACACTAATGCTAAGCCAAACCCTATGGTCCTTCCATTACATCACTGTCCTAAACGTGCTTTCTATTTAAAATAAAAATAAAAAGAATAATCTTTGGGTTGACACATGGAAATAGGACATTTGGCATCCAAGATGTGGCGCTACGTTCAATGTGTTTTTGCCAGAAGAGAAAGGGGGGACGGCACGCGAGATAAGCACGTGAGAAAGAGCGTCCACGTCATCGGAATTTCGCTTTCCAAATATAATCAGCGACCCATAAACGACAGGTCACTTGGGAAGGGACAGCACATGCCCCACTAATGGGTTTTTGCTTTTTATTTTATTTTATTTAAAGAGCAATTTGATGGGTCCCTTTATCTTCCCCACGTGACACCGTCACGAGAAAGTGATAGAGAGAGGGGCACCGCCTAAGTCTTAGTGCACGTGCTCTCACGTACTGTTTGTTTTTCTTAACAAAATCCCAGCTTTTGCCCATACCATACCATACACCTTATTTCTCTAATTTATTTTTTTCTAATATTTGTTGATTATATATTTCATAATGTAATTTAATATATTATTTATTTATGAATAAATTAAATAAAAAATTATTTCAATAGATAAATAGACATTAACAAATTAATTTAATACATTTTGCGCATTCCAGTGATAGTACTTAATTGGAAGCCAAAATCTCTAACCAAATAATAATTTTTCAACTTAAGTTTGAAAATAAAAATTTTATATATTAATTATTTAATAATAATTGGATAATCTTGAAATAAATTATAACTAAAAAAATGTTTGTTTAGAAAAGGGTTTCACCCACCGACTACTCTTATACTAGATTAGACGGGTATTTGAGCATTTTCACTGAAAATTTCATAATACTCTTTTCATTTTGCAATAAACCTTAGAATGAAATAGAAAATAATATAGTTATGGAGGATTCAGGATTGTATAAAAATAAGTATATAAAAATCGCCTGAAAATTACATGTCAAACTCTATTAACTTTAACTATTTTTTTATTCGTAAAATTATAGATAATTCGAAAAAATATTATTAAAATAAAATTAAAAAATAAATAAGTATGTAAAAAAAGGTTTAATTTGTCTATAAAATTAAATATCAATTTTTTTTACATTAATTCTTTTTATATCTTTATAAATTATCAAAAAAATTATAAATAATTCAGAAAAATGCTATTAAAATTAAAATTAAAACTAAAATAATAATATTATATAAAAAATTGGATCAATTGAATTTACGATAAAAATTGAAAGAAAAAAAAAAAAGAAAACATATTAGAAATAAATTATAAACTGCAGTCTGCAGCTAATTACGAAATCTTTCAGATAAGTGCAACAAAGTCAATCAAAACAAAAATTAACAATGGTAAAATAAAATAAGAATAAGAATATTGAAGGTTTCTCATAGTTTAAATCTACTATTTATAAGTGTAGACTTAGGATTTTAGATTAATGAAAACAAATTTGAGGAAAATTAATATTAAGCAAAAATAAATGTGATTTAAATCAATATTAAAGGAGAAAATAGTTAAAATTAAAAGGGTAAGTTTAAAATTTATAATTTCTTTAAGGAAAATTTTATTTTGGGAACTTTATGCATCTGCCATTGTTAATAATGAAATAATAAAGATTAATTTAGTATAATAATAAAATAAAAATTAGTTAATTTGGTCTAAAATGTTTTCACTCCGCTTGATACTTGTTTATATAGTATATAATATAGATAAAAACATTATACTTCTCTTGTATGATCAAACCAAATTCAAGCGAGTAATTTATGGAACCATCTAAGCATCGAGAAAATGCAGCCCACAATAGAGAAGTGATTAACAGCTTAAGAATGTGTTTTGAGGGAATAACAGCAAATGATATCCCACCACCCACATAAAAAGGGCAGAAAACATATAAAAATGAGAAAATCAGGTAAGAGAAGTTTTCCTCAATCTTTTTCAGAAAATAAACATCTTGATCATCAAATTTTCTAACTTGACCGTCGGAGAATCCCTAGTCAGAAACATACCGGTCTTTTTGCATTTTTACAGGTCACCTTTAAATTTCTAGCTACAACATCTTGAACCTGTCATCATTTGGTGCGGTGAGCGTGAAACATGAATCTATTTCCGGACCTCAACTTAGATCCTACCTCAACAAAAAACCAAGAAAACTGACCCATTCTCCTTAAGGCACAACAATTCCTTTCTCAAGCCAATGACCCAAGCTCAGCATCCCCTGCTATGGCCATCCCAAGCACTTCCAGCCTTACGCAACAAGCAGCACAGAATTTGCTAATTCAACTATCGGCCATAGTCACCCAAGCACATCTATCTTATCAGCCTACACAGGCTTACCAACCACCCCGACCCTCACAACCACCAGTGAGAGATCCCTTTTCCCTGGTGGTTCCCCCGACACATGGATCCACCATTATATTGACAACCGAACAGTTTGAAAGACTCCTCGAAAATCATATGTTACGATACCAAAATCGAAATACTCTGCGATACCAAGGTAATTTTCATTCCCTACTCTCTAGAGAAATTCTAGCTGCCCTTTTTTCCAAAGTTTGCCTCCCTAACCTACCAAAATACAATGGCAATGTTGATCCCAAAGCCCACATAGACCAATTCTAACACACCATGCTTGTTTTAACAGCAGATGATACCATACTGTGCAAGATCTTTCTGTAAACAATGATGGACTCAGCCTAAATCTGATTTCGTAACCTCCTCGAATACTCCATCGAGAACTTCAAGCAGTTCAACGATATGTTCATCGTGAAGTTTGTGATGGCGATCCTGCCAAATAAGGTGTCAGTTGATCTGAACTAAGTCTAGCAGGAGAGGAAAGAGCCTTTACAAGCTTATGTAGAAAGGTTCAATGTGGTAGCAATGGACATACAAAACCTTAATCTAGAGGTGGCAATTAACGTGTTGATCAGAAACATAAGATGCTAGGATTTCAGTGATTCTTTGAGTAAGAAGCCCCCCAATAATTTCATCAAGCTCATGTCTTGAGATCACAAGAATATTCAGATGGATGAAGCTCAGCGCCTATAACAAAGCGCATATAAAGATTCAAGCGTGGATAAGAAAAGGAAGGATGCTGAAAGATCAATGTAAGATAGTGGAAATGGCAACCGGACTGATTTTTGATCGTACAAAGGAAGCAGTTCATCCAACAAAACTTACACAGTCACCACTCCTCAATTTAAGGATAAGAAGGAAGAAAGATTTATGCCCCTCAATGCTACCAAAGAACATATCCTAGCCTGGATGAAGCAGAATGGGTAGGTTAGGTGGCCAAGATCGATGAGGGATGATCTAAACATAGACTAAGGCCTCTACTGTGCCTTTCACATGGACAAAGGCCATATGATAGAGGAATGCAAATAACTCAGGAGGGAAATCAAGCACTTGGTGTGGAAGGGTACCTTATCGCAGTTTGTGAAACAAAAGGATAGGATAAGGGGGCATAAATCACCCACTTCCCCCCCCTCCCAAGTAGAAGCCAAGCTAGCTTGAGCAAGAAAGCTCCTATAGGATTCATCCATGTGATAGTAGGAGGATGGTAGTGCGATGATTTCAAGAAGAGAAAGGCCAATGAGGTG
The DNA here is from genome assembly GCA_037975025.1 of Excoecaria agallocha. Lineage (NCBI taxonomy): Eukaryota > Viridiplantae > Streptophyta > Magnoliopsida > Malpighiales > Euphorbiaceae > Excoecaria > Excoecaria agallocha. The sequence goes on from CM075809.1 coordinate 44,862,430, forward strand.
CTCACCGTCAAGCTCGGAATACATGTCTCCCCATATGTTGCTCAGATCTCAGCGACCTATGGGTCTCATGTTTGGCAACCACATATAAATGCATTAGTAGTAGAAGTAGTCATCTAAAAATATCTGGTGTAACGAATATTGATAGACATGAGAAGTGTGGTCAACCTGATCATACTACAGGCGTACAAAGCATTGGGAGAATCATATAATATTTTGAAGGAAGTCAATATTCCCTTTATTGGCCTTTCTAGCCAACCTGTTAAAGTGGAAGGCTTGGAAAACCTGACTGTCCAGCTGAGAGATGATGCGGTGGTCCAAACATATCGAGCAAATTTTATGGTTGTTAATATTCCCCTATCATATAATGTGATTTTTAGTCGGCCTCTACTTACCGCACTTGATGCTTATGTATCTATACAGAACTTGATACTTAAGATCATGATGGAGGATGTTATAGCAGTACTAAGGGGAAACCAAAGAGCATCCTGGGAAACATACTTCACCATGTTAAAAGAGGCTAATCAAGTTCTACCACTGGACATAATGGATACCCCAAATAGAGGAGATCAAAAAGCCTAACCAGGAAAAGTCCTACAAGTGGTCGAGCTAGTCCTGGGGATGTATGTACAGATATCGACCAATAAGGAAGGCTCGAATAGGGAAGCCCTTCTCTCAGTACTAAAATAGTTTATGGATGTATTCAATTGGTAGCTCTCAGCCATTAAAGGCATCTCAAAAGAATTAATAACCCACTCCCAAAACATCCGACCAAAGTATAAGCCAATACAGTAGAAGAAGAGGAATCATGCCCCTGAACGTCAATTGGTTATGGAGAAGGAGATGAATATTTTGCTAGAGAGCAGTTTTGCCGGGGAGATCTTTTACCCGGATTGGTTGGCCAATGTCATACATGTGAAGAAAGCTAGCGAAAAGTGGCGAATGCGTGTAGATTTTATCGATCTAAATAAGGCATACCCAAAAGATAGCTATCTTTTTCCAAACATAGATCCCTGGTGGACTCTACAGTTGATTTTGCAGAGCATGCATTTCTTGATACATCGAGAGGCTATCATCAAATCCTAATGAATCAGGTAGATGAAGAAAAAACTACTTTCATCACTCATTAAGGCATATATTGGTATCATGTTATGCCCTTCGAACTAAAGAATGAAGGGGCCATCTACTAGAGATTGATGAATCAACTTTTCACCAACCATTTAGGAAGAAATATGAAGATTTATATAGGTGATATGATCATTAAGAGTGAAATATCAACAGATCTGCCCACTGAGCCTAGACAAACTTTCTAACCCTTAGGAAAGTAGGCCTAAAACTGAACCTAGAGAAATGTGCCTTTGGCATACAGTTTAGGAAGTTCCTTGGTTTCATGATATCAAAGAGCGGGATAGAAGCCAACCCAAAGAAGATCAGGGCAATATTGGATATAGAGCCCCTTAAAATAGTCCAAAAGTCTAAAAACTCAATGGCAGAATAACAGCTTTAGGGAGGTTCATCTCCTATTCAGCCAAATAATGTTTGTCCTTCTATCAAGAAATTAAGATCGTGAAAGGTTTTAAGTGGATGGAGGAGTGCCAGTAAGCTTTTAAAGCTTTGAAATAGTTTCTTACACCCCGTCACTACTCAATAGGTCTGTGAAATATTGTACATTTACCTAGCTATTTTAGAATGAGCAGTGGGCTCAATTTTAGTTCGGAAAGAGGGTAGCCAGCAGTTTTCAATTTATTATACAAGCAAAGTCTTTTGGGATGCCAAGCTAAAGTACCCTATTTTGGAGCAGTTAGCTTTTGTACTAGTCATCACCACCGTAATGCTGGAGCCATACTTCCAAACTCACATCATTATGGTATGCACTAACTTGAGCTTATAAAAGGTGCTATAGAGACCAGAAGCCTTGAGGAGGTTAACAAAGTAGGCAGCCCATCTGAGGGAGTTTGATGTGAGATACGAACCATGCCTAGCAATGAAGGCATAGATCCAAGTAGATTTTACGGTGAAATTGCACACACCAGCTCCCGAACCAACAAAAAGTTCATGAAAGCTGCATGTTGATGGGGCCATTTGCTCGAAAGGGGCAAGAGGTATAGTCATACTGATAAGCTCGAGGAAGATCTGCATCAAAGCCAGGGAACACTTAGCTTTTCCAGCCTCCAACAACGTTACAGAGCATGAAGCTTTATGTTTAGGGTTACAGTTGGTGATTGAGGTAAAAATTGATACACTTGAGATATTTTTGGATTCACAGCTAGTTGTCAGTCAGCTGATGGGAAAGTTTGAGGCTAAAGAAATCTCCATGATCCGGTACAAAAAATTGACATTTGTCCTCTTAACCAAATTTAAAGGGATCGAAAGCACTTGGTCAATCACACAGATATCCCCGATAGAAAATCAAAAGGTATATATCCTAGCAAAACAAGCTTTCACGAACAGCTCAGTACGGACCATAGACATCCTCTGTATGATAATTTCATAACCATATTATGAAACTAATAAGATCCAAGTACAAGGCCAATGGATGGGTGGCATCTCCCCATTTATCAGTATTTGACCTCAGAGACCCTACCAAAGGATTAGGTGCAAGCCCGGAGATAGTTCGAAAGTTAAGCCTATATGTCGTACTATACCAAAAGTTATACGGATGATCTTTTTCAAATTTTTGGACTCTATACCTAAGTATGAAATAAGGAGATTACATCCTAAAGGAGATTCATGAAGGGATTTGCAGGGCTCATGAAGGGGTATAAGCAATTGCTCAGAAAGTACTTATACAGGGATATTACTGGCCAACAATGGAGGCAGATAGTAAGGGCTTAGTCCGAAAGTGTGACAAATGCTAGAAGTTCACCAGCATCATGCATAAAAACTAGGCTCAATAGAAACTAATCCATAGCCAGTGGGCCTTCGCCTAATAGGGGATTGACATACTGGATCTTTTCCCCCAAGCAAATAATCAATAAAAATTTCTGGTAGTTGCCATTGACCATTTCATCAAGTGGGTAGAGGTCAAATCCCTCATCATTATCACTCCAACAAATATCATTATGTTCTTACAGAATAATGTGCTCATCAGATTTGGAATACCACACTCCATCATCTCAGATAATGGCAAACAGTTTGATTGTCAAGCTTTCAAGGCATTTTGCTCAGAGCTGAACATTTAGTTGTGTTTCACTTCATTCTATCATCCCTAATCCAACGAATTGATTGAAGTAACCAATAAAACTATCCTATCCAAACTAAAGAAACTGCTAGATGAAGCTAAAGAACTCTGGGTCAATGAGCCTAATAATATGCTATGGGCATACCATACTTCTCCTTGAGCAACAACAGAGTGACATCGTTCGCTCTAACTTATGGTGCAGAGATGGTTATTCCTTGTGAGATAGGAATCCCAAACACACAAGTTTTTCAGTACATCGGGGAAAATAAGGCCAATCTGCTTTACCATTTAGATCGGCTAGAAGAAAAAAGAGAGTTCATGCAGGTCCGGTCAGCAGTATATAGGTAGCATACCATAATTGCAAGGTAAAATCGAAGTCTTTTCGCATCAGGCAGTTGGTCCTAAAAAAGGTGATGGCAGCTTAAACAACAGCAAGAGTGGGTAAACTAGATTCGAACTGGGAAAGATCGTACATGATTCGAGAAATCATCAAAGGCAGCACATATAGACTTAAAGACCTCTCTAGCAAAGTACTGCCACACTCATGGAATGTTTCAAGCCTCAAGCTACACTACCAGTAGCTCGACAAAATTGCTAATTAGGTTTTATCATGTTCTTCCAGGCTAAATTTGTTTGGCATAGTCACCACTTTGATATACTATGTAATTCCTTTTATTCGGCATTACCGCAAGAATAGTTCTATTGCATTTTTAAGTTCATCGGTGAATATCGCCTACAGAACATATGTTTGTAATGGATAACAGATTTAATGAAAAGTTATTCATTTTATTGAGCTCATAATGGCTTATCTTTATGCTAAGTATTTTGGTTCAAACATGTTCAGCATAATCGCCATACTAACTTATTATGTTTTCTTAGCATTTTCGCCAAACATGTAGCCTTTCATATCTATTTTTAAGGTAGTTTGACCAATCAAACACAAGCCTGTAACTAATATGATATGCTTTAATGCTAAACAGAGCTCGTCGAATACATTTTCTTAAACAAGCATCGTTCCAAGTACTTGAAATAAATTTACTAAGCTCGGAAAAGCTCAAAAGTCAACAAATGTAAAGGAAAAAGCAAAACTTAAGCCACTTAGATTAAAAGAAAAAATTCTTTACAAATGAGCCAGTCCTTTGTTCTGATACACCTCATCGAAAAAGGACAAATCTAGCTCAAGGTATTTTTCCTTTACAGTAGAAAAAAGTTTACCATAAAAAGCTATACACTTGTCGGCTAGCAACTTCGCTTCCTTCTTCTTTCATTTCGAGCACTTTTTCTCTAGCTCCACCTCTCTGAGCTTGGCCTTTTCTAGCTCGATACTGAGGGCTTGGCTACTCTCCTTCTCTCAAGCTAAAGATGCCTTGTCACACCCTTTATGGAACAGTCCTTTTCGTTGTGAAGCTTAGCCGAAAACATCAGTCCTTTTCGATGTGAAGCTTAGCCAAAAATGGTAAGTTTTTTTTACCGAACAGTTTGATACACTTTAAATACCTTGCATTAATTCCTGAATCAATCGAAAATCAAGCAAACAATTAAAACATAATCAAAATAACTTCATGCCGAGAACTTATACCAAATACTCATCCATCGATAATCAATAATCAAAATATAGTTCAATCTTTTAACTTAATAGTCCAAGTATATACATGTCAAAACACAACTCAGTATTATACAAAATCTTCTCTTCCAATCTGGCTCCACTATGTACTATGTTCCCGCAATACTTCATAACCTGCACGCAGTAAACACTACATGCTGAGTACTAAATATGCCCAGTGATGGTTACTAATCCAAAAATTTTCCAAAGAAATACATAATTACATAGATTATGCTACTCTTATACTTATTTCATTAAACATTTCCTTTTACTTTAGTCAACATTAGTTTTATTATTAACTCATGTTTTTGATAATCATTATTCTTTGGTTTTCAATTTTTCAACTTTACTTTACTATCAGATTTACTTTTACCTTTACTTTATTATTTACCATAAATTTTACTTTTACTTTTACTTTTACTTTCATCTTATCTTTTTAATCGCAGAGATATAATTATCATTTCATTTCGCAATATGTATTGGTACTCGCGTCTTTAATGGTACCAAATCAAACTATTTTATTTCTTGGTTTATTGTTCAATTATTCAATATATATTTTAATTATACTTCTTGATATATATTCTTTTATTTTTCTTTAATTTTTAATTAATAAATACATCACTAATTAAAGGGCATTTATTGTAAAGCGATATAACTATTTTGGAGCACTTTGCAGTCAAATTTTCTTTCCTTCTTTTATACATTTACTTATGTTCAATTTTTTTGTTTAAGATCTATGTCTTTTACTTTTTCCTCATTGAACAATTATGTGCCTTTTATCGTTTTACTTTTCATTTAACTTTTCTTTCAGAAATACCTTACTTAAACATTAAGTTTCACTTAATATCATTACTATCACTTTTTAACTTTAAATAGAAAATTAATATTATTTTTCAAATTCATCACTTTTTTCAATAGTAATTGGTACAGGAAATATCAATTAATTAAATTTATCTTTTTCATGTAAAACAAAATACAATTTAAATCATTTTTCATTATAAAAACTTGACTTAATCTTTATTTATTATTTTATTCTTATAAAACCTTTCTTTTTTTCCTTATTAATCACACTTTTCCAGTAACTTTGTAAATTTATTTCAACTTTGCATTTTCTTCGAAACGAATCATTCTTCATTATAACTTTTATTTTCAATTCATTTAAGCAATACTAATTTATTTGTTACAATACACCCCTAGTGTAATATAACAGGATTCTCAAAAAGATACTCGAAACTAGACCCAAAGGTCCCACTGAATAGATAGAAAAATGATCTCAGAAGATCAAGTCTCACAGAGCAAAAAACAGATGCACTTTCACTTTCACTGAAGCTATGGAGATCAAAGATCCTACCCATAGCAAAGCAAGTCGTCATGACTTGCATCGCGGTACAGAGATATCCTTATGGCTAGCCAATTATATCCTAAACAAGAATAAAATCTCATGCTTATCACTAAGGGCAAAATAATCAGTTCTATTTACAATAATTTTTAAACATTTAAAAATTTTTAATTTCTTTCTTTTAATTATTATTACACTTTATTTCTGATCGAACACACTCTTTTAATACTTTTGACTTTTCACTAACTTTTTGTCTTTTCTTTCACTTTATTTTTTCAAGTCACTTTTGTGAATTATTCTTCAATAATTCACTCAAACATTTGAGTTTTTCAGTCTTTTATATAAATTATGAATTATAGCATTATAATTCACAATTCTCTTTTATTCTTTTTATATAATTCTTTACGAATTATTTTATAATAATTTAAGGATCGACTTTTTATGATTTTTTCCTTTTCTTTTACTGTCCAAACTTTTCAATCATTCGATGTGCCAACTTATATTTCGTCGGCCAAATATCTTATAATTATTCACTTATTTCATGAATTATTCATCAATAATTCATTATTTTTATTATTTTCATGACTTAATAAAAATTTAGAAAATTCTTCAGTTAACTTTTTATTTCATTTTCATTGACTATAATTTAATTTCATATCAATTCACCATTTTCAACATTTTTATGCAATTATTAACTAATAATTCAACTATTTTCAATATACATATTAACATTAAATTCTAAATAAAATCACAATAATTTTAATAAATGCCAATAAAATTTATTTAAACATTATTTATTAGTTATTGTCATTTTTCATCAAAATAATCACTTTAATCACTATAAATCACAACTTTCATTCAATACATACACTATACATAATCTTAAAAATTCCTAAATAATTTTTAAATATTCTTTAAAAATTAATAGACATTAATTATCATGTCTACTATTATTTTAAGCTAACATATATTAATTATTTATATTTTTCTCACTATTTTCTCTACCTATCATTTTCGGCCACCAACATTTTCCATCTTAAAAATTTTCTTTCTTTCATTAAAGCCTTCATTTCATCTTTTTTCATGCTTAATTTCATTTACCCTAACATAATTTCATTAATTAACAACTTTATAAATTTTTTTAACCTAATTACATAAAAGGAATTAATTCACAAAAAAGGAAAATCAATGGATTTTGTAGTCACTTACCTTTTTTCAAGCTTTAGCTTCCTTAGGCTTCCTTTTCCATGCCTTACACCAAAGAAATCCATTCTTCACCCAAAAAAACAATGGTGGCCAAATTCTTCATCAAAGAAAACACCATGGTTTCAATCTTTTTAGCTCAATTTAACCACAAAAATGAATTTTAGGTACCTAAAACTACTTATAGGTACCCTTAAACAAATTTAAAACCTTGAAAATCTCTTACCTTTATTTGACCCCTAAACCTTTCCCTCTTGATTTCTCTTGCTTTCTTCCTTCAAATCAAAGACTTGAGGCTTGATTAATCATCTAGAGGAATGGAAATACAACTCCTAAGTTGAAATTTATGAGTGATCTTGAGTAAATAAGAAGCAAGAGAGAGAGAGGAGAGAGAGAGGTTGTTTCGGCTAAGAAAGGAAGAGGAAGAAGGTGGAAAAGTTTCTGGAGTTTTCTCCAAATTTTTGCCTCTTTTATACTCCTTCAATGGGCCCAAAATTGGGCTTGATGAGTGGGCTTTGTCCACTTAAACATTAAAGCCCATTTTAAGCCATTTAAGGCCTAATCCAAATTCTCTCTCTTTCTTACTTCAAATCACTTCAATATTGATTCCACCATTCTTAAAACATCAAAAATAGGTAGTACGTAAATTTTTGGCTCAATCGGAGTCCGTTATCAGTCCGATTCGATAACTGCCGGTATCACCGAAAAATTCAATTCTTATCACCAAAATATTCTACACAAAAATTCATGTAGGTACGCAAAATTTGAAAATTTTTGGAGTTCGTTTACTATTTTTAATTATTTATGCAAAATCAAGTTCCCTTTCCTATAAGGAAAATTGACTCGCTACTTTTTTCGTATTTTTAACTTTTGGAGGCTCATTTGACCTCAATTTCACTTCAAATTTCAACCCCGAGCTCACTATAACTATTATTTTTCAATGGTCCAATAAAAATATTTTTGACTTTCGGGTGTCATTTCGGATCCGAAAAATACTATTCACTACCGGAAGGTACTATTTACGACTGACCCGATGTCGAGGCCATTACATGCCTCTAGCTTGGCAACTTTGTTCGTTGATTCTTCGACCCTCTTTTCAACGATGGTAGCCTTAAGGGTAGCCTCATTTAGCTGGAACCAAAGATTGTCAGAGGTCAAATCTGCCCGCTGCCACTTAGAAATCAAAGTGTTCATCCTTGTGATCATGGTACCTATTAGGATCAACCCCTTCAAATAACACTCAAAAGCAAAGGAGAGTCATAAGAGTACAACAACAAGTGAACACCACACAAAATATAATAATGTGCCTCCACTTGATGTCTTTTTAGAGTAGAAGACAACTGCTCTTCACTCAGGTTAACGAGAGGGGATACTTTGGTCGGCACATATGACACTATGTGCACAAAAGTGTTGAAGTCATCGTCCGTCTTAGAGTATTTGATCCCCTTCTTCTCCCAGAAGTCAGTGACCTCAATAATTAAAGTCTGGAGATCTTTTTCACTGGACCTTCCTACTTCAGCCGTAACTCCTGGTGCACTCGATGGTGATGAGCTAAGCCCAGGCTCCGTCACCTGATGACTTTGGGCCCCTTGTGATGTTTGCTTATCTGTTATCTCCATGATAGTATGATTTCAAACAGCTTTGATGGGGGGAACGAGCACTTCCTCAAGTGTAGCAGGTGGTATGTCAGTAACAACTTTTTAACTCTTGGCCCTCATTATCTCGGCTATGCTTATACGGTTCCCCTTCCTCATAGCTGCAAGAAATAAGAAAATGAAAAATGGTATCAGTAGCACTTAGCGAATAACTAGAAAGCTACCTTTCTTCTTTCGAGGGGTGAGCTCATAATCATAAGGTTCAAGCAGGTTTTAGAGATTTCACTTATTCTGAGCAAGTTTCCTCTACTGAGCTAGAATCAGCTTCTCTTCTACTGATAACCACAAATCATTGTCATTACGGTTGGTAAACCGACCCCATATAATCCAAATAGAAACTTCTGTATGTAACCTCTCCATAAGGAAGAAATAATCTTTTCACTTCTTGAGTGAGTCTAAATTCCCACAGAAGGCACAATATCCCATCCGAGCTTGCATATAATTGTGGTCCTCTGCTCTAGCGCGAAGACCAACTACATATATAGCTCAAAAGAGTTTTAGGGTCAGATTTATACCGTGCTCTACTGCCCAAATCTAAAGGGTGGACAATATGCACCAAACATTGGACTGAAGTTGCCATTTTGACATATCATAGTAGTTTAATACCTCCACCTCAATGGAAGATGAACCCCGACCCATTCAGCAAATAGCCCGGACTATTCAGCAAAGAAGCTAGGTAAGCTAATAGAGATCAGATAGACCGGCACCAACCAAACGCTCGAAATAACCGAACACCAAAGATTTCATCCGCAGCCTGGCCAATAATTGAAAGAATAATCGCCATGATGAGAAGAAATGGTTATTCTTTCCCCCACCCCCCATGTCTCCCCTAAAAGTAGGAGAAGTAGAAAGAATGGCTGAAAATAGTGGGGTTTCATTCCACCGCACACATAAAATGGACAAAAAACATATAAAAAGGAAGAAATCAGGTAAGAGAAGTTTCTCTCAATCTTTTTTAAAAAAGACACATCTTAATCATCAAATTTTCTAATTTGATTGTCGAAAAATTTCTAATCGAAAATTTATCGATTTTTTTTGCATTTTTGCATGTGATCTTTGAATTTTCAGCTACAACATCTTGAACCTGTCATCAATATACATTAATTAGCAATGTCATTAATTAGTGGCCCATTGTTCATGGGATAAAGTAATCATTTCGATTGTTTATTTGTGTGATATTTAATTTATGGACAACTTGCTTCCACTCACACCAAACTAATATAATCCAATTGAAAAGAATGGGATATAATAATAACCCAATTCGTATAATGCAGATTTACTGAATCAAACTTAATATAATTATTATTGTCTTTTATTTTAGAAAATATATGGACAACTAAGACGTTTAGGGGTTATGGAAAACGATTTTATGTCACCTAATATTGTAGAACATTCAAGGGAAAACACATAATATGTTAAAGAGGGGTTAAATTTTAAACACCACGATGATGATGATGATAAATTAAAAGGAAAAATTTAGAAATTAACCAAAACTAACATAAAATTATATGTTTAAAAAAAATTGAGTTTTAGTCCGCCCCTTAGCAGTGTTATACTGTTATATGTTATTTCTAAAATGATAAAATTATTAATTGAAGATTTTTTTTCTTTTAATTATGATGTGTAGTATGATTCATGATGCAAATCAATAACCTACTTGTATTTCCTTGGTTGTGGAATTTGAAATCCGATCTGTTTGGGTTGGTTTAAATTGGATCATAATGAATGGAATTATAAAACAATAAAAATTTTATAAATTTAAATTATATTAAATTATAATCCAAATAAATATTTATTAAATAATACATAATCAAATTTAATTATAAATAAATCAAAATTTATAATATTATTTTTTTTCATTTTAACAGATTTTTATTAAATATAAAAAATCATACATGCAACATGTATAACATAAAAATAAATATTTTTATATTCACGTTATATAAACAGATTATAATATCAAAAAAAAAATCATATGAATCATATAAGGAATTGAATCATGTGTATCAAACGGATTAGATTACATATGGATGATTGCCTGATTAAATTGAATTTAGATCATATATTCATTTGCTGATTTAATCCTTTCAAACTTTGGTACCTCTACTCATACATATGTGTAAACTGTAAACCTGAGCAATTAGCAAAACTTACAATTTTCTTTTTTGGTAGAAAACAGTTTAATTCTTAAAAGTTAACGTGTTGGGGGAAAAAGAATAAATAAATTATTTATCGATAAACTTAAATATCTTATTTATTGAAATAGATAGTTGACGTCTTATTGAAGAGAAAATTTTATTTTCTATTACTTTGACAAATTTTTTAAAAATTAAAATTTGGATATAGTGAAATCAGATAATAAAAGATAAATTGAACTAGAAATGTCATAATATTCATCAAAGGCTTTAGACTGGAGACAACCTGAATTCGTACATGCAAGCTTATGGCCAACGGTCGGAACTCGGACGAAAGGAGATTTTGGGCATTTCACGTGATGCGTTGCAAATTTTAACATAAAAACAATTTTCCAACCGCATAAACCGTTAACCAACGCTAACGTCCATTAACGGACGTGAATACTTAAACCCCGAATAACATCGAATTTAAAACACAAAAAATTGGAGGCAGAGAGAGGGGAGGTCCCCACCGCACGCGAGGCGGCAGGCAGTATGGCAGATGAACGGCAGGGGATGGGCGCACGTGACATGCTCCATCACTAACGCCATTTACCCTTCCTCACGTGCGCTACGTACTCCAAACACTGTAACTTATTCTTTTTACTGTCAGATACTTAATTAAATTTGCAATATATTTAATCATTTTTATCAAATTAATTCTTCAATTTATCCATAAATTCGCTTTGGATTTTCTTAATGCAAACAGTGTCACAGCCGATAATTAGTAATATTAATTGTGTTGGTTTAAATAAAAGTAGTTTTATTAGTAATATATAATAATGGTGGAACGGTATCGCGTAATATTTAGTGGGACCTATGATTATGGCAACCGTGAGTTGGCCACGTGATATGGGAGGGGACGATGGGTAGGCAGGCAATTTTTAATCACGTGATGCGGAGCGGATTCCGCGGAGTAACTGACACCTGTCTTCGAAGTAATAAAAATATAAAAAAAATAAAAAGAAAAGTAAAGTTTGTTACATTCAATTGAAGACAAGGAAAAGAAAAAAAAGAATTGTTAACTGATCCCTAAACGGATTCCTTGGCAAAAGAATGTCCATGGTACAGGGGGGAGAAACTCCGTTAGTAAAGCTAACAATTGTTAATTAATTATGATTAATAAAGCTTAATACATTGATTAATAGCAGCTGAATGACACCTAGCCTAGGTAAAGTAGTGTTTGGAGTTGCGGTATATCCACGCTAACTTTTGCTTATACCAATCTGTAGAGTAAACTTAGTTTTGTCCTTTTGCAATCGCTGGACAATGTAGATTCCTTCTTTGTCTGCTCCAACTGACACCACTTCTTCTTTGGCTTTTTTATTAATAAATATAAGGAAAAACATTTATTATTCATGTCTTCGATTATATGAATCATTTATCCTCTATTTTCTTCCCCCTTTTTTCCCTCTCCCCAAAAATAATAATAAAAAACGTCAATTTCTACTCACTGGAAAATAATAAATGTTAACATGATTTTGACTTGAAAGGAGAAACAAAGATAAATAAAGAAATAATAAATATTAATTCATGAACTTGTGTGCTGGCATTACGTACTAGTATATTTAATTACTTAATTTTCATAGTTTAATGTATAGGTTGGTTGTACCAATTAGTATTCCTATTGTTACCATATATATATATGTGGGTACTTGTTGATTAATTTCGATCCTAAGATAATTCTCATATGATCATGGCTGTTCAAGAGTTAATTAAGAGATAATTAATTTTATTTTATGTCTAAAATATGGATTTTTTCTCCAAATCTTTAATTTACAAATCAAATAAAATCATAAAAAATTGAATATTTATTCTGTTTAGTATTAAAAAAATATTTTTTATTTTTTATCGAGTAATTTGTGCAGAATATATAACCTTGTGAAAAAAGAAATTAAGAAAATCGAAAAACCAAAAAAGAAAGATAAAAGTAAAATGAAGTTATGGGAAACATGATTGGGTCCGGGGCATGAATGAGTAAAAAGAAGAGAGTGGAGTTAATGTGTCGTTTATGCAAGAATGCACGTGAGTTGGGGGGTCAACTCACGTGGCCCACCATTTGTGACGACAAGCCATGAAAATGACCACACATCACTTTTTCACGTTACATTCATTTCATTACCTCCTCTCTCTCACTCTCTCACGCCTTCTTCTTTTTTATTTTTATATAGTAATAATAAAATAATAATAATTCATATATAATATCCCTTCAAAAAAAAAATCAATAATAATATACTTCTCCCTATCATACCCAAATTTATTCAATCGCCTGCCATCTCACGTGCTTTTTCTACTGTGTATATGTTACCAAAATCCTCTACTAACGGATTTCATTTTGGAGTTGGACCCATCTTATTACTAACTATTTCGCAAATATAACTCTGGCCCGCTAACCATTTGCAACAAACAAATTATTTGCATTAATTACAAAAAAAAACCTCATCTACCAGATATCTTATAATTTTGAACCTTATCTAAAAATCTTGTAAAAAAAACTTTAATTATATGATACGTTACAATTTTGGCATTCTGTCATTATTTCGTTCCTATTCTGTTATTTCTCTTCAATAGCGACGAAATAGTTACAGAGTACCAAAATTGTAAGGTACCCTATAGTTGAATTTTTTTTTTATAATAAACCCTTATTCTTAATAATATGTCAAACTTTTTTTTTCTTTTAATTCATTTTCGATCTATAATGAATTCTAAGAATTTTTATTCAAATAGAACCTCATAAATTTTAACATATATAAATATCAATTCATATGTAATTATCATATTTTTTAGAAAGGTAAATTGTGACAAGGAAACAGCCATCAATAAATGATATAATAAAAAAGGGACCAAAACCGAAATATGAGAAAAATTCAAAAATTTAAAAGTCAAATTGTAAGAAGTAAGAAATTATAAGTATCAATTTAGTAACTAGTTCAGAACCAATATAAAATGTATAAGGATTTTGTTTAAAATAAAATTCGGCCATTGTAGAGAAGACACGCATCTTATACTTGAATATAATTTTTTTTTCATATTATATATCATGTTGAAATCGAAAATGCAACCGTTTTTCCAAAATATGAGATAATATATGTATTTTATTTTGTGAAAAAAAGAAAAAGTTGAAGCCCTGAAAATAGAAAACTATAATAATTTAGAAGATAATTATAAAAATTGGAAATCCCTATAAAAGGAAGAATGGAAAAAGAGGATCACGAGTGAGATAATGAGGTTAATTAAGGCTATATATACATATATAAAGATTAGACAGTATTAAGACGTCCTAACAACTTTCAACAATTACATATGCATGTGGGGTTCTAATTGTATATCTCCATCAAACCCTCTCTTTTATTTATTTATGTGTATCTTATCATGTGAACTGATATACTAATAAAAAAGCTACTCCCTAAATTATTTTTTGTGGTATTATAAAGAAAAAAGTTTAACAATTATTATATTAAAACTCTATATATTCCAGCCTACTCATACTTCTTTTCCTTGTTTTGGCAAAAAAATAATAATAAAAAATTATTGATGTTGGTGGTTGAAAAAAAAGGGTCATTATCAACGTTTATATATCAAAAAGTACGATTAAAAACAATCAATCTTGGGTTAATGGGGATTAATTAATTGAGGAGAAGTTATTGTCTTCTTAGCTTAAAAATAGTGTGGTTAATTATCACTTCAAACGTAACTTTTACGGTTCTTATTTTATTTCATTTAAAATGTCATTTTTTAAAATTTAAGAGATACTAAATGCTTTTAATATTTTTTATTTTATATATTTTAATATGTGTATTAAGAGTGGAAAATAACAATTGAAAGTGAAAGGGAAGAAGTGAATTTTTGATGTAATAATGAATATTGTTGGAGCCGATTAATAAAGAAATGGATTAGGGTGAGAAGGAATCATGCGGCTAATCTGTAGGTCACATGATTTTTGTTCTATAATTAACTTTTAAGGATTAGGACAATAATTAATTATTGACTTATATTTTTTAATCCCAAAGTGCAGCTGCTTCGAACTCATGCCTATGCATATGTTCCCCAACATTATATCAAAATCCAATACTTGACGGAGATTAGTGATCAATTAATTAAATATTAATCTAAGAAATTAAATAAATTTATGTTTATATATTTATAAGAAATGGATGTTTCTAAGACAGAAATTTGTGGTGCCAAATGTCTGATTCCAACCGTATGAAACTAAAACGTTGAGAATTAATTACAACGTATATTAAAAAAGAAGAAGAAGAAGAAGAAGAAGAAGAAGACCTAGCCATGTTCAATTAAATTTTATTATTACGCATTAATATAATGAAAAATGAAATATATATTGTACATAAATAAACTGTCATTCCAAGCTGTTTCGTAGCATCTGTGTACAAGTGTGAATGAGTGCCATGATTGTCGGGGTCTAAAAAAATAATCATTAATTTGTTAAGCATATTAACTCCATTTCCTATGTCTATAAATAAAAAAATAAAAATTTTATAGTCTATATATCATGTTAACTTTCATTGGAAAACCTTGTAGGAAGGTTCCAATAAATATATATAGAAAAAATAAATATAATTTTACAAGAAAAAAAAGAAATACAAGAAAATTCACCATAAGAATCAAACAATCGAATTTGCTGGCATATGTTAGATATATGTGGGTATAACGTGTGATATAATTGGAAAAAATATATATTAAAAACTGCCTGTTGAATTATCCATTTTAAAAATACATTATCCTCTGTTTTTTGTTTTAAAATCAATTTTCCATCAAATTTTTTAAAATAGTCAATTATCTTTTTTTTTTTGTTTTTACCATGAAATTTTCAAAACAAATAAATTTTGTTGCAATATTTTTTGAAATAACTAGTATTTTTATCCTTAAAGTTATTAAAATTAACATTTTTACTTTTAAAATGAATAATACATGACACTATATGATTAATTAAAATAAGATTGTAACATTTTTTTTATATTTTAAAATTTCGAGGATAAAAAAAATTTAATTGCATTTTCTAAATAAATAAAAAAATTCAATGGAAAAAATATCTATTTTTTTTAATCGTTTTGCTTCCTTGATTCGGAAAACCAGATATTTTAATGTTACTTTACATATATTTGTAATTAAATATTGGTTATCAAATCAAGTGTTGATGATTAATTCAATCTTGGGACAATATTTATTTCTTTTATAGAAAAAAAGACATAGGTTAGTTTACAGTACTTTTATTCACTACTACAATTTAATAGATAAAATGAATATTTTCATAATTAATTCTATAAGTAGCTTGGAATCATAAATGCAATGGTAAGAAATTAAAAAAAATGAGAGACTAGAAATCTAAAGAGAGGGAGAGAAATAGTCTATGGGGTAGCACATGGGAAACTAAATACAAATGTAGAAAGTCCCGCAAATTGCGGCATTAGAAAGGGAGAGGTGTAGGCACGTGATGTTTCCTCCTTTACCACCAACATCCCCTGCTGACACACACTGCAACTAAAAATAACAAAACAAAAGTGAATTTGAGTTAAATTCAGAAGTTGGTTACATAATTGGGATCTGTGCCCTAATCATGACTTGTAATTAGCATTATCTGTTAATCTTGAGGGGAAGTGTCAGGGTGCATCTGTTATTAGGTCAACCATTAGTTTACCTCACGTGACCTCACACTTTCTTTTTCTTTACTGCTTCTGAAGGTTGTACCTTGAATAGGTGATTTTTTTTATGCACACAAATTGCACTTAAATCCCTGTTCAAATCTCCAATTTAACATTGCCATTGTAATTGTTGATGTGACTTTTCTTTTGGGAATATTATGGGAAACTTCCCTATTTTCAGTCATGGCTTAGGAGGAATTTGGAGAATTCTGAGTTAGTGTGTAGAAATAATTTTAGCTAATCTTGTTTTGTTGGCATAACTATTTGATACTTGTGAAGAGACAAAGCTCTCCTCTCTGAGAGGGAGGGTTGCGGTTTGCGTTATTATTATTTCAACTCCGAATGAGTTGATAGTTTCTTTCCCAGTGGTTGGGTGGCTAGAAGAATATATACTGCTGTTGTGTGAGAGTTTAATATGATTATAAAATTTATATTT